>CM053598.1:7960093-8041913 GCA_028646575.1 Pseudocheirus occidentalis | reverse complement strand
CCAAAGGCCTTCCTTCTGTTCTTTTAACATCTTGGAAGTATGAGAATGGCATTCAGATTGTTCCATCTGCTGTTTGTCGTTCTTGCTACGTGACCAGCCTGTCTCCTACATTCTCTGAAGTTTTGGTCTCAGAAACTCTTTATCATTTTTAAAACTATTGAAGACCCTCAGAGACATTTTGTTGTGGGGGATTATGTCTATCAATATTAAATGTCTTAGTATTATTGTGAAAATAGTCTCACCCTCAGCCCCCTTCCCCTAAACTTTGGAAACCACTATACTGGATGAAGCTTCGTGAATATGGGCACTGGGTCTTAAGTCATCACATAGAGATCTCTCTATTCAGTGGGCACTTAATTATGTTTTTTGAATTTAGTCAGGAATATGTATTTTTCATCCTATGTCCAGTGCTTAGCACAGCGCCTGGCATTTCATAAACAGGTGTTTAATAAATGTAGACTGGCCGGCCGGCTGTGCTACTGCCCACTTGAAAGTCATGGCTAACATGTTGCCGCTGGGTTTTGCCACCATCGCTTTTCCTCTGCTTGGTTGCACTATCTTAGGGGCTTTGGGGCCTTTCCCAGTGAAGCCAGCCTTGTGTGTGGTGTTCCCCCTAGAATGTGAGCTCCTTGAGACCAGAGATTACCTGTATCTTCTGTTTGTCTTGGTGTTCAGTGTGGGGGTCTGTTGCGCATAGTAAGTGCTTACTAAATATGTTCATTCATCCATTCATTTGGTAACTAATTCTGACATCTTTGGATTCTGTGATCCAGTCATATGGTGTCCCTGGAAGAATAATAGTGCTAAGTAGTTTTGCAGAGATGAACAGGGGCTCCAATCTGGGGATACAGAAGGAGATAAAAGAAGTTCCTGCCCACAAGGAGCTTCTAACCCAGTGAGAGAGATGCCATACAAACAGATACGGACACACACACACACACACGCTACATTTACAATAAATGGGAAATGCTAACCAAGGGTAGATACTGGAAGAGAATTAAACAGGACTGGGAAAGACTTCCTGAGATCCTCCAGAGCAGATCCCTGTCAGAACCCTGGCCTGTTTCCTGGTGTATCCATCTGGTCCTCCTCTGGCTAAACTGGCTGCAGTCTCTTCTCAGTTGCTTTTGGGCATTTTGTCCAGCAGTACCCTGGTGTGCGTGTGTGTGTGTGTGTGTGTGTGTGTGTGTGTGTGTGTGTGTGTGTGTGCGTGTGCTCTATAGTGTTTGCAGTTAGTTACATTGCTGTGTTCAGAAAAGAAAGGACGCTTGTTAAAATCATCAGTGTTCTGTAAGGGCATGTCCATTAAATGTCTAAGAAAAGGCCTTTTTCCCTGTCCTCTGGATAAGCGGTGTGTGAGCCATTTTGACGTGTTTAATGTGCTCTGCTACCACTCAGACAGGAGACTGGACGTGGCTGAAGGAGTTCTACCAGCGGCTTATCGATCAGAAGTGGCAGCGGAAAAAGAAAAGCAAAGAGCACTGGTACCAGAAGGCGATTCTCTCCAAGTTCTTGTATTACAGGTATTTGGCACCACACAGTTTATCCTTCCTACGTCTTGGGCTCTGATCTAAGAGGGTCTGCCTCTCTTGACACTTGGTGAGATGGCATTGTACTTATTTAAACACGGAGGTTTTGTAAGTTTACTTTGAGCATTTTATCCATGGCTATATGTTTACAAGAGGCTCCCCAGAGTCCTTTGGCTTACCTCGTAAGCAGCTAGAATTGAGGTGTAGTGTTGGTGCCCTGGGCACCATTCTTGGATGGTGGCACTCAGACGTCTGACTCTGTGTTTCAGCATTAATGGCGATAGCGCCGCTCAGCCTGTCCCATCTGCGGCAGAGCCAGGAGTCCCTCCCGACCCAGATCAGACACATGAGGACGCTGAAGGGGCTGCCTGGCCTGCCCCTTTTGAGATGCCATCCTCTGTTTCCGATGATCCAAGTGCGTCTAATCAGGTCAGTCGGTCAGCACTGCAGTGCTCACTTGTGGTGGAAAATAAATAGGATGAAAACTGAAGGGCCAGAGGGAAGGGCGCACAGCTCTCCTTGGGACTGTGGATTCGAAGGAACAAGGACCCTCTTGGCCACTTGACCTTGATCGTTGGGTTTCCAGAGCTCCTGCGGAGGCTATATTAGAATTACAGATAAAATCGTCCATGGAAACTAACCACATTTCCTTAGTTTGATTTCCACTGATGGCCCGCATAGTAGTGGTGAATCTGTGGGTAGTGAGCTGTCTGCTCAATGGGGTGCTTAGTGAATGCTGCATCTTACTGAGGAGTCAGCGCCTGCCTGACCTGCTGGGCGTGTTCAGGAGCCCCACATAGAATGGTGGAAGTGCTGATCTTCTGTCCCAGGCCTGCGGCGGGAGAAGATGAACCCTTGGGCTCTGGGCGGGCAAGAAGATTCTCTGCCCTAGTGTCTTTGGACCAAAAAAATGATTGGAATAGGTTCAGAATATCAAGAGTTTAGTCTAATTTATTTTTATAGTTTCAACCAATTGCAGTGTTATCTTTGGCAGGTTTACAAATAGTCAGAGGGTGGACCTTACATGCATTTATTAATACACTGTTATGTACAACTTAAGTTGGTGTTGTTTTTTAAAATTTAGAGTGGGGTTTTTTAAAGCATTTTGAAGCATCTTAAGGAAATGCTTCACTTAATGACATTCCTGTGTGTTACCTAAAATTAAAAGCAAGCTTAGAACTATTTGATAAGTATGGACGATCTTCTTACAACTCCCTGCTTACTAATGACCCTTAATGGAGCCCTGGCAGTGAAATTCCCATTCACACTTGGAGACATGTCTTGTAATGAAGCTTAAAAAGCTTGAGATTCAGAAATAGGTAAAGGGAAGAAGCTGGGAAAGGTGGGGAGAGTTTGAGGGAACAAATGCCAGGCAAGATTCTCTAGCACCAATGGCCCTGCTCTGGGAGGCTGCCTACCACATAAATGTCTCCTGCTGCCAAAGGAATTGGCAACACTGTGCTGCTCTGCTAGAAATTCCATCAGCCAGAGGCCTCAATGGGCCAGGCATTCCCCCATCAAAATGCAAGAACTCTGGGAAGATTCAGGAGCTGTCTGTCATATACCTCTTATAAGTAATCAGACTGAATTGGACCCTGGACATTGTAAGATGAGGTAGTAGGCCAGATAGTGGGGGAAGGCCTTCAGCAGGGCCAAACATGTACCATGGGCTGTAGTGATTGGAGCACGAGGCGTCTGTGGGCCCTGGGGAGGGGCTGGAAAGGCAAACTCATTCCCTTTCAGAATGTTCTGGGCGTAAATCTGCACTCAGAAAGGAAACTTCTGGTCAGCTAAGGGTCTATTCAGTAGTATTCATTGACTGCCTAGAGCCTGTCATTCATGGGAAGTGGTTCTGTTTTCCAAACACCTAATAATACAGATCAAATTACAGACATATCTGTAGGACACACGGGATAACCAGATATACTCAGTTCTGAATTATGGCTGTTGGAGAGAGAATGGGTGAGAAGCCCTAGCAGTCTGGGGAGGCTGGGAGCTGGAGACCTCACCTGAAAACACGCGCCCAGCTGCAAAGACCCACATTCGAGGCCATGTGCTCTGAGCAGGCTCTGAGTCTGACAGCAGTCTGAGTGAGGGGTGCCCACATCTCCTGAGGGGCCGAGTCAGGCTGGTACCCAGGTTTGTCCTGGGAGCAAAAGGTTTCTTCCTCATCCCTGATACAGTGCAGTTGGTCACACAGGTGTGAACGGGCTTCTCTCGCCATAGCTTGGGCTTCATGACTTGGGTGAGTCCGTCTTTTTGCTCAGGAAAACAAAAAATGGGACCTTAAAAGTGAGCTTTTGATGTTTTCAAAAAGACAACAAACCTCACTTGAGGAAGTTCCAATATTTTCTCTTTTTTTCTATTTTTTGGAGGGGAGAGGGCAGGGCAGTTGGGGTTAAGTGACTTGCCCAAGGTCGCACAGCTAGTAAGTGTTAAGTGTCTGAGGACGGATTTGAACTCGGGTCCTCCTGACTCCAGGGCTGGTGCTCTCTATTCACTGCGCCCCACCAGCCGCCCCCAGTCTTGTTTTCATATCTGTAATTTCATTGTGATTCATTGCAGCTGTGGTGATGGAGCGTAGATCTAAGCTTCCTGGGTAAAAAGATGTCACGGTGGGACGTTGGGGCTCCGAGTGGACCGGAGAATGTACTGCTTTGTGCTGTGAATGTTGGGCTTAGTGTGCTTGGAAAATAGGCAATGTTTTGTGATGACAACAGAGTCACTCCTTGTCCTTGCACTTTTCACAGGGAAGTGAGCCTCTTGAACCCTCATATATAGTGGGGCATGTGACCTCAGCCCCAAAAGAACAAAACCTGACTACTCTATTCAGTGACGGTGAGAACAGTCAGGTACGCTTCCTGTGGGATCCGAGCTCAAAGACCCGTCCTCAGTTTACTTGATCGTTTAAAAGTTGGTCTCGGTTGGAATCGGTAGGAAAAAAAGTCCATGTACTTACGTGTAGAAGTGGCTTTTTGTAGCATCTGTGATACTGAAATGACTGATTGTACAGTGTGGTTTCTTTGTACTTTTTTTCTTCGTCTTTCCTTCATAGTCTTTCTTTGGATCATCGGTGAAAATGTGGGGCAAAGAGGTGAAAATTCCTCATTTGGTGATTGCTTTTTTTTTTTTTTAACAAAGGGTCTTAAGAATGACTTTGTTCGGAATATCTTGTGGACCTTTGAAGACATACACATGTTGGTGGGCTCCAACATGCCCATATTTGGGGGAGGACGCTATCCTGCTGTTAGCTTACGCCTCAGGTAAGTCAGAAGCTGGGTCCCTCCCTTGGTGTCCTGTGTGCATTTTTCCTTTATTATGCAGTTCCCAGTGTCATGAAATTTGCTTTGAGAAAGTTACGAAGTCCTGGACCACCAGGAAATCTGTCTTTCTCTACTTATTAATAAGCCGCCATGTTTCTGGACTCAATAACCAGAGTAGCCCAGAACCTGTGAAAGTCATGGGAAATATGTACAGCAAACCTCTTTGGAAACTGCCAAGTGCCTTGCTGAAGTTGTGATCACTGTCGCTAACATCCTTGTGTTGTGGCGCTGAGAATGAGGACAGCTGCCCCTTTACATTTTGTGATTTTCCTGGTTTAAGCAGCTGCCAAAAGGAGCCAATCTTTCTAGTCTGTGCTGAAAATCCTTGAAGCTCTCTTTTTAGCAAAGGGGTTTGGGGGGGCTGGCCACTAGGGAGAAATAAAACCTTTTTTGTCTTGGTCTTGAACCTTAATCTCAGAATTGTGGTGATATAGTTGGTAGGTAGGAATGTTTAACTGTTAATCTGAGAGCGACCTCCATATAACTGTTTGAGAACTTTTCTTGGTTAATATGAGAATATTAACATTGAGAATATTTATCCATAGCACAAACCCACCCCATTTGTGTTCTGGCATAGACAGATAAGGATGTGCTTGTGAAGTCATGGGTGATGGCATCCATCACAGCAGCCTGGCACAGCCCGGATCATGTGTGGTGCTTGACCTGGCCTTGCTGGCTTACTGCTGTGATGTTAACTGCAAATGCCTTCCTCTGCCCCATCACGAAGCTCCACACAAGGCAAACTGCTAGGAATGTGCATTTCACCAGTTATTGGCAATCAGTGAAAGCAGGGTTTAGATTTGTCATGAAACTTCTCTTGCCAGCTCACCCAAGAATTGTCTCTTTTCAGGGATAACAACAAACCAATTAACGTACTGACTGGAATTGATTATTGGTTGGACAACTTGATATGCAATGTGCCCGAGCTTGTGATGTGTTTTCATGTAAATGGAATTGTACAGGTATCATGAGATGTAATGCTATTTTTTCATTGCCTATTAGGACAGAACATTGATGTGGGAGGGAGTGGTATTTCAGAAGAGGAAATATAGTAAATAAAAGTTATGTTCAAGTAGAAACTGGAATGTTTGTGAATATTTAGTTGGTGGTGCTGTATTTTAAAATGCCATGGAAATGGAGCAATCCAGCACTTTCAGGAGGGCCCTGAGGATCAGAGAGCTTAGGTTTGTTGCCATTGGTTCCTGGTGTTTACTAAAAGCCTTTTGTGGCAGAGGGGCTGTTACTATTCCCATTTAACAGATGATTAAAGTGAGGCTTACTGGGGTGCAAGCTTTGCCCAAAATCACACAGCAAGGAGGCATCTGAGGCCAGAATTCACCCCAGCTCTTCCTGTCCCCAGAACCCGCCTTCACTGCAGCTTCCGGGTCTTCTTCAGGCAGGAGGCTTGCTTCCCTTGCTGCCCTTCATCTTGGACATGTGAAGTGCATTTTCTATTCCATTCAGTCCTGTGCTAGGGCCTGTGTGTGTTAACTGTCTCTCCCCACTTTGTGTCCTCTGAGGCTTGAAGTGTGTCAAGGTCATTGATGGTCCCATGAGGCATCCCTGAGCCAGTCAGCAAACGTTTGAGTGCCCACTGTGTGCCATGCTCCAAGCTTGGCACCGAGGAAACAAAGCATAGCCCCCCCGTCCCCCAGGCTTCCTTTCACATGGACATTGAACTATTGATAATAGTGTTGGGGCTACAGTCCTTCAACAGGTTTGAATCTCCTGCCATGTTAGTCATCACCCTCATCCTTGGCTAAGGATAAGCCTGTGTGTCTGCCCCCCTCCTCTGCACTCCTCAATGGCTCTATCTTGCCCCTACTCTATTAGTATCCCTGGGAAGGCCCTGGGGTTGGCAGCTTTCCCGTGTGGCTTATCTGGAGTCTATACTTGCACAAGTCTTCTGCTTCCAAGGTTTTCTCCTAAACTTAGTCCTTCGTCTTTACCTTGATAGAAATATGAAATGATCAAGACAGAAGAGATTCCTAATTTGGAGAACTCCAATTTTTCTACTAAAGTGATAAAAGATATCGCACAGAATATTTTGTCATTCCTGAAATCCAATTGCACCAAAGAAGGGCACACGTACTGGCTGTTTAAAGGTAAACTGGTTTCTGGGATGGCTCAGATCTGATTGCAAGGCTTTGCCACCCAAAGGACGGTGCCCAAAGTGTCGGGGTTTCCCTTTCAGCCAGCGGCAGTGACATTGTCAAGCTCTATGACCTCACCACCCTCTGTGAAGAGACCGAGGACAAATACCAGAACCCCTTCACGGTGCCTGTGGCCATTCTCCTGTACAAGTGAGTGGGGGCCCAGAGAGCAGGAACCTGCACCCGTCCCCAAGGCCATCTGGACTTTCCTAGGAGCTGTGCCAGAGTTGGGCGGGATAAAGGACGGAGGAGGCTCCCAGGGAGTTGTCTTTGCCAAAGTGTCTGTGTGTGTGGTGTTCTCTTTTGTAGGGTTGCTTGCAACATGATGATGAAGAAAAATCAGAATAAGAAACATTATGGAACAATCAGAACATTGCTTCTTAATTGTCTGAAGTTACTGGACAAGGGAAGACACCCTCAAGTAAAATTTACATTTTAAAATTGTGCCTTCAGAACTTTGGGCCCTGTGATCACCCAGAGCTATCCCTAATGTCTCTGTAGTCAGCATGGGGAGAGCAAGGGACGTGGGGGCTTTTGTTTTGTTTGGAGCCGCATCTCCCTTTTAGAAATGTTCCACATCTTTTCTCCCAGTTATTTTGAGTTATTCAGGTGTTTGGGGAAGTGAATACATGTGGGGTAAAGTATTCCGATGGGGTGGCTTTGCCAAACGTTCTTGGTCCACGCTGGTTCTTACCTGGTCCTGTCTGATGTGGGTGCTTGAGAACCCAAGGTTAAGATTGATGGAGAGGCCACAAGGTTCCTTCCTGTTGAAAACATCCTACACAGTTCACTGATCAGGAAAAACGGGCCGTTTTTGTCTTTTATTCTCACATTCTGTGACTTCTTACCAGTCCTAGGTGTTCAGTCCACACACTGTTGCCAGGCCCTTTGAGAAGGGGTAGATTAGAGAGCAGGTCGAGCCTCCAAGGACCGACCCCATTTCCAGAACCCTGGCTACGAACAAACTGAAATGGCCTTATTTTTTCTGGCTGGACTCTTACTACACCTTGGTGGTGGTTTGGAGGAGAAATTCTGGCATCTCTCTTTGGGGACTTTTCAGTTGAAGGGGGCTCAGTGAGAAAAGTGCTTCAGGAGCTCAGGGCAGAACAGCTTGAAGCCCGTGTCTGCCTGTGGCTTTGTAACAAAGTGCTGGGGCCGGGGGGGGGGGGGGGGCGGGGGAAACGAGGAAGGGACGGGGGTCCTGCTTTATGCAGAAAGTGAGATAACTTCGCCTCGCCTTAAAATGTACAGTGTGGTATATCCCAGCACCAGTGTAGTCGGGGCCTTTCCTATTTTAGGATGTAGTCTCTGAGGATTTGTGAACATTTTCAGTTTTATTGGTAACAAGAAATTTGTGAACATTTTCAGTTTTATTGGTAACAAGAAATTATTTTGAAGAATTGTTACATTCTTGGCTTGTGATATTTTGGATGGCCTTCCTTTCTGTAAGCTTTTCCAGTTTTTCTGATTATACTAGAGGATACCTTTTATTAGATTCTGGTCTGTCTGTATGCCTCGTCACCTGCCCCTGAGCTGGGGGTCTTGTGCTCAGCCATGGGCTTCATTGGCAGGCATCCCCTTCAGCTCTCTGCCCCGAGCAGCGTTGGGAATTGGCATTAAGAGGATGCTCCACATGCCATTTGTTTCACCATAGTCACTCACACCCATTTTTCTTTTTCTTTTTCAATAAGATCATCGCCTCGGCCAATTACATGCTTTCCGAGCTCTTTCAATTGGATGAACCTAAAAAGGAAGAAAGCTCAGAGTCTTCTTTAAATGAGAACTCGGATGAGAGTTACAGCGAGGAAGAGGAGGAGATGCCAGACAGTGATGAGAATGGGTCCTATGTCGCAAGCCCCGACCCCCCTGATGACAAGAAAGCTGTGGCTGTCATCAAGTCTGTGGGAGAGTTGTCAGTGCCTGAGAAATACAAGTCCATTCATCAAATCCGAGTGAGCCATCGGCAGATTAATAGAGTAACTGGCACGGTTGGGGGCTGTTAAAAAAGCTGGTTAAGTACTCTTGGTTTTAAAATGCTTCACCGTCCATTAGATTTATGGGGTCAGATTTCAGCTTGAAGATGGCTGACTTGTCCCCCCCAGTCTGCTCTTCTGCAGGGAATCCTTCTCAGCCCCTTTAGCTGGTGTTCCTTCTCTCTTCCCCATGCCGGTTGCTCTTCGGCACACAGTTCACTTGGTCTCTTTTTCATCCTGGTCTGTGGCTGACCCAGGGCAGAACGGAACAAAGCTCTTACCTCTCTCCCACTTTTTCAATCTGGGATTCGGCCTTGGCTTTGGGCTACTGGTCAACCCCTTGACCCCTTGAGCTTGTGGTGGATTAAAAACCCCAGATCTTTCGCAAGAACTGCCGGCTCATTGGCCATGTTGATTCCCTCTTGCATTGGGAAGTTGGATTAGTTTGTTCAGTCTGAAGTTTAGAACTGAGCCCCTTTATCCGCATTATTCTTAAATATTTTTTTCTTGTTTACTTCGGCTCATCTTAGTGAACAGAGGTCTTCTTTGGATCTGTACTGTTGCCTTCCAGCATGTGTTACCCCCTTGAAACTTCATGTTATCTGAAAGAAGTCGAATATGTGTTCTTTCTGGCTTTGATTTTTGTCAAGTCATTGATAGAAAAGTTGGATATGAAGACAGGGCAGGGCAGCCCCGGCCCATTGGTTCTGTTAGTGTGCTCTCAGCCGCCTAACCCGGATGAGATGTCCCCTTTTACAGGATGTGCTGAAGGGTTGGACAACCACTTAAGATGAAAATGCCAAGATTTCAGTTATTCCTGTCACAAATTGTTTTCTTTGAAAATTTTATGGAGTTGCTATCACTGTAGTGACAGGCGCTTAAGTCTACTGAGATTTAAAATCTCCAGTTTCAAGAGTTCCGTGTTAATTCTTTATGTTGTCCATGAAATCCATTAGTAAAACAGCAGTCTGAAGGGTTAATTAAGAGTTCTTAACTAGACAGAGTGATTTAGGACTCACAGCCTTGGCCTCATCACTAGGGGTGCGGGTGCAGGGGGGGCTGCTGGATCATGTGAGCTCTTCCTCTGGGTCAGCCTCCGTCATCTGTGCTCTCGGACTGGGCTGGGCTGGCCCTGCATATAGCCTGCCTGGGGGGCCCAGGAGAGGAGAGCTGTGCGCCCCATGGGGATCGCATTCAGAGCATGCTGAGGTGACTCTGCTTTGCCTCCCATAGCCCAGCTGTGCATTCCCCGTTTGCCACGACACCGAGGAGCGCTGTAGGCTCGTGCTCAGCTACGTTCTAGAGGTTGGTGCATTTCTGCAGTGTCTAGGAAGCCCTGGGCGTGCTTGGAGGGGGGTGGCATGCTGCCTATGTCTGATAGGGAGCAGCCTCAGATGCTTACTGGCTGTGTGACCCTGGATGAGTCACTGAACTGTCTGCCTCAGTTTCCTTACTGTAGAATGGGAATGACAGTAGCACCTCCCTCCCAGGATGTTTGTGAGAATCAGATAACTTGTTTGTAGTATGCTTAGCACAGGGCCAAGCACACAGTGAGTGCTATGGAAATGCTCATTATTATTCTTGGATCCTGAACCGCTCCAGCCAGGAGTTCCAGATTTTTAAGCTGTTGTAGACTTGGGGGTAGGTGCACACACTGAAGCAGTTAAAAGTTCAGTAGCTCTGATCTTCTGTTTACACTCAGTGTTTAGTTGGCCTTCAAATTAAATGCATGCTCGATGTTTTGCTTTCTTTTTCTAAGGGTTTAAAATCTGTGGACAGCAGCATCAAAAAAGAAAGTGACCTTCCTGCTGCTGACCCCAACACCCCGATCCCATTAAAATATGAAGATGAATCGACCACTGGTGGTCCCGAGTGCCTGGAAAAGCAGATGGCCTTGTTTTTAGACAAAAGTAAGCTGAATTGCTGTGCCAGTAAGACATTTGAAGGGAGTTGCCCTTGAAACTCCCAGTTAAGGCTTTTGCTGAGAAGCTAAAAAGAGGCCTGTGCCATAAACAGGTGGAAAAGCTTTTCATTCCAAACAGGAGAAGCCGCCCAAAGAGCCTCTGTACTGCTGGGGAGCCAGGTTCTCCCTGCCAGTGTGGGGCCCCGGAGGCCCTGACACAGCAGGCATCCCCTCAGCTTCCAACAGAACCCTCAAACTTGTTCATCTTTGCCAGCCATGCTTCACTTTCTGTCCTTGCCTGTGTGTTAATTAGGTCATTTAGAAATCAGAGAATCTCAGTTGGAAGGGGTCTGAGGCCAAGGAGGCAGGGTCTCTTTAACAAGAAATCCCTGCACGGAGTTGACCTTTCCAGGGAGGGAAGGGGCCCAGCTCCCACTGACAGACACCCAGCCAGCTTGAGGACTGATGGAAAGGAGGGGGGGGGGGGGTGTTGGGAACAGGGCTTTACAGCTTTACAAAGCTTGAAGACAGCTCTTGTTTTCCCTGAGTGTCCTTCTATTCAGGATCCTGTGGGGTGATCCCAAGGCCCTTGCTGTCCGAGGGAGCTCCTAAGGGGTGGTGCTGGTCGTGTAGATAAAAGCCAAGAGCTGGACTGCAGTTCTGTAGCCGTAACGTTTGATGACTCTTCCACATGGAGGTCTCCCTCAGAGCTCTCTTTCCTCTAATTGTCGCACTGTGTTCAGATAGCTGGCCACCACCCCCTTCTCCCCACGTTGCATACGCTGACCTCCACCCTGGCATTAAGGTATCCTGGCCCAAAGCATAGGCATCTGTTGAGTCTCAGGCCATTCTTGGCATCTCCTGTAGCCATGCAGCATGGGTGTCTTGCCATCTGCCCTGCGGAGAAAATACTCAAAGGAGATTGCTGTGCACACCACACCTCCCTTGGATGCTGCCTCTGCCCGGGTGGTGTGCCACCCATGACAATCAGCTCCCTGTAGTTGTGTTCCTAGCACCGGTTCAGGGCCTGGCCCCAAGGAGGCGATGCAGTTACTGAGGGGTCAGAGATGGGACTCGAACCCAGGGCTTTCTGCCTTTGGACCTGGCTCACGTCCGCAAGTCTAGGAGTGCCACACAGATTGAGAATAGATGTTTTATCCTGTCTTTGCTTGGTTACACATTTTTTAGGGACCTTTTCATGTGGTTCTTGGGGCATCTTTGCCTGACTGTCCTCTCCATCAGCCTAGAGAGGTGGCACAGAGGGTGGGGTCAGGTGCTTCTCAGCGCTGGCTCTGAGGAGCCCTTTGCCAGTGGCAGTGGGGGTGGGAGGGGCTAAGCAGGGTTTCTGTGGCTTGTGGATTCCTGGGGATACTTCCCTCAGAGACCAAAATTTAGACAAAGATGGGGGGGGGGGGAGGGGAGTCTGCCCGGGGCCCAGAGCTGGGCTGGCCCTGCTGGCACATGGCTTCCTGCCTGATGTGCTGTTTTCCTGTCTCTTCTTAGTGGGCTCCCTCCAGGAAGGCCACTGTTCCAGTCAGTCTGGGATGACCCCAGGCTCTTGGCAACATAAAATGAAGCTGCAGCTGATCCTCAAGTCATCCAAGGCTTACTATGTCTTGTCGGATGCCGCGATGAGCCTCCGGAAGTACGGGCGGGCCTTACGCTACATTAAGCTGGCTTTGCAGAGCCACGGTGAGTGACTGGAAGCAGCGTCCATCTAGCAGTTCCAGCAGTCCCGGCCAAGCTTGGGGGTGGGGAGGGTCATGCCCCTGAGGCAGAGAGACAGGGAGCTGGGACGGCCCCAAGCGATAAGAAACCTTTGCTTGTGTTAGAACAAGATCTGCTCTGCTGCTCCCTCCTCACCCTGCTTCCCCTTCTGCGCTGGGGCCCCAAGAAACTAAGCCTGTGTATGAACTTGGGACCCAGTGGCCTCGTGGCCGCAGGCGGTACAGAATTTCAGTGTGAATGACCCTCCCACAAGGACTCTACGTGGTGGCGTTCTGTGCCCTCGGCCTCGTAGGCCACATTCCTGCCCCTGTCCAGACACCTTCTACCTGTGAGACAGAAGCGGGGAGAGGGAGGTGAGCGAGCTGGAAGGAAGTTGGGAATTGTCGTCACCATCAGAGCCCACGCTGATGGGAGGGCTCTGTTGTGGCCAGGGCGTCTTATTGTCTCCATGGATCCCCATTTTACAGATGAGGGGTCTCACCTGCCCAGGGTCGCCCAGCTAGTCAGGCTGTGAGGCTGGAGTTGAACTCGGGCCTTCCTGGCCGTCTTGCCAGGAGTCGTTTCAGACTCACCACGGCCAAGGCCGAGCTTGCTCTTCCCCAGAGCCCTCCACCTCTTCCTGACGTGGCAAGACCACTCAATTTTACCTGCCCCGTGTCTCTTGTTTGCATCCATCTCTTACGGGGCATTCACATAAAAGCCACCCTCGGTCAAGGCCAAGGCCTCCTTCTGTGCCTGCCCTCTGGCTCGTGGCCTCTTCCTTCCCAAGTCCGGCTGCCATGCCACTGCCACACTGTCAGGGCAGAGGCAGAGGTCAGACCGGGTCGTCCCCTCCCAGGAAGCTTTGGGAGCCTGGCTGTCTTTGCCCTGGCTCCCATATGGCTTTCCATCCTGATTTCACATCCCTCCTTCCCTGGGCTGGACTCTACGTCCATTCAGAGTGGCCTTCCTGCTTTCTTATGTAAAGACATTCCCCTTCCACCTCCATACTTTTGCACAGGCCGTGTCCAGTGCTTGTAATGTATGTCCACATCTTAGAATCTAGGCCTAGGTTGAGCACCAAGTCCCTCTCCTCCTCCTGGAGTGTCTTGGAGGCCGTTTGGCAGAGGCTTTGGGTGTGGGGGTATGGGCCCCATTGCGCGCTCCTGTTGAGGTGTATAGGGGAGGGCCGGGTCCCTCTGCCCGCACGCCCTGCAGGCACACTGGTCAGAGGGAGAGCCCTGTGCAGGCAGGGAGGGGGTGGTTTGGCTTCAGGCAGGAGCATTAATTGTTGTTTCTTTTCCCTCCTCCCATTTCCACGTAGATACTTATTGCTGCCTCTGCACCAATATGCTTTCTGAAGTCCTCCTGTTTCTTTCTCAGTATTTGACTCTTTGTGGTGATATCCAGTTAATGCTTGCCCAGAATGCCAATAACAGAGCTGCCTACCTGGAGGAGTTTAACTATCAGACCAAAGAGGACCAGGAGATCCTGCATAGCCTGCACAGAGAGTCCAGCTGCCAAGGTAGGCCCACGGCGGGCGCTGCGGGCGTTGCCCTGAGACTGCCAGAGTCCTGTTTGTCCGTGGAGTGTGCCACTTCTCTGTGCCCGGGAGCTCCAGAAATCTTTTCTGATTAATAGTAATGAGAAGCTAGCATTTCGGCACCTGCTGTGTGCCGGGCACTGGGCTGGTGGCTTTAAGAACATCATCTCATGTTTGGACCCTCAGCAGCCATAGGAGGTAGTCTTGATATTATCTCCATTTTACAGACAGGCAGAGGTAAAGTGACTTGCCCAGGATCACCCAGCTAGTAAGTGCCTGAGGCTGAATTTGAACTCCAGTCTTCCTGGGTCCAGACTCTACCTTTTCCCCATGGCACCCCCTAGTGGCCTCAGTGGGTTGTATTTAGCAAACCCTTGGTATTGTCTAGATAAAAGAGGCCATTTTCTGCCTCATTTCTTACCTGGCATTAATCACCAGACGAGCATTGCCTCAGACACCCTGAGGCCTGGGAAAGACCTTAGCTCAAGAGGGCCAGGGTGTCCTGCGGCATCCAGGCTCATCACCAGTCATCCTGATGAATATCTGGCCCCTGGACACAGATGGCTCCGGAGGAGACTGTGAGGCTGGTGACCCTGCACAGCCCTGCCCCACCTCAGTCCAGTCCGTTTGTAGGTCAGCTTGTGCAGCAGATGGTGTGTGCCGCTCTGCATCTCATGAGACGGTTCCTTGGACCAGGAGCACGTCCGTCTGCTTTTCTGCTTTCTTTCTTTTGAGCTTCTCCCATCTCACTCCTTGCCAGCTCAGCTGGCCCTGGGCTTCCTCTCTGAAGGGGACGGTGCTTAGTGAAAGTCAGTCTGAAGGAGAGAAGCTGCCACAGGCCAGGCCAACTCCCCATACCTTCTGTGACTGCAGGTGATGTTGTACCAGGCTGGGGGACACATGCAGAACCCACCCCGTTTGTGGGGCGAGTCACAGCGACTTTGCTCTGCGTGGACATTTTTAACCAGTTCTCCAAAGGTGGCGAAAAGTCCCTTACGTGTGACAGGAAAATGGACATGTAAAGGAGATAGAGTGGGGCCTTCTCTGAGGTTCATTTCCTCTTTAAAATACACAGAGGTATTATGTTTCTGCACCTCCTCGGCCATGTCCAGGACAGATTGTTTTTATGATGAGCACGGTGGAAGGTCGCTCATAGTTAAAGTGCTTGTTAAAACTCAGTGCCTGTCACATGTTAGACAATAGGGGCTTGTTCAGCAGAATCTGTATTTGAGTCTGCCACCGATTACCGTGTGAGTGAGACGTGGCTGAACTTTCTCTGTGGCTTTCCCGTCTGGCATTTGGGGACTTCAATTCAAGTCTTTAGTGGTTCAGACTCTCAGCCTTTCTCCATTCTGATAAATAAACCAGTTCAGTATTTACAGATGCCACCTTATGCCCTAAACCCCGTCTTGCCTCTGTTGGCAGAGCATCATTTATGCAGTGATTTACATAATGACTTGATGACTTCTTTAGGAAGCTTCTTACATTCTTAAGTCACCTTCGTTTTTCAGTCTACCCTGGCCCCTCCTTCACTCCCCAAACCTTATAAAATAAAGGAGGAGACTTGGCCTAATTGGACAGGCATCCCACCAGAAAGAAGAGACAGCGCAATCCTTTTGGGATGGGCTTGTCCCCTCTGAGAGTGACAGAGACCCTTGAAATGTTCTCTCCGTTTATGTTGCTTTCGTTGTGACATGACAGTTTGTGGTCATCTTCTTGTGCCGGGTCACCTGATCTGGGGGCCGTTCACTATCTCTGCAACTTCCAAACCAAAGCAGCCCTCCCTGGCCATCTCCCAAATCTCCCTGTTCAAATGTAAGGTACTTGAGGGCAGGGATGGCCTTAGCACAGTGCCTGGCACACAGGAGACTCTTCACAGGGGGCTTTTCATTTCTGTCTGCTCCTTTGTTTCTGCTCCTGGAGGCATGGCCTTGTTGGCACTGCTCAATCAGTGCTCCTGGGCATGATCCACTATTAGCCCATGTTCTTCTGCTCTGCTTTGCTTTCTGCCAGCTCTGGATTTGGGAGAAAAACCTCCCTCCACCCCCATATCTGGGGAAAGTTCCCTGAAAACTTAATTCTAACCCAGGAGGGTTTAGGGTATGCTTCTTCTCTGGAAATCGTCCTGACTCCTGTCTACCAACACTTCTTTCCAACACAGAACTAGGTCAGGACAAAAGCAGGTTCTAGCCCTGACCTTTGTGGTTTCTGAGTAAGCTCCCAGAAGTACCCTGCACACCATAGGCACCTGTCTGCCCAAGGCATTTACATCTTCATTGGAAGCTCCTTTCTGGGGTGCCAGCCCTCGGGTATAACATGCAGACACACAGAGCTTTGGACTGGCCACTATGGAATTGCTCTGTCCCAAGTGTCTGTTCAAAGTCTTGGTGGTATTGTCCAAGACTTGTGACTGAAGGGGCTGTCTGTCCGTGAATGTCTCTTAAGCTTCCTGATCCTGTCTAATAGAATCCCTAGAATGTGGGGTGACCAGCTAGTATTCGGTTTTGCAGTGGTTTATAACATTTGCTCTTATTTCTTTTTATTTACAGGGTTTGCTTGGGCAACTGACCTGTCGACAGACTTAGAATGCCAGCTTTCAGTTAGCTGCAAATGCTATGAGGCTGCTAACGAAATTTTGCTGTTCAGCGATTTAAAAAGCCAAAACCCCGAGCATTACATCCAAGTGCTAAAGAGAATGGGGAACATTCGGAATGAAATAGGCGTCTTCTACATGAATCAGGCTGCAGCCATCCAGACCGAGAGAATGGGCAAGTGTTTCTTCTCCGCCTGCCTCTCCCTGCCCCTGACAGTCCAGGAGCTTAGTGCCAGCATCTTCTCAGAAGGGGTCAGGAAGGCACCATGGCCGTTTGGGGGAAGCCTTCAAGAATCTGTGACTCATGGGGCAGGGGGCCTCTCTCCACTGGCCCTTTTCTTTAACTCGGTTGCAGAATCTTGAGCGCAGGCTTGAGGCTTGAGGCTTGGGGTGGGGATTGGCCTGCGGCCCCCCGATGAGGGTGTGCCACAGCCTGCTGCTAGGAGCAGGCGGTCTCAGAGATAGTGATTTCCTGCTGTCTCACCTCTGTACTCTTAAACAATTAACAGCATTGGTTAGAAGTTCTGAGATATCTCCGGTCCCCTTTGACTTGATTTCCTAGTGTCTGGAAGAATGCTGTTGGCAGGCAGGGCGGTGCTGAAGAAGGATTGTCAGGGGCTATTTCAGGGCCAAATGCAGATGTGATTTGGTGCCAGTTCAGTGCCCTTACCCTGAGCCTTTGGGTGTTTAAGCACCTTTCTGGGGCGGGTTTATCCTGAGACAAGCTGTGGAATAAATGACTTTTTTTTCCTTCTGTTAAGTGAGCAAAACTGTGTCAGCAGCAGAGCAGCAGTTGTGGAAGAAAAGTTTCTCTTGTTTTGAAAAGGGAATTCACAACTTTGAATCGATCGATGATGCCACCAATGCCGCGCTCTTACTTTGCAACACGGGTAGACTCATGCGCATCTGTGCCCAGGCCCATGGTGCTGCTGCCGCCGCAGCTGGTGGGGAAGATGCAAGGCGAGAGTTTTCTCCTGAAGAGGCTCTATATTATAATAAGGTAACGGCTGGTCCTTAGCCTTGGGGCACATTAAAGTGGTTTCCATAACTGCCTGTGGTTCAGTACAATTTGGCTAATTTTCTCTCAGCTTTCTCCGAGGTTGGTTTTTGTTCTTTCTGATTTAGTGGATTCGGTTCATCGTGGAGTGGTGGGCAGAGACTGAGTCTTAGGTCCCAAAGCAATCTCAGTCTACATCTTGCTGGAGAGGGCTGAGGCCTCTGTCATTGAAACCAAAAGGTGGTTTGCTCTTTGAGAAATCAGTCCTTCACCTGGCCCATCCCAGTCAGCAGTGGAGCCATCTGTCCCGTCTGTGTGCCCCAGAGTCCCAGAAGTTTTCTGGCCCAAGGCCCCACTGGTCATCAGTGGCAGGAGAGTCACTCTGTGGACTTCCTGGAGGGTGTGGAGAAGCCCAACCAACACGCTGCTAAAACTGCATGGACAGGGGGAGGGGGCGGGGGGGGTACAGGCTTCTCCAAGGCAGAGACAGTCTTCAGTCCTTCTTCCCTAGTGCCAAGAGTGGAGTAAGTGGTTCCTAAGAGCCTGTTCTTGCCTAGATACCCCCTCCACCATCTTGTCCTGCCTCCTACTTCTCCGTCCTTGTCTCTGCATCTCTTTTGCCTATTGGAGGCCTTCTTGCTGTCTCCTATGGTCTATATGACCAGCCCATCTCCTATGCCTTCCTCCATGACCTCCTTGCCTGCCATGCCACTGGGATGCAGGAGGTTTGGGGACGGGTGGAGCCTCCTGAGAGTCATGGTGCACCTTCCACCAATTTGTGTAATTCCAGTTTTTCTGCTTAGTAAAGCTGAGAATCATAGTCATATAACGACATGGGGTGCTGTCTGTATAGAAGATTGCTTCTTTGGGGTGGCAGGGGGCATAGCTTAGGGGTGGTTTCCCAGGGTGGTCCCCATTCGTTTCTCAGCCTGTCTGCTTCTCTGTGCAGCATCCGTTCCCAGATAGGCCTGCGAATGGATGAGCGGCATCTCCAGTTGCCAGCTGTGATCTAGGCAAGATTTGTTTTGCCTTGTGTGGGGATGGTGAAACCTTCCTCTTCAATTGAAGCGGGTTTCCCTAAGGAAGTTGGGGTAGCGCTCTTGGGATCCCTCCAGGGAGTCTGGCATCATTTGCAAAAAGGAGCATTTGGAGGCAGGCACAGCATCTCCTGGGATGTTTGCAGGCATCGGGGCTACTGTCTGTCGGGTCAAGTCCCCCAGGGGGCCCCGGAGCTGTTAGGTCCACGTGCGCTCTGATTGTCCCAAGAACACGGCATCTGATGCCCTTTACCGTCATCTGGCTGTTGTGCGACTATAAAGATGGGCCTGGGAATCTTCACATTTTCATTCACCATTTGGGTTTTGTTGTGGGGTTCAGCTCCTGCTTCTGATACCTGTGCTGGCTGTGTGAGGCAGCAGGTGCAGTGCTGTGAGTGGGTTTATCAAGCATTTCCTCCACCTGTCTGAAGCCATTCTTCTGAGCAGGGGAGTAGGGAGTGTGACCCTTGGCGCCCCTCTTTTTCACAGGCCATCGATTACTACTTGAAGGCCCTGCGGTCACTAGGCACAAGAGACGTGCACCCCGCAGTGTGGGACTCAGTCAATTGGGAGCTGTCCACCACTTACTTCACCATGGCGACCCTCCAGCAGGACTACGCCCCGCTGTCCAGAAAGGCTCAGGAACAGGTTGCTCCTGAATCCCAGCACCCTGGCACCTGTCTCTAGGGACCCTCTTTGTCCCCTTCTCAGATGGGGTCACTAGACGTTCTGGCCCTTCTGCCCTTTGCCCTGGTTCCTCTGCGGGTGCTTCTGGTCTTCCTATGTTGTATGGTGGGTTTGGTGAGCAGAGCGCTACAGTGCTCACTCCATGCACCCAGCAGGCCCCAGCCCAGGGCAGGATACCAGGGGGAGCTGAGCCAAAGCTCAAGGGAATGAGTGGGATGGTTATCAAGGCATTTCAGCCTTTCTGCACGGGTTTAAGGACTTTTAAATGTTCGCATTTAACCCTGGTGTTTTTTAATAGGTTGAGAAGGAAGTTAGTGAAGCGATGATGAAATCTCTCAAATACTGTGATGTCGACACAGCGTCAGCCCGCCAACCACTCTGCCAGTACCGGGCTGCGACCATCCATCACCGGCTGGCATCCATGTACCACAGCTGCCTGAGGAACCAGGTGGGCCTGCCCCAAGACCAGCCAGGGAGGGGGCCAGGCAGGGCTCCTCTCCTCCATTCCTACACATCCCTGTGTTGTGTGGGCCACTTACAGGTAGCAGTGGAGAAAGCAGTGTGTCTGGTTGTCTGTTTGAGGCAATTTATTTAGGTCACAAAAAACAGATTCGTGGTTTCTTTCCATGATCCTGTTGCATTGCCATGATGTGTGAGGAAGGCTGGTAGCCCCCCCACATCCCTCCTCTGTCCTTTCTTCAGACAGCACCCCCCTTCTGGGTCCTCTGAGACCTCAGGAGAAGCTTGTGTCCTCAGTGACAGGCCCTCACCTCCCCCGAGATGAATCCCTCCCGTGGCTGTGGGGCATCCAGGACGATCAGACCCTCTGTTTCCAGTGGGCATTTCAGTCCTGAGGTCTGTGGGGGAAAAGGCTGTTTTCACAATCTCCTCTGCACTTAGTCATCATTGTTTTCTTAGGCTTTGTCTCCATAGAAAAGTTGTATGTGGTTCTCTCCCCTCCCCCCATGAATCAGCCTTAAAGGTTGGCACCCCACAACTACCCACATGCCCCTGCCCCAAGTCGTCCCAGATGGCTTTGACATCACTGGTGAACTTGAGGCCATGAATGTTATAGACCCCAGACCACATTGGTTTTATTCCCAGCTTGGTTTAGGGCAGTGAATCACAGATCTAATATTTTTCTAAAACTATTTTGTTCATGTGTTAAAAGTAGATCTGAGTGATGGGTAGGGAACAGCCTTTGAGGGGAGAACGCCGCACACAGAGAGGCTTCTGGCAGCTCATGCTTACAGATGCTGGAGGGGCAGGCCTGTGGTCAGTCTGACTGATCCCTCCAAGCAGTCCTCACACCACAGAGAAGTCACAACGTGGGCCTTGCGATGACTTCCCCCTGGGACCAGTTGGGTCCTAAGCTTTGTCCCCAAGGACACAAAGCTCTTCAGATATCGTTTGATTTGATTGGTGACCGAATCCCACGTCCCAGAAATTCCTCATCTCTCCCAGGGCTTTGGATCTGAGTCAGGTGGTCACCCCATATCCTCTTTGTTTTCAGGTTGGGGACGAGCACCTCCGTAAGCAGCACCGGGTATTGGCTGACCTCCACTATGCCAAGGCCGTGAAGCTCTTCCAGCTGCTCAGGGATGCTCCGTGCGAGCTGCTCCGGGTACAGCTTGAGAGGGTAGCCTTTGCCGAGTTCCAGATGGCGAGTGAGTGTGGGCGGGTTCTCTCCACAGTTGTGCTGTGGGAGGGAGCCCATGTTGGCCTCAAGGGAAGGGAAGGCAGGTATCTACTCCAGATTGAAGCCTCATGGTCCTCAAGTCCTCAGGGCTAGTCCACTGGGTGTCTTTGTGTGAGCCTTGGACCATGCTCATCTCTACAAAGTAGAAATTGGTTGAGAGCTTTTTAGCTGGTTATCAGAGCTGAAAATAGAAGGCCGTCCTACCTGAAATGAGGGAAGCCCAGATGCAGCCTCTCTTGGGTCTCTTACTGACTCTGGCCCTTCCCAGGAATCACTTCTCAGGCTATATAGGCGGCTGCTTTGTTTTGTTTTGTTTTTTTCACTTTGGATACAGTTGGTTTTCAGACACAACGACTGTGTCACGTGCACTGTTTAGTGAACTTTCTGTGTTTGTGGTTTAGGTTAGTGGTCCTGCAAATAGATGAGCTTTTGAAGAGGGAAAGAGAATGCTTTTACTGTATACTCAGCAGCAGCCTATTTCAGCTACTCTTGATCCATTGATTTAATTTCCACAAGCATGCTTTAGGATTGTGATGGCACCATGGACTGCTCAGGAGCCAGATCCTCAAGTGGCATAGACTGACTGTGAGCCTCGGTCCTCCGTGCAGCTCTCTGGAGACTCTAGATTGTGGAGAAGGTGCTGATTCTCCCTACTGGGAGGCCTGGTCTCTGTCCCTGTGCTAACGTGGGGACAAGAAGGTTGGAGGGGTGGCAGGGCCCTTGGCTGCCATCTTGTCTAACGTGTGGTTCAAAGAAATCCCAGGTACTGCCTTGAGGGCGGCCCATTGGGTTTGTGGAGAGCTCTCTTTATGGCAGGGTCACTCTTGCTAGTCCTGAGTGTTTCTGCAGCCCTTCTTGTGTGTGAGTGAGCACAGCTTCCAGGCTCCCTGCAGCCAGGCTTCAGGACGTGGCCTCGAGGCTCCGGCCCATGCACCCTCTATGCTTTAGTATGCCTTCCCTCAGCCACCTCTCAGGATACCTGCTTTGCTTCAAAGCTCAGTTCAGACGACAAGACCCCTTGTGCCAAGTACTGTGTTAAGCACTAAATACTCAGATGTGGTGAACTAGCCCCTGCCCTCTAGGAGCTCACAGCTCACAGCTTCCATGTCATTGAGAGGCAAAGTGATCTGCGGGCACCACGGTGCGGGGAGGCAGAGAGGTTTTCTGTAGAGTTAGTGCCCGAGTGAGGAGGGAGAGCGTTCTGGGCCCATCTGACACATAGTAGGGGCTCCATGAAGACTGGGTGATTTTTCATGTGTGTGTTGTTGGTCCCAAGGAAGCCTGGGTGGGAATGAAGATGCTTTAGCACTGGGGTGTGGCACCAGTGAAAACCGCTGAGAGCAGACCATCTCATGACCAGCTCTGTCCTCCGATGGTCCTGGGGTGGCCAGGATGGCGGACCGCGGGGTTGGTTCCAGCCCAGAGCTAGCACTCTGCTCGGGGCATGGCTTAGCACGGAGGAGGCCGTGGGCTCAGTGGTGGCCTTGGTTCTGTGGCTGTGGTCCTCATGAAGGAGGGAGGGTGGGAGGGGGTCCTCTTCACGTCTTCTCTGTGACCTCCATGGGTCCTTGTGAGCGCAGAGCCAACGTGTGCCTCTGCCCTTTGCCCTGCATGTAGTTGTCTTGTCTCTGCCTCCATTTGCCCCTGGTTGTTGAAGCGTCTGCGCCCTGCCTGACTCTAGTCACGTCTGCACAAGGTTTAGCACCTTCTGTGGGGCCAGTGCAGTGTCACATCATCATTGCCTGGGCCAGTAAAACTTGTGTCTGATGTTGTAGGTCAGAATAGCAGCACGGGAAAATTAAAGACCTTGTCTGGTGCCCTGGACATCATGATGAAAACTGAACATGCATTTGAGCTGATCAGGAAGGAGCTGGCGGAGGAGTGTGGCCAGGTCAGTGTTGTGTCAGAGGGAGGGTGGTGCCAGGGACCTCTGGTAGGGCTATCCTGGGCTCAGGCGGCCTCCGCCTAACAGTGAGCCGGAGCCAGCTATGCCTTTGTCCTGTTCTGCTGCAGACGTGAGGCGGTTTGCTCTTTAGAAAACGGAAGCGTCCCAGGGAACCAGGCAGTTGATGTCTTCTCACAAGGATGGCTGGCCTTCCCCAGGTCAAGGTCCCCTTTTTCCCATTTCCCTCATTTCCCACCACCTGCCATTTGAATGGTTTTTAGTACTTTGGCTTTACATACTACAATCTAAAAACCAAAAGCCTTAATCCTAGATCAAAGTTACAAAACTAATTGCACAGCTGGTGTGATTTGATCAGGTAAAACTCAAAGCATAGATTTACATACTGGAGACAAAGCTTGTTTGCAGGCAGACTGTCTTTGAGATGAGCAGCGGAGGCCCTCGTCCCCTCCCCCGATGATCTGGCTTCTGAATTGGCCCCTCTGCTGCTTTCTTTTAACACCTGAGTCTCTAACGTCCCCCGTGGGGATGACTATGCCTGCTGTTTATATGATTTCTGAGCGTTGGTGTTGAGGAGGCGCGGCCAGCCGCGGTGCTTTGTGGGTTACCTTGATTCCCATCTAGTGAGGAAAGTGATTCTAACGAATCAGCACATGGAAGTGTTTGCTGCGTGTTTATGGCGTGTCAGGCTCTGCTCCTTTTAAGTGTTTGTTTGCAGGTATTAGTGACATGTTTTTCAGATAACATTTTGCCAAATCAGAGTTTATACCAAATCATGTTGTCACATCAGAGTCCAGACCAGCCAGTTCTGGTGGTGCCAGAGAGACCTTTGCTTCAGCCGTCCCAGGCCCTGAAGCCTCTGGGTGGGCTGCCGGCTGCCATTCAGTCATTGTCAGTCATATATAACTCTTCATGACCCTGCTTGGGGTTTTACAAGTGAGAACTGAGGCAAACAGGGTTTAGTGCCTTATCCGGGGTCACACAGCTAGGAAGTGCCTGGGGCTGGATTTCAGCTCAGATTCTCTTGACTCCAGGGCCAGCCCTCCATCCACTGCATGGGTCCTTAGGGAAAGTTATTTTCATTGTTTTGAATGCAGTTGGATAAAATGCGTCTTTGTGGCCCATTGAGCACTCTCTTGAAAAATGCCTGAGCCTTCACCAGACAGAGCTGGGGTCTGAGCCCCAGAGGGAGCTAGAGGAGAAAGGCCAGAGCTTGGCCTGGGCAGCCCTGGGGGATCAGACTGGCTCACTCAGGGATGCTCAGGGACGGGCTTCCTGACCATGACCATATGGTGGCTGTGTTGGGGTCCAGCCCCTTCCCTCAGTAGTTGAGTGTGAGGCGTCTTGGGACTTTTCTGATGAAATGGTCTCATCTCAGGGCTCCCCAAAGATCCTCCTCAGAGAAGTTATGCCAGTGGTGACCCAGAGCTCTTCCCCACCCTCTGTCCACCATAATTCTTTAATTTAGCCAAACTTTGTGGAGAAATGAGTCACCACTGTCTTGACAAATTCCCTTCCTGAGAAACGAGGCCCGGCTGCCGTGGTGGCTCTGCCCCAGGGAGGTGGGCGGTATCCCTCGTCCCTTCCTGGGTCCCAGCCCTGGCCATAGGCTTGGTCTTGAGCACTTCTCTGCCCACGTTTCCCTGCCCCTTGGAATGCAGACCCCACTGAGCTGATGGACACTGACTTCCCTTGCAGAGCAAGAGTGAGGAGAGTGGCTCGGGGGCGGAGCCATCGGCTGCGAGCCTTCCCAGGGAGGAGGTTGTGAAACTGCTCACCATCTTCGAGTCTCGCCTGGCCTTCCTCCTGCTGCAGTCCATCAAGCTTCTCTCCTCGGCCAAGAAGAAGTCGAGGTCAGTGGAGGCCACAGGCCTTCCACAGTCCCTGTGGGGTGGCAGAGAGGCTTTCCCAGAGCCTGTGGCTCTTCTCTCTAATTTAGGAAGCTTTTTCCCCATTGACCTGTGGGCTCCAAAGTCTGTTCTGGGCTGAGGCTGAGGTCAAGGCCGATGTCCTCCCCAAAGGGCCAGCTGGTCAGTACTGGTCAGTGTGGGCGGCCGCAGAGCTTTTGTCTGCCCTGACCCATCACTGAGTCACACTCGGCGAGCACAGCGACTTCAGCATTTACCAGGGGTTTGTGTGGGAGCTGTTTCCCGACAACTGCCTGGAACCTCGTGCCGTCTCTGAGACAGACTTTCTGACACACCTGGAGGCCAGGGCCAACCTCTTTGCCCTCTCGGTCACAGTCCACTGAAAGTGCATACAGCAAAAAGAGAGGTTTTGCCACAGTTGCCTTTCTTCCCCATGGGGTGGGAATAGTGACTGATGTGGAGTTAGAGTTTTCAGAGCATGGGATGAAGGATGGCTCATGGGAGCCTCCCACTAGCTGTGTGGAGGTGGTAGGACAGATTCATACCCATTTACAGATGTGGAAACCAAGACTCAGGTGGTTAAATGACATGCCCAGGGCTGCTGGGTCAGTGGGTGTTAGAGATAGGATTTAGATGCAGATTTCCCCAGCCCTTGTTACCATAAAACCCCTGGCCTTTCTCTGTGTCCAAGCTGACATAGACACTGTCCAGTCGCTTGTGAGCTCAGAGAGCCCCCATGTGACAGGGCCCTAGGCATGACCAGGCCCTCCTGCTCTTGGTGCTGGCAGAGGACCCGGCCCTGTGGCTAGTGGGGCTCCCACCCCGCCTCAGCTCGCTGTCTTTTTCATTTCCACAAGATGGCACCAGGCTCCATGGTGGCCCCCTGGCTGGGTCTCCGGGACCATTTCTTCTTCTTGGAGGGGCTGGAGCTTGGGTTTGGCCTTTGGGCTCCGCCTTGGGGCAGGGCCAGCTTTTTTTTTTGAGTTGCTGAGAATCTGCTTCAGTTGATTGTTTTGATGCAGAAATTCTAGTTTAGCTCATTTATGCTGATTTTGTCCAAGGTTTGCAAAATAAATTCATACTGTTCATAGTTCCTTTTCTTTGGATGTTTAGTGCTTTTACAATTAGTGTCATTTCAGGAGTTGTTGAGTGTTGGTGGGGGTGAAGCTTGGTTTATAACATTCAGGTGAAACACTAACTTATAGTTTCTGTTTGTTCAAGAGGGACACATGTCCCTGCTGAAGCTGGAGGGGGAGCGAGCACCATCCATCCTGCCTTGAGCCCATAGGACTCATGCAGCCTTGGGGCAGGCCTCGGGGAAGGGGGCAGTCAGTTGCTGTCATCACTGTTGAATTATTTTGTGTCTTTTCTTTTTTGCCCCTGGTTTTGTGAGGCAGAGAGCCTTGCCCCTGGGAGCAAGACATCTTGCACTTCTCATTTTAGCTTGAAATACGATCCAGTAAACTCTGAAAGGCAAAAGGCAGTGGTGTGGGGGAGGATTCCCTATCTGGGCCACGAGTGGGCAAGGCACCCCTGGATTTCTGGGGCCCATGGCTATTTGACGACTAGTGAGTCGAGGAGCTCAGAGATTGCTTGGGTCCACACTTTAGCTTAGTTAAATTCACATTTCTGCGGCACTTGCTGCCAAGTTGGTCAGTGAAAGTGAATGTTGCTGTCACTGTTTGTATTGTTAAAAATTGTTAAAATGTCTCTTCTGGCAGGGGGCTTCTACAGCGTCTCATTTGTCTTTGCAACATGCATCAATGTTCCATGTTGAGCAGATTGCTTGGGACAGCTAGACCTTTGGGTGGCTTTGGGGTTTGTTGCTGTAGCAGAACCCTGTCACAGAAATGCAGGTGACCCCCTAGGTGATAACTGTCCAGAAGAAGTCTCTGTGGAGGAGGCAAGACTCCATGGATTTTATCTTGGAGAGATCTAGAAACTTAGGGTTTGATCATATTATTAGTAGGAAGAAAATGTTAACATTAGTTGCTGGTCTGCAAGAAGACAATACTCTTTTGCATATTTTAATGTTGATGTACATTAGTCAAACTGAAAGAACCACTTGTTGAAATTAAAAGCCATAAGCAGGATCAGAGGCAGAGGGGCCCCTGGGGAGCCCCTGGCCCTCAGGGTCAGGCGAGGCCGCTGGGCAGGTGCTCGTGCGCCTGGTACAGCGATACCTGGTGACTGGCGAGAGCAGATCCTGGTTGAGATGTGAGCTGCCCGAGAAGCTATGCGACCGGCCAGCCAGAATGACTCGGGGACCAGAGTTTTGGCCACTTCGCCACATTCTGGTTGTTTTCTGCTGTTCTCATAATTAGCCTCTTGAACATTCATTTTGCCTTCACATAAGAGTGAAGAGTGTCCTTTGTAAGATTTGAAGTCCATCATTGGCATTTTCTTGTGACAGCATGGACGTGACGGGAGGAGTCCAGGTGGAGGTCCCAGGCCCCTGTCCACCTGGCTCCTTATGACCTTGGGCATGTCACCATGACATGGAAAGTGTGGAACCACTCCTCCACCCGTTAGTTGTCAGTCAAACACTGAGCCCCCTAAAGAGCCTCATCATGGTTGTTCTGTGTAGGAAGTGCTACAAGCACCTGTCAAACAAAGGGGGCATTTGGGAAGAACATGGGACTAGAAAGCCTGGCCTCTGGCCTCTTCTCCACCTCTGCCTCCACCCCCACATCGCCATTGTTTGCTTGGGCAAGCAGCTTCTGCCCCATCATGTGGTCCAGCCCTCTGGGGCTGCAGAGAAGGGCCTGTGGGCAGAGACCTGGGCATTCCTAGCTTGCTAGCCACAGGTTTCCAAAAATAGACCTTCTTTAAGCAATTGGGAAAACTCTTACAAGTTTTAGAACAGTTCTGGATCCAGGAAATCTGGGCTTGAGTCCCAGGAGGCCCACATCACATTGGACTGGCTGGCCACCAGCTGCTAAAACCAGGTAGGATGATCCCAAGTGGTCATCTAAGACACCCCCACTCCCAGTATTGACCTAGTCTGACTCAGAGAAGAAATGAGCTTATTTGACTTAGGGGTTCACCCAAGAAGGAGGAGCATGTGTTGGTGAAGGTGGGGTCAGGAAGGGTGCCAGGCAGGGTGGCTGTGATGGGCAGAGATTGAGGGTGTGGGCTGCATGGGACAGCGTGTGTGTTGCTGATCACTCCTTCTCCCCGCAGTCATAGTGAGGACGAAGAGGGGCTGCTGAAGACCAACAAGCAGCTGTACTCGCAGCTCCTGAGGGCCACTGCCAGCCAGCATGCCACCCTCCTGGAGAGGATTGACGTGATCCTGCACCTGATGGGCCAGCTCTCCGCCAGCAAGGAGGCCAGTGCAGCCACCCCGCCGCCACCGTGACTGGCCGACAGCAGAGTGTGACCGGTGCCTTGTAACCACGGGGGCTGGGGCTGTCCGTCCATCTGTCCATCCGTGTGGTGCTTAGTTTAATTTATGAGAGATGCTGCGTCCTGGCCATGGGGAAGGATGGGGGGGACCTTGTCCTCACCCCAGGACAGGCAGACTCAGGTCTGCTTGGGAGGGGCTGGCACTCTCTGAGAGGGGAGCCTGGTCTGGGGCTCCTAAAGGCCTGGAGAGGCTCAGCATGATCCTGACCGAATGCTGCTACCTGAGGTGAGCTGGGGTCCTGCCACGCGGCAGAGAGAGGCGGGTCAGCCTTGGTTCTGAGCAGCGCCCTCAGAGGGTGTCTAGGAGCTGCCTGTGGAGCCCAGACACGTTCTGTCCCCCCAGTTATGACCGTGCACAAACAGGTGCCTTTCTTAGCTTCAGACAGGAGTTTTCAGTCACAACTCGGCTCTCGGGCAGCTCACTTGATTATCTCTTAGCACTGCTCTGAATTAATATGGCAGTTGATCAAGAAAGAAGATACTCTTATCCCTCTTTTCTTTTTGAACTTGAAACTGTGAATAAAAGGCAAGAAAGATATTTTAAATAAATAAATTTATTTATTAAGAATAGATGCATCCATGTTTGGAATGTGTTTTCCCTCTCAGCCCCTTCCCATTCGGGCCAATTCAGCCGGGAAGTCGTTTTAGTCAAGGCGACAGCCGCAGGCGCTGCGGACGCCCCCCTTGTTTCTTTACGGGAACACTTGCAATTTCAAGCAAATTCATATTTCTTACATAAACTCTTGTGTGAAGAGGTGAGGCTCTGGTGGCCATGTCGGTGTTGTTCTTACAAAAGCCCGGTGGGCAGGCTGACCTGGGGACCACTTGTTGGGTCAGCATTGCTGCCCTCCTGAGTCCTTCCTGGGATTCCCCCTGACAAAATAGGGGTCTAGAATGATGGCCCCCAGTCTTGAGGGGAGGTGGTGAAAATATGTCTCTGTCTCCACCATCTCTACCTTCTCCAGCGTAGAGATCCTCGTCGTCTGTCTTAGTTTTCCTTATCAGTGGCACAGACGTGTGCCCCCTTTAAGTTGCAGTCACAGAATGTCCACTCTGTTTCTCTTCATAAACAGTCAAAACAGCACCCTGGGAAGTGCACAGTGGCTCTTTTCCTGGATAGTGGACATTTAGCCTTTGTCATGTGTCTCTTTTGAGGGTTTTGGTGCCAGTCTATGAGCAAAAATCTCCCAGAACATCCCATCTCAGAAACCTACAGACCCCCAGAAATCCCCAGGGCCAGCCTAGAGAACTGGAGGTGTTCTCCCAAGGTCACCCGGCTAGTCAAAGTGTCCTGCCTCACGCTCTCCTCTCTGCCTCGACAGGCAGAATCGAGGATGTCTCTGCAGCCATCACCTTCAGAGCTCCAAAGGAGAGAATCTGTCCTTGACTTGGTATTGTCAGGGGGCATTTAATGATGAGGAAGGAGGACGGCTTTGAGGGCAGTCATCCCGTGGCCTGCCCAGTTGGGCCTGTCTCAGCTGGCTTTGGGGCGAGGTCATTGCATCGGTGGTCACTGGTCTCTGATTGAACTGAGCAAAGGGCCAGCATTTCTGAGGAGAAGCCCTTTCAACGTAAGGGCCTCTACAGGGGGCAACTGTGTGTATAAATTTGACGTTTTGGAATTTTCACTCCGTGAATGTCCTATATTTCCAGTGACAATCTTCCATCAAAGTCATTACACTTCAAACACTGGACTCTTTTTTTTTTTTAATGAGAAATGGACTTTTTATGTCCCAGTTGTTGCTAATGGGAAAAAACCCAGCCATCCAGCCTCCAAGAGGCACTTTGAGATCCCTGTGTCCGTTCTGCTCCAAGGTGCCATTCCATCCTAAAAAAAAATCCAAAACAGATTAGTGCATTAAAATAAGCTGGGAAAACTACTCCAAAAAGGAAGTTGGTGGTAGCACTGGGGGGTTCTGAAAAGGTTTTGGCATCTGGAGTCAGAAGGCTCCGAGTTCAAATCCTGATAGCTGCTGTGTCCCTTCCCTGTACCTGGGTTTCCTTCTTTAAAAAGGAAGGATCTTTGGCTAAAAATCCCCCTCATCTCTTGGGATTCTGAAACCCGCTATGCTTAGGGCATTCCCCTACAGTTTCAAAGGAAGTTCAAATGAGAATTAAGGACCAAAAGGCCACCTTCATGTGGGGGGCGGGGGTGGGGGGGATAGCTCCTGGATGCAGGTGTTGTCACCAAGGCCTCCTCCAACACTAACGTTCCCTTCCTTTCTCCTTGCCCCAGGGACCTGTCCCTCCCAGTGTCCCTTGTACCGTCCAGCCTCGCTCCCCAGAAACTGCCCTACAGGCCTTTAAAACCTTCAGCCTCCCAGAGAATGGCAAGGTCTGGGAGAGATGCCGGGCCCAGCTGCCTGGCCCCTCGCCTTTTCTTCTCTACCTGAGCATTTCCTAGCCCATGTTTCTGTCTGCATTTTGCTCCTCCATTTTTAGTGTAGAAGGATGAACGTCACAAATGTCAAACCACTTGTTCGAGATGGCCTCTCGGGGAAACAGCGCGTTGAAAGGCAGGGAAGAGTTCTGCCAGCGGTCTTTGTCATTTGCCACTCGCCAGTACGCATTCCCTTTGAAAAAAAAAATGGCGCCATGTGCGTAGGAGAAGTAGGCTGAGTCTAGGTCCCTCATCGGATGGTTCAGGGGAGCTACTGGCGGGAAGGCATCGACCATCCCCTTTGGATAAGAATGAACCACTTGGTGTCTGTCCACATCAAAGGCAAACACCTGCAGGGCACAAAGACAAGCAAGGCAGGACCCTGTCATATCCCCCTCAAGAAACAGATGGCTTTAGCCTCACCGCCCAGGCCACCCAAGAGGAGGCCTCCACTTACCAAAGACCCCTGGAAGAAATAGATGAGCTGGCTCCTCCGGTGATAGAAGGCCGTGTCCAGCGGGCTGGGGATGCCAGGAAAGCCCTCTGAGATGAGCCGTGGATAGCTCCTCCCTTGTTCATCTTTTGTGTAGGTCCGGTCGTTGTCGCTGTCATACCGCCAATAGTGACGCCCTGAGAACAGCAGAGGGACGGAAACAGTAAGAAGCATTCCACACACGGCTCCTGGACAGTGAGCGCTGGTGCAAGGCCGGGCCATAGCCTTGGCCTCCCAATACCCAATTCAACATTTCTCATAAACTGCTCCAAAAATGTCCTGAGTTCAGTAGCGATCCAAGAATTGTGCATGAAGGGGGCAGGTGCAGTCCTGAGAACAACTGGGCTAAAAGAACTAGGATGGCCATTTGGAGATGGGGCACACTTGCTAATGCTAAATTGTCCAAGCAGATTCAGAGGCTTATTAAGCTCGGACTCTGAGATGCAGCTGCATTGCAGTAGCCCCCCCTTTAATTAAGAGTCTGAGTGATGCCAGCTGAATGGTTGTACTTGGAGGGATTTTTAACGCTGGAAGATTCACTTCAAGCCATGGGAGGCCTGAAAATGTAGAAGCCTCAGTCCCAAGGCTGTGATATCTGCACTGTTTGTACTTAAATGACTTACTTGTGCTTGGGTGAAAGGGGAGGGAGATGTTATGAGTTTGTGAGAAGATTTTTCTTTGGGCTCACAGAAAACGTCCCACTTTATGTGTTTGCGCCTCCCCTTCTCCCTGTGGTTTGGTCCTCACTGGCCTCTAGCTTTGGGCCATTCCAGATGAGAAGAGACAGAGCCACCTGCCACCCTCCTGGGGTCTCATGCTCCTACTGTGTGGGATGGACCGGACCACCTCTGGTTCCTTCCAGGGTTGCATCCTCCACGTGGTAACTGAGGTGTCTGAGGCTCCCCAGGGTGTGGGGTGTGGGAGGGATGGATAGGATGCCAACCTCCTGGGAGGGGCATCTCTGTGGTCTGACCTTGGAGGCCAGGATAGTTGCCACAGTCTGCAGCGGGGCAAATGCCCCAAGTGTTTAGAAGGGATGGGAATATTTTGCACGTTGTAGGATAACAAGCTTGACTTCAATTTCTGGCAAAGCCTTGTAGAATGGATCGTTAGAGTTCTATGCTAGTGACCACAGAGAAGGAAGCCTGCCCTGCCCGCTTTTTGGGCCTTGTCGGGAAGGCTGCCATTTTCCTAGGCTTTAGCAGACCATTTGTCGGAACCTGCCGTGCTCTTCTTCTGAAAGATAGACACGGGTGAGAAACATGGCAGCCAAGAATTGCTGTGGTCTTAGACCAGCCAGAGAGAGCGGGCTTCTGGGAGTGGGAGATGCAGGGTCTGAAACAAGTGTTTGGCACTGGCCCATTGCTCCTGAATACAGCAAGTGCTAATCAAGGATCTCACGCTCCTGGCTGGGTCTGCCTCCCCAAGCCCCATCTCCAACCTCACCCACCCCATTCTTTCTCTTTGAGGCCTTCCCAGACTTACCCAAAACTCTCGTGCTCTCTCTGCTTTGAGCTCCTGATAGAACTGACCTGTTTCTCATTCTTGCCCTTTCAACCAAAAAGCATTTATTGAGGACTCACTGTGGACCAGACATGGTACTCGGTGCCAGGGGTTGAGACAAAAAGTGAGCTAGGCCTGACCTCCATGAGCTTACACTGCAGTGTTACACGGTGTCATGTGGCCCTACTCCATCAGTCAATACTTATAGTACTGTCCTAGTCCTTCCTGTTTCTGAAAAGGAATCCCTGGCAACTAAAGGAGAGCTCACTACTTTTCATGCAGCCCAGGCCGTTTGGGTCCCCCAGCTTTGTGGACAGCCTCTCATGGGGAGGAAGGCCTTTGGGTCCGGCCAAGACCAGCCACTGCCCCCAGGGCCCAGCAGCCCTTCTGACACAGACACCGGCTACAACGGGCCCCTCTGCTCGCCAGCTTGGCTCACACCCCCCTCCCACCCCCCACCACATGCCAGGAGCTGGGGAGACAGATGGAAAACACCCCAGGCCCCCCTGTCAAGGCTGAGAAGCTCACAGAAAAACAAGGAGAGGCAACATGGTTTCTTCCGGTTTTTGGATTATCGATAAAATCAGATTAATGTAGTTGTTTTTCTTTTTTAACTGATCTGCCACCATGGTGGGGAGGAAGACTCAATCACCTACAGCCTGTGCCTTCAGGAGGGCTCCTCCCAAGGTTCGGCAGCGTCATGCACAGGGATCACAGTCCACAAAAACCGGCTTCACCCAATTGCTGGATAAGGAGAAGAGAACAGCCCCGAGGAGCCGTACCTTTGAAAAAGTAACGTTCGTCTCTTTTCCACGTCCATACGTGGACATAAGCATCGATGTCCCGAGAGGGAATTCCGTGCCATCCAATGGGGGTGAGGATCGGATCTCCATAGCGTGTCCTGTTGTGGCGATTCTCGTAAAGCCAGTACCAGCTGCTGCGGAAGAAATAGGTGCTAAAGCTCACGATCAGCTCTCCATGGCCGGCTTTCTCTTTGCGGATCCAGTCAAAGGCGGTGTCAAATGGTCCTTCACATGACCCTGATGCAGAATAACCCATGAGAATGTGTCAAGCGCTTGTGGGGAGGTGCCACGGTTAGCGCCAGGAGTACAAAGGCAAGAGGGAAAGTCCCTCCCCTCTCGGAACTGTCTGTCGGAAAAGCGCATGTACCTGGACTGGCACGTTCATAGCCGACGACTGCCAGCGGCCACGTGCCAGGCACGGCACAGATGTTGTGGGTGCACACGCAGGGAATGAAACAGCCTTCACTCACAAGGGCCTTGTGTTCTCCTAGAGGAGCCAGCACGCCCACCCGTCCGTCTGCCTGCCATCCATCCATCCGTCTGTCTGCCGTCCACCCATCTGTCTGCCTGCCATCCATCCATCCGTCTGTCTGCCGTCCACCCATCTGTCTGCCTGCCATCCATCCATCCGTCTGTCTGCTGTCCACCCGTCCGTCTGCCTGCAGTCCATCCATCCCTCTGCCTGCCGTCCACCCGTCTGTCCATCCGTCCATTCTTCTGTCCCACCCACCCATCTTATCTACCTGTTTTCTCTCTCCATCCATCTACATCTCTATCCCTCTAATCATCTCTGTCTCCATCCATCCCTTTCTCCAAACAGTTACATATGGGTCTCTCCCGCTATCCTCCCTGCATTTATTACGTCTCTATTACTATCTCTTCTCTCCATCTATCTTGTTATATTATGTGTCTTCATCTATTTTTATCTCCATCCATTCATCTTTATTATTTTCTCTGTCTATATCTCTACTCTATCCTTTTTTTCTATTCATCCATCCATCCATCCATCCATCCCATCTGTCAGTCTATCTGTCTGTCCTTCTATCCCATCTATCTGGTATCTGTCTGTCTATCTATCTATCTGTCTGTCTGTCTATCTATCTATCTATCTATCTATCTATCTATCTATCTATCTATCCCATTTGTCTGTGTAACTGACGTGTGAGGGGGGCTCGGGGTCGGGGCGATGAATAAGGTAGATAAACAAGTAGCGACAGAGGAGAGACAGACAGACCAGAGCTGACAACGATGGATGATGACTACAGAGAGTCGAGTCCGTGGAGACAGTCATGGAACCCACTTCTCAGCCGTCTCCTTACTGTTCTCTCTACACTCCGGCTCTCAGCCTCACTGCCCATTTTTCCCCCAGGGAAACAGGTAATTTTCAAGGGAAGAAATCCATGCAATGAACTACTATCTTTTAAAAAATACCAACTCACTAATAATGAGAGAAATGCAAATGAGGCCCACTCTGACGCCTCAGTGTTATGCTGGTAAAGTTGACTAACGAAGGAAAAGGCCACGGTCCTAGGGGCTCCCGGGAGAGAAGCCCAAGCACGGTCATCGGTGGAGCTACAGCCTTCCATAGAATGGTTTGGAACTATGCTCCCAAAGCCATTAAACTGTGCAAGGAAACTTTCTGATCCTGCACCGCCGCTAGGCCTGTCCCCTGAGGAGATCAGAGGAAACAGACCCGCCCCAAATGTCCCGCTCATGGACAGCAGCACTTTGGCGACAGCAAAGCGCCGGACGCGAAGGGGGTGGCCGTCGGCTGGGGGATGGAGGGAACGGGATATTCCTGTACCACCAGGAACGATGAAAGGGATGGGTCTGAGGAAGGCAGGAAGACCCGTGCGGGATGATGCAGAGCGAAGCGAGCAGAATCAGAACGATTTCTACGCCCGCAACCACGTGAAAGTAGAACAGTTTTGAAAGCTGCAACGACACGGATCGATGGACCGAGCGAACAGGAACCCAGAGAGTGGAGGAAAAGCACGAGACCGGACTGCGGCCGGACGAAGGGCCACGGATTCGGAATGGAGACCCAGGCGTGGCCGGGGCGGGGATTTACTCGGACTGCCTGATCAGAGAGAGCTTTTTAGATGGCGGGGGAGGGGGAGGGAGACGAAATAAAAGCTCGGTTTTGGTTTGGTTTGTTTTTTTTTTTTTTAATAAGAAAAAGACGGGAGAGAATGGGACCAAGGGGGATATAAAGGGGTTGACCTCAAGGAGAAAGGCCACCACTTCATCAGAGACGACAGAGAGGAAGGGATCAGTGTTCCGGCTGCCTAAGAGGAGCAGAAAGGTGAATGGCCTCGATTTTGTTTTGTTTTGGGTAAATTAGGGGGCACAGTACCCAGGTGAGTGTAGGAGGAGAGGGACCAAGAGAGGGTACAGTGGGGGTCCTGGAGAGAGAAAAGAAGAGACGGAGTGGTTATTAATGTGGACAATAGGTTAGGGAGAAGTAGATGGTCCTGCTACGGGGAAGGCCCCGACGAGACTGATAACCCGTTTTCAGTGGACCCCATCGCCATTCAACATCATGTAAGAGCAGAGGTCGTGGGGTGGGGTGGCTGGAGCAATCCAGGATTGGGGGCTGGTAAGGAGCGAGCAGTTATAGGATAAGGGCGTGGGGGAAGGGGAGGGGGTTGAGAGTAAAGGATCACGGCACGTTGGACGGCTTCATTGAGTTGAGAGAGGGACTGGAGAAGTGTGTAGCCAGAGCAGAGGAGATGCCTGGGAAAGTGCTGAGGGATGGGGGGTGGGGAGATGGGGTCGCCGGAAAGACAAAGAATAGATTTGGGAGGGGTGAGCAATAAGGAATTACGAGATAAGAGGAGAGTATGATTGGCTAAAGGAAATTCGGAGGCCACCGTCATGGAAGTGGAACCCCTGGGGGTGGGAGCAAGATCAAACCAATGCAAAAGCAACCCTTCAAACCCAAAACGATCAAAATCCTGCGGTAACCATGGTGCGATGGGAAAGAACCCTGGACTTTGAGTCAGACCTGGGTTCAAATTCTACCTCCTAGCCACGCTAGCTTTGTGATGAAGAGCAAGTCGTTTCCCCCAAATCAGAGTTTTCCACCTCAAACCCTTTGACAGACTCTGCGAGGTGCCGTGGAAGAGGCCCCCAAGGGACGGCTTTCTCTTGCAGTTTGAGAGAGTCGGAGGACCGGGATCGAACTTGGAACACCCCTGTCCGACCTCGGTTCCTCCAGAGGTTGAGGGCTTGGGCTCGGAGAGCCAAGGAAATGCAGCAGCTAGGGCTCTCGCAGGAGGAGCCCAGCCCAAGGCCCCTGGCCACGTGCTGGCCGCCTACTCTGCGCCCCCACCATGCCTCAAGGTACTGGACAAGCCCAGGACTCCCCCACGCAGCGTCTCCTGGGCGGGGCGGGGCCCAGCTTACGCGGGAAATGCCGTGCAGTCTGTGGGACCTTACCGTACAATTTTTGTATCGCTTTCCTGTCTGCCCAGTCCAATTCAAAGCCAGTCTCCTGGGGAATGTAATTCGGCAGCATTATTGATCCCGTCCTGTCCAGGTGAGGCAAGCCCAGGACATGGCCAATTTCATGAACTGCTACCTAGGAGAGGAATACAGACGCCTTCAGCACATTCTTCTTAGTCCTTTCAGGCGACAGCCAATCGATAAGTGTTGGACTGCTTCTGTTGCAATGGTTTGCTGTATTTAACTAAACTCTCATTTATTAAAGCGAAAAGGAATAGAGATTTATGGGGAGGGGTTGGGTTAAATTTCTCAGAACAGATTATAAACCTGATCAGGCTTCTTGGTCTCAGGGCGAGTCTTACTTTGAGAAGACTGATCCCGTTGTCACTGGGTGGGGACGTAAAGTGCTCGTCATCGTCAAAATGAATGTCTCCAAAGTTCCAGGCGTGAGCAAACTCTTGGCCGCTGCCATCAAATGCCCGGCTGCATCCCAGGTGTCGTCCTGGTGAGAGTGGATACGGCTCAGATGAACCACTGTACGTGTGTTGTGTGTGTGTGTGTGTGTGTGTGTGTGTGTGTGTGTGTGTGTGTGTGTGTTGGGGGCAGGGGTCTGATTAAAGGGGGGGCCACATATTGAAAATAACATGAGCAGACATGGAAGCCCGCCTTGTACTGATGAGGAAGCTCTCACTTGAAAGGGTCCACATTGTAGAGATAAAGAGACTAAGTCGGGGAGATCTGGATGCTTTGCCAGACAGAGGTAGGTTCGGAACACAGGTGCTGCTAAGCCAGAGCTGGTCAGTGTTTACTGACCGACTCACCCCTTCCGAACCCCAGCTTGATATCGATGAGAGCTGCAGGAGAAAGGCGGTCCTCTTTGAATGTCAGTGGGGTCACCTCGCTCCACATGCGGAAAGCCAACCTGAAGATGAACCTCTGCTCCTCGATAGACAGCTGGCTGCTGTAGCCCTCCCCGACCAGCCTCCACCTCAGCAGCCTCCTGGAGAAAGCTCTCACGCCCGGGGCACGGGCGGTGGTCGCCTGCTCTGGCCTCTTGGGCTGCTCTGAGAGCATTTGTAGGAATCGTTTCTTGCGCACTTTGGTGCTCGGACCTGCGCTTCCTCCCTTGGGCCTGATGCTCACAGGAGCCCTGTCTCTTCGAGCCAAGCCAGAGCCCAACGTCATCGTCAATGGGTCTGCCTTCTGCACGGGCTGGCGGTCAGGCATGCCACACCGGGGCTGGTTCATCACTGCCAGCGTGGCTTCGTCCAGCTGTCCAGTCACCGGTAACTGGCTAAAGGACTGGAACTTTGCGATGGCCTTCCCAAGGCCTGGGTCCCCGCCAAGTCCCACGAGGAGCCTCCCTCTGTGTCTTGGCACGGAAGTCCCCTCCTGCACCCTGGGGAGACCTCTGAGCTCCGCAGGAGGTTTGTCGTCAGTTCTGGGCCCCAGAACATCGGAGGAGGAAGCCATCCCCCCACTGGACCCTTCTGCCCAGCCATATTTGGATAGGAACAACTGAAATAAAAAATAAAAACATGCCTTCAGCATTGTTGTATCAGCGTGGCCTTTTTACACAATTAAAAACATGGGTCTGTGGGCTCCTCAAATCAAGCAGGTTACCAGGTAGTTGTCCAGTGTGGGGGAGCAAAACAGTCCTGCTTATGTTCTATTGAGGAGACAACCTACAGATATAGGTATATGGAAAACACCCAGAAAACAGATTCAAGGTATCTTTGGAGGGAAAGGCTCAAACAGATTGGGGAGGGGACAGGGTGGAAAAAAAAGCCTCCTGCAGAAGGGATAGTTTAGGCTGTGTCTTTAAGGAGGCTGTGGAGGACTCAGCCTGGCATTCAAGGCTTACCACCATCTGACTCCTATCTACCTTTCCAGCCTCCTTGCATGCGACTCCTCTTTACACATTCTATGTTCCAACCACACTGAACTTGATGCCCCATCTCCTACCTTGGACTGTTTGCACAAGTGGCTATATTGCATATGCCTGAAGTGCATTCCTTCTTCACCTCTCAATCAGCAAACATTCATTAAGTGCCTACTCTGTACCATGGAGCTCGGACTACATTTTTTTCCTTCAAAGTTTAACTCACTCTATACCAGCCCTTATATTCACTTATCTATGTACACAGTTGGCATCTATTAAGTGCCTGGAGCATTACACCTTTTTCATTAATAATAAACATTTTTTATTCATTCAGTTGTATGTAGAACATAAGCTCTTTGAATCAGGGAAGAAGTGTGGTTTTGTTTTTGTCATCACAAGCACAGAATTCTACACACAGAAGATGCTTAATACATGTCTATAGGATGTAATTTCTTTGCAGGACCCATAATTGTTAAGTAGAAGTCAATCCTGATGCTCAGTCAGCCTGTCTCCTTTGGTAAATATCTTAGCAAGAGGAAGGGTCCTACCTAGTACAGTGGTGCTGGTGCTGGAAGGCCCATCCATCTCATTCAGACCCATTTTACAGATGGGGAGAGTGAGAACTCAGGGGAGGGGGCTTGTCTATGTGGTGATGTGGGCACTTAGGTTCAAAGTCAAGACTAGGACAGAATAGTCTTGTTCTGTTGGCTTTCATATCAGGACTTAAGACAGTGAACTACATGTCAACTTGGAAAAGCTTCACTCTATAAGAATTCAACTTAACCAAATCTCTTTCTGCTTTTATCTCTACAGATGACTAGGAAACAGGAGGTATAAGAACTTAATTTATCTAATTAAGTTATAATATTGATGATAGCTTAGGACCATAGAAAATATTTATATTTGGAAAAGACTTTGGCTTCTTCCTTCCCTCCCTATTGCCCTTCTTCCTTCCTTTCCTTCTTTCTTTCTTCTTTCCTTTCCTTCCCTTCTTCCTTCCTTTGTCCCTCTCCCTTCCCTTCCTTTCCCTTCTTCCCTCCTTTTTTCCATCTTCCTTCCTACCTCCCTCCCTTTCCTTCCTTCTTCCTTACCTCTTTTCCTTCTCTCCTTCCATCCTTCCTTTTTCCCTGCTTCCCTTCTTTTTTCCTCCTTCTGTACTATCCTTTATTTTCTTGCTTGCTTCCTAGCAGCTAATATAGGAGTTGTTCTTGCTACAGTTTAAAATATCACAAAATACATGTGACCTTGGGCAAGTAACTTAACCCCAATTGCCCTGCTTCCCCCCCCCAAAAAAAAGCAAAAACAAAAAAATAACAAAATAGCAGAGCAGGGAAGGACTTCCCAGCTCCCTTATCAAATATATATCATGTCCATGACATTCCCAACCAGTGATATTACCATCTGTTTGAAGACCTCTAATGACGGGGAACTCACTACCTTACAAAGCACTTTTGGGTAGCTCCAGTTATTAGACAGCTTATGATGGGATGACAGACTGGAGGCATAAGGGACCACATGGAGTCTGACCACCTCATTTTACAGATGAAGAAACCAAGGCTGAGAGAGAGAAGAGGCTGCTTGACCAGTATACTTCACATACTGAATAACAGGGTTGAGTTTTGACTTCAAACCCAGCGTCTTTGCCACTGGACTGTAACATTCCTCCTATTGGGCCAAACTGGCTTCCCTTTCAGTTCTGCCCCTTGCTCCAGGCGGAGAGGAACCACACTAATCCCACTTCTCCACGGCAATCCCTCAGGAGCTTGTCAGTGGACATTCGTGGACTTCTGAGTCAATCTGGTCTAGTCCCTTCACTTTAAGTCTGAAGGAGATGACCGTGTGCCTCCTGAGCTTTTTATTTGATTTTAATTGTAAATTGATCCATTGACCATCAGTTGTGTATGAACTTAGCCAGCTCATTTCTCCCACCTTCAGATTCCTCACATTTATCTAAAATGTGGATGTTCACATTTCCACTAACTGCCTCACTGGGTTGGTGTGAGGACAGTACTTTGTAAGCTGTGAAGGGCTAATGTACTGGCTCACGAGTCAATATAAACAAACAGACTCAGTTGTGCAGAAAGGAACCGGGGCGATCATGTAAGAAGAATGAAGGCTGACCTAAGAGATGGGCCTGGGCTGCCCCAGCATCCACAGCATAATGGGGATAGACCCACAGAAAGGAACAAGAACACCCACCAAGGGGGGCTCTTTTGTGGAGGGGCTAGGGGCAGATGGGCATGTGCCAGAACAGCCCCTAAGCTCAGGGAGATCCCAATAGGGGAGACTAGGGAGTCTATTAGAAGGTGGATGTGCACATACATGGACACAGATACACCTACACATATGTACATGTATGCGTATACACATACATCATACCTAGCCTCTGTAGACAGCTTTAAAATGTGCAGAAGCCCTTCACAGATATCTCATCTAAGCCTCACAATAAGCCTGGAAGGTACAGACTAGGAAATTTTACAGTTTACAGACTCAGAAACTGAGGTACAGCGGGTTAACCATCTTATCCAAGGTCACACATCTAGTGAATGTCAGAGGCAGGTGTATACTTATACCTATATGTTTATAAATATATCTTCTAAAAATCCCAGAACACAATAAAGATCACAATTTCTTTACTATCTATCTTCTCATCCTTTGTATCTTGAAATGTTTATATTTGTTGATGATTAAGTTCAAAATTTAAAAATCAAATCAAGAACATTTTAATTATGCAAGAAAAGTTATAGAAGTGCTCATACTCATTGGCTCAGAGATCCCGCCAAAGAGACACGGTTCTAGCAGCGAGAAAAGATTTGTCATACCCAACGTCCATAGCAGCCTTCTACCTGATAATAAGGAACTGGAGACAAGATAAGTGCTCATCAGCCGGGGAATGGTGAACACATGAGGGCACATTCATTTAATGGAATCACTTCAAACGTGAAATATTTAGAGAAATGTGACCAAAGAGTCAGAGACCCTGGGTTCAAATCCCACTGGTAACATTTACTCCCCATGTAACCTCAGACATGCTGCCTTTCCCCCACCCCACTCTGTAAAATGAGGGAATTGGACAGAATGGTCCCTGGGATCCCGCCCACTTTTAACTCTGGGGTGCTATCATCCTCTGTCCAAACAACACAGAGCAAAGAAAGCAGAGCTAAAAGAATGGCCAATTTCAGGTGGAGAGAGCCAGGCTCTGTCCTCTGTGGGTGAAAAGTGCTTCAGCTCATAGCCAGGAACTGGGAGGGGGTGAGAGGAGGGGAGGCATCTAGGGGAGTGGGATGCGGATTATGTGGAGGTTGTCGCTGTCCGTTGTACCGAAACACAAGGAATCATTAAGTGTGAAACCCTTGGACGCTCTGATGGACCCCTGGTCTCACCCATGCAGGCACTAGCCTTCTACAGACGCCGGTCACGATCCCTCTACTCTTCCCTAGTCTGGGCTGGTTTTGTCAGGCTCCTGCTCCACCCTCAAACCCAAGGAGGTCATTGACAGCAAGGTTTTGTTTTTTACTCTTTTAAGTAAAAGGAAAACAAGCCTAAAGGCTCTAAGGAAGGCCTCCATCACCTCTGGGCATGTTATCCCTGGGGAGCCTCAGGAACAAAACCCATCCATTTTATTGGATGTGCTTGACAAATGCCTGTGGACTGACTGACTGACGTTTGGGTGAAATTGCATGGATGGATTGTTCCTGCCTGCCATTGGGAGGAGTGGATTATAGAGCTCATGAAGGGTGAGGTTCTCGTGTCCAGGATCTTGTATAGAAAGCAACATTTCCACAGTCCCTGAGTAGTGTGTGTATATGCACATGCATGCATGTGACTGTCGGTGTGTGTGTGTGTGTGTGTGTGTGTGTGTGAGTGTGTGTGGTTGGGGCTGCCATGGCAGGGTTTTCTCCTACCTGAGCAGAATGGAGGTCAGTGACAGGCTTTGCTTGGTGCAGGACAGACTCCTCTATGTCTGAGTGGTCCCGAATGTGGAAGAGTTTTTCTGGCTGGGCGGGCCAGGGGGCAGCCAGAAAACAGAGCAGCCATGTCCCAGGCAGATAGATGGCAGCTGTCATGGCACTTGTCAGACAGAAGGCCCCCTGGCCCTTCCTCCCAGCCTCTTCTTCCCTTCCTGGACTCCAGTCTCTGGGGCTGGAGGAGGGCACCCTCATTTATATCTTGGAGGCCGCTCCCCCTTTTTCCCCAAGGTCTCCTGTGATAATTCTCACCACTCTCTGAAGTGTGCTACCCCAGGGTGATCACACACACACACACACACACACACACACCAGGCCTGATGACACCTGCCCTTTGAAGACCCCACCACCCCCTCCTCCTGATGCCCACCCTCGCTCGTGCCTCAGAACCTGTTGCTTGTCAAGGACCCACTTGTCCATCTACAGGTGCTCTCTTCCCCTACCCCTGTGGTCCCATCAACAATCAATCAATCAATCAATCAATCAGTAAACAGCTTCTGGGTCCTCTTCTCTTCTCCCTCAGTACTACCTTCCTTGGTGACCTCGTTGGTACCCAGGACTTCAATGATCAGCTTTATGCTGGTGAATCTCACATGTCTCCAGTTGCCTATTAGACACGTTGAACTGGTTATTCCAGGTATCCTAAAACCCAGCATGTCCAAAATTGAACTTTTATATTTTCCCCAAACCCTCCCCTTCTAGCTTCCCATTACTATTTTTTTAAAATTACTTTTTTTATTTTTGGAGGGCATTTGGGGTTAAGTGACTTGCCCAAGGTCACATGGCTAGTTTTTGGGTAGTGTCCGAGGCTGGATTTGAACTTGGGTCCTTCTGACTCCAAGGCTGGTGTTCTATTGACTGTGCCACCTAGCTGCCCCACTTCCCATTACTGTTGAGGGCACCTAGTTCCCCATGCTCACAGTCTGGGCATCATCCTCAGTGCCTCACTTTCCTACCTCATATCCATAACTTGCCAATTCTTGCTGATGGCACTTTGGAACATCTCTCAAATATGCCCCCTTTCTCTTCTGACTCTGCCATGCCCTAGAGCACACCCTCATCACCTCCTACCTGCTTGTGGGGCTCCAATCCATCTTCCTCTCAGCTGTGGAAGTGAAGTGCAGCTTTAACCACACCACATCCTTATTCAGTCAGTTCCAGACTCTCATTTCCAGGACCAAACAGAAAATCCTGTTTGTCTTCTAAAGCCCTACATAACCTGCCCTCCTCCTACCTGTTCTTCTCTCCTACCTCGCTCACCTCCACATACTCTGATCCAATGGCACTGGTCCCCTCATTCTCCCTTGGACAAGAAACTCATCTTCCTGCTCTGGGTAGTTTTTTTCTTTTTCTGGGTAGTTTTCCTGGCTTTCCCCCAGTGCTCTCCTTCTCATCTCCACCAAACCTTGTCTATTCTACCCCTACAACTTTCAGGGTGGATCAGCCCAACTCTCTTACAGCTATTTCAGTAAGGATCAAAAAAGAGCACTAGACTCAATAATGACCAATACTCCAAGGAGAAATGTAGCCCAGGTCCACACAGAGACAGGCAGAAGCCTGTGGGCATTAGGGAAAGAATCAAACCAGAAAATCTGGGACACAGGTGCAGAGAGCAAAAAAGCCTTGCAGCACAGACCAAGAGTGAGCAAAGGTACCTGACACCTGAAGCTGTGACCTAAGGGTAGGGAGAAAGGGGGTGGGTGGGTGAGGATTAAGCAGGAGCACCTAGAGAGGGTGGCTGTTTCAGTGGGCCAGGATTGGAATGGGGAGCCTGCCAAGTTTACACCACACCCTCAGAATGAGCCCATATTCCAGGGCTTGGAAAGTTTTCAACTTGCCAGTGTGAGCCTCCTCAGAGGTCCTTGATGAGGGAGACAAATTAGAAAATCAGACCATTGTCCCTAATGGCTATCCATGCAAAAGTGTTTTTTTTTTTTATATTAGAAGTGTGATACCCACAGGGAGTGGCAACTTGGGGGCAGCATAGCCTCATCTGTCTGTAGCAGGGGACAAATCTCACCCACCCCTGAGCCATCATCATCCACAGCCTTAGGGCCATGGGTTTTGGACCCCGGAGTGAGCTGTCCAAGGTACTGAGAAGTACAAGTTTCATGGGAGTGTTTCCCCACAAAGAAATCACCAAAGGATTTCTGAAGCCGTCTACATCCAAATGTCCCTGTTGTAGCTTAGTCTTCTGGAGAGGGGGACTTCCCTCCCTCAGGAGGTACCCTGGGCAGCCAGTCAGCAGTTATTAAGTTCTTATGTGCTGGGCATCATACTAAGCCCTGAGGATACAAAGGGAAATAAGACAGTCCCTGCTATCAAGGAGTTCACGGTCCAATGAGGGGACAACAGGCAAGCAGCTATGTGCAAACAGGACACACAAGATAATTAGACATCATGTCAGAGGCGAGGCTCCAAGACCAAGGAGGGCAGGGGAAGGTTTCTTGTAGAAGAAGGGACTTGGGTGGGACCTGAAGGAAGCCAAGAAAGTCCAGAGACAGGATGAGCAGGGAGAGCCTTCATCACATGGAAGAGAGTCAGGGAAAGTCTTGTGTCCCTCCTTCAACCATGACAAAGCTCCTCTATGCTTCCTCTTCCAGAAGCTCCCCATTCCCAGCGCTTTCCTCTTGGCCTCCCTGCTGGTTTATTTCTCATTCCAGGAGGGCTGATGGGTCTGATCTCTGCTCAGAACTGAAGCACAAACTTTCCATAACCACAGAGCTTTGTCAATGGGACATGTTGAACCATTTTTAATAGTGGTTTTACTCCCACCCCTGGGGATGACCTTTCGAAAGAGCTTTATGATGGGGTTCTGAGAAAGTGATTTAGAAGGAGCCTGTTGCCATCTGGCATTTGATGGTGGATTCTGCAGTGGTTTAATTTAAACGAACAGCATCCTTCAAAATCACACAGGTCACATTTCCAGTCCATTAGCAGTCCTGTGATCACTGAGGGTGGAGATGCCTTCCAGGCTCCCGTACAAAGATGCTCTATGTAACAGACAGCAGTTAAGTCAAATGGAGATTTAAAAAAAGGGTCTTCCACGGGGCTATTCACACAACTAACTGCATTAGCTTTCGATTCAGTTCAGTGGAGTGAATTCATAGGCGGAAGGAGCAGAATAAGCCAGCTCCCCCCCCCCCCAAGACCTAGAACAACTAGCCTACGAGTCCATAACCCATTTCACACCCTGCACCCCTGCCTGGAATGTGTGCCCACCTTCACTTGGCCTCTTAGAATTCCCAAAGCCCAGCTCAGGTGCCATCTCCTACACAAAGGCATTCTCGATCTCTTCCTTCCATCTCCTTGTTACCGTAGCCTGGCACACAACAAGAGCTTAATAAAGGCTGGTTGATTGATTCCCCCACCCCAGTAGACAGTAGGTGCCCTCAGGGCACCAAGCTCATTTCAGAGGCAGAGATTTCGAAGCTTTTCATTTGGTTTCCTCATTGCTAAAATCCCAAATGTGCCATTTAGGATTTTTCCTAAGAAGACACATACTGAGAATGTTGTCTGTGGTGGGAGAATGTTCTCCATTGGACCCTGATTCCATATCCTGCTAAGAACTGAATGGGAGAAATACTCCTTGGCCTCTGGACAGGTGGGTAGCAGTGAGTATAAAGCTGCTCAGCTGATGAATGAGCCGAATATTTTTACTGCACTTCCCCCCTGCCCCCCCCCCCCACCATACATTCTAGGGGATGGCTCACTGGGGGAGGGAGAGCGAGGGACACATAAGGTTTAAGTAATTTTGTGTAGTCATATACATGTGTATACACATGCACATCATTAAAAATAAAAAACTGAATGAGAATCAGACTGAGCAAATGTCCACTGTGGTAAAGAAGACTGGAAAAGGAAAAGCTGGCACCTCCCTTCCAATGGCACAGTTTTTCTCAATTCCTTCTGTATCTGGATGCAAGACCACAGCCAATGTGTAAGGAAAAACAAGACCATGCTGACTTTGCCAAATGTCCCCCGATACGTCACGGCAATGCCAATCACCTGGAATTCTCAAAGGCTTGGCCTGGAAAGGGAAGGATTCAGTACATTCTGTCAAGCTGATGGACAGTAGGTCTGGCATTCAAGGCTTCAATAAGCTAGGTTCTTGATGCTAAGGCTCGGCTATAAACTGGAGTAAGGAAAGTGCCTGTTCAAATCTGGCCTCTGATTCTTCCTAGCTACATGACCCTGCGCAAGTCACTTTGCCTTTGTCTCTGTTTCCTCATCTGTAATACAATTATGCTAATAGCACAGTAGTTGGGATCAAGGGGGAGAATATTTGTAAAGCTGTCAAGAATGAAATTTAACAAAAGAGTAAACTGAGGCAAATCTCTGTGAAAAATAACATTGCTTAGTAGAGGCATGCTGCCTGTCAATAGTTCACTGGCCTGCTTCCATTTATGCCAAAGACCCAGATCAGACCCCTTTTACAAGTTTTCAGGAGCTACTGAATGAAGACTAGAACAGAGCAGAGAACCCTTTCGGACTGGGGATGCTACTGGTACCAGAGCTGAGGTGCAGCTGGAAGCCTGGCATAATGACCTCCCTTCTCTCAAGAGTCTAAGAGGTGCTCATTGTCTGAAAGCATGCCAGGCAACCCTGTGTGGGGAGCCATGGAGGCCTGATCCAGGACTCAGATAAAAGTCTTGACAGTGTGGCCCTAATGAGGATCCCTCAAGATGGTGCAGCTTGTCAAGGCTGGCTCCCTGGGGACTCCCCAGGGATACACTTAAAAGGACTTTTGTTTGGAATCCTGACATCAAAGCCTTTGCCCCTAGACTTCAGGCACCGAGATAACATATTCTTTATCAAATCCTGTAACTTACAGGGTCTAACAGGCTAAAGACTGTTGTAAACCCAGGTTTCGATACAGATGTCTTTGAGATGTCCTCAGGCTTTGAAGCCTGCTCTCAGCTTCGTTTGTGATGTGATGGCATTGAAGCTAAGAGACTTTCCCAAGACTTTTTGGCACCTAGAATTACAAAGGTGAGCTGCTTTCAGGATGTGACAGACTCTTATAATGACAATCGTGCTCCAGGATGAGACAGACTAATCTTATGGATGAAAGTACTTAAATCTTTGTCTGCTTGTCCTATAAAAACCTTGTTCAAAGAATCATTGAATGGAGTTATTTCCTACAAACTACCTGCCTGGTTAACTCTTTGTCACGTCTTTGCTCACACTTGGGGCTGGTACCCAAGTGGCCCACAACAGCCCTGAAAGGCATCTTGGGGGTGTGAAGATGTCAGGCTGACTCCTTTGCTTTCACACATATCCCCCAAGGTCAGCTAAATTCCTTGAGGCAGGAATAAATCAGTGATTAGCCAGAGAGCTGGGTTTCTAAAATGAACTCATCACAGGCCAGCTAAATTCTGAACCAAGTTCAGGGTCAGAGAACCACAATTTAAGCCAGAGCATTTAATTGTAAACAGGCTTGATAAATGAATTGAATAGGACCAGTCCTTTCTGATCAATCCCAGCTTTTTCCTGAGACCTCCGGTCCTCAGAGGAGAAAGCAAACGCTGAGGCCACCAGGATTGAGAACATTCCTTCCATCTAGCTTCTCAACCTTCATTTTTCTCTGGGGCCTTGGCAAGGAAGTGACTTAGAAGGGTCCTTGCTCTCTTGGAAGATGGCGGCTGCACCCACACCCTGAAGACCAAGGGTCCTGCTGCCCTCTCTGGCCCTGGTCCTGCCCATCACATAATCCAAATGACAAACGGCCAAGTTGTCCTCCTGGAGCCTGCTCCTCCCCAGCCAGAGAGGCGGGCATCCTGCTGGGGTGGAGGGCAAGTAGAAAGCTGGACAGCTCCATCCCCTCCCTCCAACTTTCCCGTGACAGGCCACCGAGGTACGGGCTAGCCACGATAAGAAACGTCTCAGAGAGCTGGCAATGACCAGAACAAAAAGAAGCCCAGGACGTAAAACATCTCGATTTGACTTTCAAATGAAAAATTACCAGGATGAAACTAGTCTTTTACTGGAGAAGGAAGAAGGCAGAGGCCTGACCCAGCAGCCGGGGGTTTGTTGCTGTGAGGGGTGCGTGGGGTTCGCGGCCTGTTTACACTCAGGGAATCACAGACCTCCGTCTCACTACTCCTTACGCCCTCATTCAGGGACTTTCAACGGTTTCGGTTTTTGGCAAACGTGCTCATCTGAGTTTCCCTTAGAGCGCCAGCACTAGGAGGCTGGGTCCCTGCTTGGAACTGTCTTGGTCTGAGGGCGGGGCCGGCACATTTCAGTCACGTCCGACTCTTCTCGACCCATCTGGGGTTTTCTTGACACTGACACTGGAGGGCTTTGCCGTTTCCTTCTCCAGCTCATTTAACAGGTGAGGAAACTGAGGCAAGCAGGGTGAAGTGACTTGTGCAGGGTCACACAGCCAGGAAACGTCCAAAGCTGGATTTAACTCACCTACATGTCTTCCCGGCTTGAGGCCGGGCACAGATTAAGTGCCTAATGTTTGCCGGCTGACTGGCTGGTCTCAGGGCTTCCTAAACCCACATGATCCGGTTACTAAATCATCCGTCTGTGCCATTCGACCCTCATACCAAGACTCAAAAATGGTGAAGCTGTTTGGGCCTGATCTTCAGAAGGAGGGTCCGGCCACATGCCCGGGGGTCCCTTGCCTGCCTGGGACAATCAGACGGCTTCCCCGTCACTCTGCTCGCCTCTGGGGACGACAGCCACGTGACAACGCACCCCGCCCCTCCCCCCTCAAGCTCTGATGACTGTGGCTCTACATGGCTTCTAGGGGGATGGAGGGCGCTTCCCTTGGACAGAAAACTACAAGTCAAGACATGCTCACAAAACCCCCAAAGAACAAAAACAAAGCTCAGGTGTGTCAAGGGAAGAGGGTGCTCACAGGCAGAAATCGTCACAGGTACCAAGCAGGGTACTCTGAAAACCGAAGTGGCTTCAGCAAGTCAACAGGCATTTATTAGACACCCACTGCACACACGGCGGCACAGTGTGCTTGACTCCTTGTCTCTGCCCCCGGTAACGCGCGCCGGGCCTCGCACAAGCCATGGGGGATTAATAAATGCTTGCTGATCACTTATTCCAACGAGGTATCTGCTGAACTTCATTCACGTGTTCCTTCTCCCTGCCAGCTGAATCCAGGGTGGGGCAGGAGCGATGTGGCCCATTCCTGAGACAGGCGTGGAAGTCGGAAGGTCCCCGAGCCCCGTCCTCCTCTCACTGCCTGAAGGACCATCCCCTACCCCGGGTTCTTGGATGGAACTGGGGTGCTGACCGAGCCCGTGTGTCCCCCTCGAGGTGGCCGGGGACGGCACCGAGTGTGGATGGAGACCTACTCCACGCGGGAGCTGGACGGGCTCTCTGGCCGAAGAGCTCTCTGGAGGCCGGCAGCCAAGTCGCTGGGGCAGGGCCTCTCGGCCGTGCAGCTCACAGGGATTCCTGCGCTGACCATGGCTCGGGCCGTGGTTGGACCTATGGCTGCAAACTGAAATGACAAAAACCCGCCTTGAATTCCGGCAGAATGTAAGGTCCCTGAGGGCAAGGACAGCACTGCCCTCTCCCACACGTCCCTCCCTCCCCACCAGGCACACAGCAGGTGGTTAATGCATGGCTGTGGCATGGAAATAGAGGCAGACAGATGTGTGGCCAAGCAGAATCGCAGGCGGCCTCCCGAAGCATGATGAGGGAGCACCCACTGCCGACGCTGACCCCATTTTAAAAAGTGGCGTTGTGGCACACCAGGGGCCTGCGGGCCTCGAAGGAGCTGGGCTCAAAACCCAACGCTCACTCTTCCCAGCTGATGGACCCTGGGTCGGTCATTGACCTTACTCGGTTTTCTCACCAGTCTCTTGGGTGAGGGAAGGGAATAAGCATTTATTAAGTACCCACTGTGTGCCGGGCACTGGGCTGAGCACTCCATAGAAATTCACTGGATCCTCACAAGGAGGAGCCTGGAGCAGGCAGAAGGGAGGCAGCCTGACCAGGTGTGGAGGTCCTACCCCAGAGCGGGCCAGAAGAAGTAGCTGCCCCAAAGCTCCTGGAGCAGATCACTCAGGGGATCACAGTCCCAGGCATGCTGGAGGCTGCACAAGCCACCTGGCCCAGCCCTTCAGTTTACATAGGAAGAAACTGAGGCAGGGGAGGGTGGAGAGGTGACAGAGGGCTGGGCCTTGAGTCAGGGAGCCCTGAATGACTTCACCTGCCTGCTTCAGTGTCCTCGGCTGTCCTACGGCACAGCAACAGCCCTGCTGTCCAGTGGCTGGTATGAGGATCCAGCGAGGGGCACACAGCCAACGCTCTATAAATGCTCAATCCACCCGCCTGGTCTCCTTTCCCAAAGGCCATGAGGTAATAAGCAGGAGGTGGGGTTTGAACTAGGGTCACTGACTGCCTTCTCTGGCCAAGGCCTAGTCACCCTTGCCCTGGCCTGGTGGTGTGGCACCTGTGACTGGTCCACCTCGCCAAGCTGCTCCTGGTCACAGGAGGGTGGTGGGCACAAGGGGTAAAGGCCTGGCCTGGGGTCACTGACCTTGATATGAATCCTGGCTCTGCCCCTAACTCACTCTGATGGCAGGTGAGGCCTTTAGTCATGTGGGGGCTGCAAAGTGCTCTAAACCATCAGAATGGGGAGCACCTGCCTCCCTCCCCCCCCCCCAGCAGCCCAGCCCCTAAAGGGATCTGAGCTCAGACCTTGGTGGAGCTGCTTCTCTTAATGCCCATGGGACAAACCTGCTTCTTACCTACCTCCACATGGGTTCCCCCACCTGCTGGGAGCAGCAGCTCCTCAGGAATCATGAGAGAGGGCATGTTTTGGGGTCTTACTAGGGTGCCTAAACTGGGGAGCTGTGCTGCACCTGTCATGCTGGCCAGCACCCAACCTGCTGCCTGTGGGATCTCTCCTGGTTTGTGCCTCAATGAGAAACACAGCAACAACCTGACGAGGCCTAGGTATATATGTCAGATGCCCAAAGAATTACTCACTTCACCCCAGTTTCTCCTCAACTGCCTTTTAGAACCATAGTGTTTCCCCCTTTCTATAGCTGGATGATTTATGCCTATGTCCTCCAGAATTCCTCTGGAAAGTCACAGCAGCTGTGATGAAACCTGAACATGGGCACCACAGGCACCCTCCCCACGGTGCCAGGCCAAGAGAAACCCTCCTGCACTGCTTTCCTGCAGGCCTGCCCCACCCACATCCCTGCACACCCTGAAACAAGGTGCTGCAAACACCAGGCCCCAATCTCTTTGGCTCTGAGGGACCCTGGGGCACTTGCTTGGCACAGCAACACTACTGAAGCAATGGAGAAACCTGAAAGATGGGCAAAGACTCTTCTTTCCTCAGAAGAGACCAGTGAATGGACTGAACACTGAATGCAGAGCCGAGAGCCCCCCAGCACAAGTGCCACCTCAAACTACTGGCAGACGAGTTGGGGCGCCAACGCTGCGGATTTCCCTGGGAAAACGCACATGATGCCAACAGTGGTTTCCATGAAACAAACCTTTTTTTAAGCAGCTGTTATGGGATGGCCACTGGGGCCCAAAGAGAGAACTAAAGAGTGCCTGCCTTCAAGGGGGTGGAAAGAGTGTGACCTGTCCCTGGATTAGTGAACACAAAGTCCCACAAAATCATTCTGGGAGGAACAAGAGGCCAGGGGAGTCAGGGAAGGCCTCTTTTAGGACCTGAACAAGCCCCTTGATGTGGAAGGGCCCTGGGATTTTGGGTGGACAATGAAGGGCTGGCCTCGGGGCCTCTCAGGTCTGTCCCGTCTAGCACTAAGCTCTTTGGGGGATTCTGGTGAACTACTTAACAGCAAGAGTAAAAAATGGATCGAGGTTTAAACAGAACTCTGGTGGGGATGGGGCACTTTACCTTAATCTGGTCAAAGCTGTCGCCAGATAACTCCTGAATGTAGCTGAGGCCATGTGTGAGCCCAGAAGGGCTGAAGAAGGTGACGCTGGCTGGAACACCCTGCAACGAAACACAAGACAAATCCCCGTCTCTCTGGCTGATCGGCAGGAGACATCTCCCCTGTCCAGGCGAGGCCAGAGCCATCTCACAAGCTTTACCGGACACCCACTATACGTGCCAGGCAAGGACGTTGGCACAGGCGATGATGGTGGTCAATGGAGCACTGGTCAGGATCCGGTGACAAAAGAGGCTGAGCCTAACAGATGGGTCAGTATCCTTAAAGAACCAGGCTCCCACAAAAGAAATGGATTCTATCTTAAAGAACACAGTAACTGTTTATGAATGTAGGAGACATTTCCAGTAGGCCCTGTGTGTAATAAGGTCACCAGCTGGTTACAGGAAACTAATGGGAGATTTTGAGGAGAAAATAACGATTCAGGCACCATGTATAATAAGTGCTCAAAGGTGAAATTTTCAACAAGCTTCCAATCAACTTCCAAGAACTGGGGACTAGACCAAAGCAGAAATGATGAGTCTGCTGCCTTTTCTTAGAGAAATTTCGGAGCTGCAGAGGGTCACCCCAAGACAGAGGAGGCCATGCTGAGCTCCAGGGCCAAGGGCATGTATATGTGAGCCTGGAGGGAGATGTGGGGGAGAGGGGGCCCAAGCAGCAGCTGCACCCACCCAAGAAGACAGCAACACACAGAAATCCTGGCTGCGGCCGCTCCATTCCCAAGCACCAGGATGTTCCATGAAGTGACTATTCCAAAAGAATGGGAGAGATGAGGCACTTTTGTCCTTCAGTGTGTCCACATAGAGTCTGGCTTCTATAAGACATTTCTGAAAAGGTTCTTGCCACACAACGCAGACAGACTTGAAAACACAAGAGCAAAAGTCAGTAGGCGGCTGACAGGCTTCTGAGAAGTCTCTGCAAAAGACCCAGTGCTCACAGTCACACGACTGACTGGGAGGTGAAGAGCGTGCTGCTGTCTGATGCCCACAGAGAGAACGCTGGGCCTGGGGAAGAAAATGCAGGCTTATAAGCGAGGCGTGTCTCAAACGTATCTTACGACAGTGCAAGATTCTGTGACAGAAACAGCCACTGAAGGAACTTTGTTCAGCATCTGCCTGAACGTCCACATCAAGGAAGGCACAAAGTTCAGAGACTCAGCGATGGGGCAAGCCAGTGTCCTGGGAGGTACTCTGCCCAGTCAGAGACATAAGAGAATGATTCCTGGCCAACAGCCAAGCTTTCCAAATGTGGATGGCCGTCTCCAGTCTGCCATCTGGACACAACACGGGACTAGGGCCGCTGAGCCCTGAGACACCCAGAAGTGTTTCTAAGATTCAAGCCAGAGAATTCCCGAAATCGTGTTACTCTGAATTTTTCATAATACTTTACGTGTTTTTAAAATCAATGACCACAATAATAGTGAATTATCTTTCTGTGAAAGGGTTATACTAAAAATTGCAGCTTTTTTCCTGTAAAATAGATATAAAGCACGAATGCACGGTCTATTTTTGTGAACCAATATATGGTGACAATGATTGAAAACAGCAAAGAGGTCACTGATCTTCGTTTTCCTTAAAGATCTTTCCAACTCTTCACACGTTATTAGGGACACTGAAATAATTGATTAATAAATAAGAAATACTCATTTCAGTCGTGTTTACAAAGAACTGTAACTTACAGTGGATGGATGCTCAAATGCTGTAAGCTGCCAGCAAACACTACCGGGCAGTGTTTGAACAAGGCAATGTCCAGACCTCCTGGCAAGGTTAATTCCATGTTGAAATTGCCAGTTTGGGGACTAAATCGATTGGCTTCCAAGATTCACTATTCCTTGGAATACTGTCACGGGATTTAAAGAAAGCACCCTATCTCATAAACTTGTGGAGATGTATTTGCAAGAATCACTTGCTGTTCACAGCACAGAGGCCCGGACACATGCTCACACCACAGCGGCAGTCACATGTAAGTTTGACCGACAGGCATGGGCCGCCTTTCTCTTGAGCGTCTGCCGAGCTTCTGGGGAGCAGAGCCTTCCGCCCCTTGTGCCAGGACTTCCTGCTCTTGCCTGTGATTCCTCCGTACCAGTCACGTTCTCTCGGGAGAATCATAATATTTATTTCTCATTTGTTGAATGACTGTCCTTGGGATTTGTTAAAAAAAAAAATTCTCAAGGAATTCTGGGAAACAATTCCTACAGGGAAATCCTGCTGTAAAAACACCTCAATAAAACCTAGAGCACACTGTAGGTGCTTCATGATTACTGAACTGAATTCAGGGGAAACTGGCTTAACTGGCCATGTTGGCAGAACAAAGCGATGGTGACAAGCACAGCTGGACAGGCGGCCTCAGCACACAACGAATGTGTGTCCTTGTCTTCCATTTCACTCAAGAATCCTTTATTAAGAGCCTACTGTGCGCAGGGTGCCACACTCTGGGTACCGATGAGAGCAGCCCATGGAGCACCATCCTCCTGGGGATCCCAAGGGGACTATCCCTTGGGATTGTCTATCCCTTCTTCACAGAGACTCTCTGGCTAAGCATCAGGGAATGCCAACTACGATCCTGGCCCAGAGCGCCATGGAAAGATACCTGGTGGGCCAAAGTCAGCCAGAGCACAGCTCCAGGGATGCCCCAGGGATGCGTGAAGGCAGGTGTGGATGGTGAGGAGTGCTGGGCTTAGCTAAGGTCTTCACTGTCTTGGGCTGTGCGCTTCATGGAGAGGTGTGGTAAGAGCCTCAGAACGGCACGGGAAGGTGCGGACGAAGTGTGAGACGCACACGTGGCACCCAGTCCTTTGGTGTGCTAGGAAGTGATTAAAGAAATGATCCTTTCAGTAAGCATTTATGAGACTCCACTGGGTTCTGGGCCCTGGGGACACAGATATAGATCCTTGGAGAAGCCTGGATTCTCTCACCACACACCACTGCACACAAATGCAGTTTGGGGGTGGGAATGTGCGCATGTCTGCACTTTCCCACAGGCCCCTTTCCTGGCTTTGATGCATGTGCCCTGTGAGGTCCCTTCCAACTCGACGCCACTTTGGGCCCCACCCTCCAAGGTGGTGACAAACGTGGATTGTGTATCACATATCACAGAACAGTGAATGGGAAAGACCACGGGCCTCCTGCAAAGCCATATGGAGACGGAACATTCCGTCTCCGTGTTCATGTCCGTGCTTGCATGAGCCCTGAGTGTGCTTCCAAGCCAGAGGGAAGGCCGAGGGGCGGCGATGGGCGGATACTCTCAGAGTCCCCTTACAAACCTGACGTACCTGTGAGAAGTAGCTCTTCAGGGAGTCCTGTATCCCAGGATGCTGAACCTTCTGGTAAACAGTGACACTCTCCAGGGGGACACCTGGAACGATTAAGAGACCAAAGCTACAGGGACCCTGAGAGCTGCGATTGGGGGCAGGTGTCCTGCTCTGCAGCTTTGGCAAAGGGGCTCTTTTCTGGTGGAAGCACCTCCTGTGTGGGCATTGTACCTGGCACTGGAATAAGAGATTCCATTTGCTGGGCAGTGTGATGGAGGGAGGAAAATAAGGCTTTTTATGGTGCCTACTGTGTGCTGGGCACTTGTACACAAAGATGAAGGGTTGGGGCTTGGCTGCACTGACAATTTCTACACAGGCCATCGTGAATTCAACAACAAGCTCATGATGGAACATGTGAACAGTCCAGAAAATGGACTTTCTGAGAACATCCTCCCCTACCCCAACCTTGGTGATCATTCATACCAATTCACAAACACAGAGAGGAACAGAGCTGCCCTGAGGATCCCAAGAAAGGGCCCAAAGGAAGGGTACCGCATCTTGGGTGCAAAGCAAACAGATAATGGGCAGCTGGTAGCACAGTGGATGGAGCCCTGGGGCCACACTCAGGAAGATCCGAGTTCAAATCCAGATTCAGACACTTCTTGGCTATGTGACCTTGAGCAAGAAACTTCACTGCTGTCTGCCTCAATTGTCCTCATCCGTAAAATGGGAGAAATAACAGCTCTACAGTGACCCTGTCAGGGTTGTGAGGACCAAAGGGGATCACATGCACTATTAATGTTAAATTCTAAGACTGCCAGAGCTGCGTGAGCCACAGCGGAGTTTTTCTGTGGGTTCAGTCACAATCCTGCTGTACAAAAATGTGTACGAGACTCAGCTTTCAGCCACCTCTGGGCCCTCTTGGGCCTCGGCTCCCTTGTCTGTACGGGTCCCTTCCAGCTCCACCTCGGGGCCCCTGAAGCCCGCGGTGTGGAAGGGCTGCCTGTGTCTGTCATGGGGCTATGGCGTGACAGAGGTCAGACCATGGCAGATGGCGTGGTGCTCCTGACAACCAGCTCTAGAGACCTTTCTGTCTGAGTGTCTTGGGAAGCACTTCTCCTTTGAGGGTCCCACAAGGAAAGAGGAGGGGCAAAGTCATCGGCTTTTCTCCTGGAAATACAAAGAGAAAACAAAGAACATGGTTACAGGAGGCTGTGTTGGGCACAGCCAGACTGACATGAGAACTGGAGATGGGGGTGTCCAGCAGGAGATGGCCAGACCCCAGCACAGGTGGGTAACAGAACAGTGCCAAAAGAAATGGCACAAAGGACAGATTCGAAGTGACCCAAGGACTCCTGCGTGAGTGGGAGCAGAACCATTTATACAAGCAACATGCTCAGGATACAAGCTGGGCCTGTGGGCCATGACCCCACAAGAAGAGCAGGTACAGAAGACTAACGAGGAAGTGTGTCTACAAGGGCTGGAGATGGGCAGAACAGCCCTGTTCAAGGCCAATGTGTGAGTCTGCTCATTCTTATTTGCTACATGGGAGGGCTTCTATGAGCAGAGGGAGTAAAGGGGCTGGGACAGTGATGGCTGAAAGAAGGTAGAGAAGAGAGGGGAGTGTTGATGAGTCACTATATAAATGCAACAAGAGCAGGTTCCGGGTGTGGCCTCAAGGGACAACACCAGAGCCTCGTGGGAAAGGGGAAGCCGTCAAGGGGACGCAGGGCTCTTCTGTTCTCCCACGGCAGTGAGGCGCTCCCCTCTGCCTGACGTCCCCTCCGTGGCTTCCCCCATTCTGACGCCGCCTTTCCCCCTCACTGCTGTAAGGCCTGCACTAGTACCAACGGGGAGGGAGAGGTGGCTGCACAAGGGTGATGGAAACTGAAAGGAGACCTAGGAGTCAATAAATCAATGTGCACTGATTAAACACCCACTGTGTGCTGGGGATAAGAGAACACAGAATGAAAAGCTGCACAGAACTCACCTTCTAGTGGGGGACATCAACAGACTAAGCACAAACAGAAAGTGGTTCAGCAGCTGAGGCTTTGGAGGGGGTGGAAGGACAGGAGAGGCTTCATGCAGGAGGGCACGAGCCGGATCCTGAAGGAGGGACCTGATGAGGAGGAAATGAGAGGGAGGGCATTCCAAGCACGAGGGAGAGAACAGTGCAAAGGGCTGTGAGCCACGGAGGCCAGTTTGGCTGGAAGGAGAGAGAGGCTGGAAAAAGAGGCTGGGGTCAGGCTGCGAGGAGCACCACCAAGTAGTGCTGAGTTGGGGAGTCCTCTGGTCCATCTGCGTGTGGAAAACAGATGGGAGTACAGGGAGACTCGAGGCCGGGGACATGTCAGGAAGCTGTTCACAAAGATCCAGCAGGGTGGTTCCCAGAGTCCAAACCAAGGTAACTGTTTGAGGGGCAAGAAGGGGTCAGATGCAGGAGACACTGGGGAAGTAAAGATCCGGCAACCAGGGAAGAGGGCTGGCTGTGGAGGGAGGACACTGCCGAGGTCAGGAACCCAGGAGACCGGACCTATCAGTGGTGATGCCTTCAGCGGAAGCAGGTGAGGTTTGGAAAGAAAGAGAATGAGTCCTGTTGGGTCTGAAATGTTCCCAGGACTTGCGCTGTAATGTCCAACGGATACAGAGAGAAGCTCTGTGGCATGCTGCCCCTCGGGGCCCCTCCATCCACCAAGCGGTCCTAGCTCTTAAGGGGCAGTGAATGGCATCTGCAGAGTGAAGCCCCACCAAACTAATGCTCCATCTACAAAAGGATGTTCCCCCCCCCCCCTACAAAGCACCTGTCCTCAGGCCACCTCTGATGCTGGGGCTTTGCACTGCTAGTGGCAGTAACAACAGAATGGCCTCTGAGGATGCTGCTGGGGACCAAACTGTGGGGCCAGACAGGGAAGCCTTGGGGGCTGAGATGGAGCTTGGAGGCCCAGGACCCAAGTCCAAATGTCCACATGTCTCTGCTGTGACCTTGGGTAAGTCATTCAGCTGTTCTCATTTCTTGTGCTTAAGATGGATCAGAGAGCTCCTTGAAGACCTCCCGGCTCCAAAGCCTCCCCAGTCCTCCCGGCTCCCTTTCATGCATGGTCTCACTAGTTAGACTATAAGTTCCTTGAAGGCAAGGACTCTTGTCTTGCTGAGATTTATATCCCCAGAACCTATTGCAGGGTCTAGCACACAGCAAGAACTTAATAAATGCTCGTTCCCTACCTATCCTATTTACACACAGGCACTGATGAAGTGCTTCTTGAGCACGTGCTGGGCACTGTGCCTGGGGCACACACATGTCTGCAGAAATGGCCAAGGTAGCATCGAGGCCTCTTCTAGAGGATCCAGGGCAAGAGCCCCAGGTCCTGGTGGGAAGAGGTAGCGATCACTCGGACAGCGGGGTCACAGCCTGGGCCCCTTTACGTCGGGAAGTTCCTGTCTCGTCTGTAAGAGGAGGAGACGGGCCTGGATCACCACATCCTTCTGATCCTGTCTTGGGTCCTAACTTCCCTGGACAAGCCTGAGCTCAGCCTTCTCAAAGGGACTCAGAACAGAAAGACATCTAAGAACCAAGACGCTTTCCTCTTCCATCACCCTCCTCCACCGCTGGCACTGCCCGGCACTGCTGCCGTCTGCCACCACCTCTGCTGCTGCTCAACACGTATCTTCCAAGAACTTTAACATTGTTAGGACAGTTAGAAGGATCATACGCAGCAAGAAGGTGCAGAAGTGAGTATATTACATTGGGATGATATAGAAAGAGGGAAGGCGGATAAGAGAAGGCAGTGGTCAGAAGCAAAGCTGATTTCAGAGGAGGCCCAGGATAGAAAGAGAGAAGGTCAAAGCGAAGAAAAGAGGGTGGAGGTAAATGCACAGTTAGTCATGATCCCTGTGAGTGGGACGGAATGAACCCATCGGTAGAGCAGAATGAATTAGAAAACAGAATCCGACGTGCTGTTAACCAGAAACACTCCTGAAACGGAGAAACACACACAGACTTAACATAAGGGGCTGCAGCAGAATCTGCTCCACTTGAGCTGAAGTAAGAGAGGCAGGGACAGCGACTGTGGTCTCAGACAGAGCAAAAACAAAAACATATCTAAAGAGAAGGGATAAGCAGGGAAACTATGTTTTGCTAAAAGGACCAAAAACAAGGAAGCAATATTATTACTAAACATGCATGCATCAAATGACATGGTATCCAGATGTTTAAAGGAAAAGTTAAATGAATTACAGGGGGAAACGGACAGGAAAACTACACTAGTGGGGGATGTGAACTATCTCAGAGTTAGAAAAATCTAGCTATGAAATAAATAACAAAGACGCCAAGGAGATGAGCAGGATCTTAGAAAAGTCAGACATAGCCATCCTCTATGGAAAACTGAATGGGAATAGAAAGAATAATTTTTTTTCTCAGTTGTACCTGGTATCTCTACAAAAAGTGACCATAGATTAAAAATTAATTGGAAACTAATCTAATCCTAAAGAATGATTGGGCCAAAGGACAAATAAATCATAGAAACAATTAGTTATTTCATTAAAGAGAAATCAACAATGAGACAACATCCCAAAATTTGTGGGATGCAACCAAATGGGGAAAATTTATACCTCTACATGTACCTCAATAAAATAGGGAAAGGGCAGATCAATGAATTTGGCATACAACTAAAACAACTAAAAAAAAAACCAAATTAAAAATCTCCAATTAAACACCAAAATGGAAATCCTAAAAATTGGAGGAGAGATTAACAAAATTGAAAGTAAAAAACAACAAAAATATTGAATTAGTAAATAAAACTAGGAGCTGGTTTTGTAGGGGAAAAAAACCAAAAACTAACCCAACAATAAAATGAATTCTTGGTTAATTTGATTTTAAAAAATTAAGAAGAAAACTAAATTACTAGTACCAAAAAAATGAAAAAATGGGAATGCATTAGTATGAAGAGATCGGAAGAGGAAACAGAATAGTTAAATAATCCTTAAAAAAAAATTTTTTTTTTTTTAGAAAAAGAAACTGAACAAGTCCCCAGTGAGCTCCTTAAGAAAAAATCCCCAGCATCTGACGCATTTACAAGTCAATTCTACCAAACATTTAAGGAACAATTAATCCCAATACTATACAAACTAATTTTAAAAACTGTTGTAATGCTAAGTTCTATGTGGTTTTGATACCTAAACTAGCAAGAGCAAAAGCAGAGAAAGACAACTACAAATCAGTTTTCTGAATGGACATAAACACTAGCAAGGCCATGACAGAATGTTATCGCACACACCGTACATCATGACCAGGCAGGATTTACACCAGGAACACGGGGCTGGTTCAACATTGAGAAAATGATCAGAATAATTGACAACATAAACAAGAACAACAAAAATCATGATTTTATCAATACAGAAAAAGCCTCTGACAAATGACAACACCCATTCTTATTAAAAACACGAAAAAGCACAGGAATCCATGGTAAATGGCTAAAATGATAAGTAGTATCTCTCTAACACCAAGAACAGGCATTATTTGTAATAGGGATCAAGCAGAAGCCCTTTCAATATGATTAGGAGTGAAGCGAGGACGTCTGTGATCATCACTATCATTCAATACTGGACCAGAAATGAGAGCTACAGTCATGAGACAACAAAGAGGAACCGAAGGAATAAAACAAGGCAACAAGGAACAAAGTGATCCTTCTCGGCAGATGAGATGAAGGCATATTTAGAGAATCCCAGAGAATCAGCTAAAAAACTTTGTCTTTTTAAAAATCGTGGCTGACTCTTCATGACCTCATTTTGGTCTTTTCTCGGCAAAGATACTAGAGGGGTTTGCATTTCCTTCTTCAGGAAACTGAGGCAAACAAGGTTAAGTAATTTCCCCAGGGTCACACAGCTATTAAGTGCCTGAGGTCAAATCTGAACTCAAGTCTTCCTGATTCCTCCCTCCACTGTGACACCTAGCTATCAAGCTAGTCAAAACAACTAAAGACTTGTAACTGCAAAGTTGCAGAATATAAGCAGATCCCCATAAATTGTCAGCATTTCTGCAGACCACCAAAACAGCCAGCAGCAGGATATAGAAAGAAAAAGTACACTTAGAATGACTGCAGGCAGCATTTTGTACAATATTTGAGAGTTTACCTGCCAAGACAAAAGCAGGGATTATATGAACAAAATTATAAGACAATTCTCACACAAATCAAGAGAAATCTAAACAACTGGAGAAATATCGTTTTTAGTAGGCCAAGCCAATATAACAAAAATGACAATTCTACCTAAATTAACCGACCTCTTCAGTACCATACCAATTAAACTAGCAAAGAATTATTTTATGGAGCTAGAAAAAATAGAAAAAAATTCATCTGGAAGAAGAAAAGGTCAAGGATATTGAGGGAATCGAAAAAAAAATGTTAAGGAAGGTAGCTTCGAAGTTCCAGATTTCAAACTATTGTTACAAAGCAGTAATTATCCAAACCACCTGGTGCTGGCTAAGAAATAGAGTGGTGGGTCAGTGGAATAAATTAGGTACACAGCACACAATGGTAAATGACCATAGTAATAGAGTGTTGGATGAATTCAAAGATCCAAAAGTTTGGGACAAGAACTCATTATCTGACAAAAATTGCTGGGAAAAGCAAAAAACAGTTTGGCAGAAATTTGGTACAGCTCAACATTTCACACCATACACCAAAGTAAAGTCAAGATGGAGAAATAATTTAGATATAAAAGTTGATATCATAAGTAAATTAGGAGAAAATGGAGAAATATGTTAGTCGTAGGGAATAAGGAAAGAGTTTACGACCAAAGAAGAGAAAGAGGAGATTACTGTAGTAAAAGAGATAATTCTGATTATATGAAATTAAAAAGCTTTTGCACAAATAAAACCGATGCAGCCAAATTAGAAGGAAAACAGGAAACTGGGGAAAATGTTTATAGCAAGTTTCTCCAACAAAGGCCTCATTTCTCAAATACATAGGGAACTAAGCCAAATTTATAAAAATAAGTCATTCTCCATTTGATAAATGTCCAAAGGATATGAACAGGCAGTTTTCAGAAGAAGAAATCAAAATTATCAATAATCATGTGAAAGAATACTCTAAATCACTACTGATCATAAAAATTCAAATTAAAACAACTCTGAGATACCACCTCATACCCATCAGACCGGGCTAACATGACAGAAAAGTAAAACAACAAATTCTGGGGAGAATGTGGAAAAACTGGGACACTAACTAGTGCAACCAGGAAATCATTTGGAACTAAAGGGCTATAAAACTCTACATACCCTTTGACCCAACAATACCACTACTAGGCCTGTATCTGTAAGAGATCAAAGAAAGGTGTAAAGGATCTATTTGTACAAAAATATTTATAGCAGCTCTTTTTGTGGTGGCAAAGAAATGGAAATGCAGGAGATGCCCATCAACCGGGGAATAGCTGAACAAGTTGGGGTATATATGTGTGTGATGAGATACCACTGTGCCAGAAGAAATGAGCAGAATGGTTTCAGAAAAACATGGGAAGTTTAACGTGCACTGATGCAAAGTGAAGTGAGCAGAACCAGAAGAACACCCAACATGGTAAAAGCAGTATCATAAGGTTGATCAACTGTGGAAGACTCAGCTACTCTAATCAAGACCACGATCCAGGACAATCCCAAAGGACCTGATGAACCATGAATGCAAACTGAAGCACACCTTTTTAACCTCATTTTTGTTTTGTGCTTTTTTTTTTTTTTTTTGCAACACGGCTAATATGGAAATGCGTCTCACATGACATCACACGAACAACTGATATCAAATTGCTTCTCAAGAGGTTCCCCCTCTCTTGAGGTGGGAGTGGGAGTGAGGGAGAGAATATGCAATTTAGAATTTTAAAAAATGATTGTAAAAACCCTTTTTACATGTAATTGTGAAGTATTTAATGAAATTAAAAATACTTTTAAAAAAACACCCCACCTACATTCTTCCCCTCTTCTCCAACTTGTTTTTCTCCTTTTTTCCCTTTCGTTCATCCTGGTCACCCTGACAAGGAACCGTAACCGTGGGCAGCACACTCAAAGTGAGTTCATAGCCATCAGTGGAATGAATAACTGCTCTCCATCCTCTGCCTACCCCTAAGGTCTCATTATCTGACTATTTATAACAACTAACCTTTACGTGGCAACGTGTGGTTTGCAAAGCACTTTGTGTACGGATCTCTGGTGTGCTAATTTGCCTCAGCTCTGAGAGGGAGGTGTCCCAGGCGTTTCTATCCCCTGATGGTAGGACTGGAAAGCATTTCTTGTAGGAGTGGGGAATCAGCCCCCTGGATGTTCGTAGGGCTGGGCAGGCACTCCGGATTAGGGGAGATTTTCAGCGCTGCTGTGATGATCAGTCTGGGGCTGCCTTGGTAAAACAGTTGTGGAGAGATGTGAACAGACTGTGAGTCGGAACTGCGAGTGTGGCTAAGAGCAAACACAAGCTAACTTGAGTGTGAATTAGTGTCGATCCATGGGAGTGTCACCCAAGGTGAGAGCCTCAAGATTTCATTTTTAAAAGTTCTGTTTATTCTCAACTTAAGCACCAATTCCACAAGCATTTCCATAGAGAAGAGGGCTGTACATGAGCGGAATCTCTCCTGCACAGCCTGCATATCAGATTCCCTAAGTCTTACAGGAGGTTTTAAGGTCTCAAGGCTTTCACTCATTCTCCAGCTCTTTTGCTGGTATTTGCTTGTATTCCAACTTTGAAAAATTATTGAATCATTTCTTGAACTTGTTCTTGGGCCTGGTCTGCCTCATCTCCAATTCCACTTCTTCCTACAGTAAATTTTGTTGGCTAGTCTCATTAATTTTTTAAAAATTTGTTCATTCAGTGTACTATTTCCCCCTAGGTACATGTAAAAACAATTTTTAACATTTGTTTTTAAAACCATGACTTCCAAATTCTCTGTCTTCCTCACTCCCTACTCCCTCTCTTTGAGAAAGCGGGCAGTTTGTAATTTCTTTAAATGTGTGGTTCATCTATTTGAGAATGACTGAGCCCTCTTGTTACCTAGGGGAAAAAAATATTACTGTCCCAGTGAACTCAAAGTGAAGGTCCTGCTTAGCAGTCAGCATGGATGTATCTGGATATTCTAATTGCAAACTGAAGATTTATTAGGAACCACCAATGTGATGGTCATAAATTCAAGCAAGAAGCAAAGGGCTTGCAACTGAATGCAGAACGGTGGTCTCAGATAAAGATAAAAATACTGCCATCAGACCAACCAAAGTTGGGTACGTCAGTTAACTGAAACACCAGGGGGATCTCTAGAAGGTGACACGAATCCTTTCTGACTCGTGTTTACAAAGCAGAATTAGAGTGGTTGGCGGGGACAAGGCTGGGTGTAAGGTGTCCATGCTGTCCATGTTCCCTCCCTTCCCTAGCCAGGGCCACAAGAGCACTGCATACCAAGAAGGCTAACATTTTCCTTAAAAAGACTGAAGCTGCCCACATAGTTACAGCCTCATACACAGAACCAGAGTCAGCATCAAAGACCAGGAACCAAAGGGCCCAAGGACAGTCCTGACAGACACTAACTCTGAAGGCAGAATCAAGTTTGGGTGTCAGAAATCGGGGCTCATCTTGGCTATTAATTTAACTCAGGTCCTTTCAGCTGCTCATATCCTTGATGTTTATCAAGATCAATAATGGAAAACGTGGACGTGCGCTGCTGCCACTGCTCTGGAATCTCTGACACCAAATTTCATAAGAGATGGGCTTAAGTCTGCTGGCAATTAAGAATATAAGAAGGGAACCTCTTGACCAAACACGTCTATTCTTTGTAACTGAAAATGGCCTCTTTTGGAACTGAGAACTTGCTCATTTCATCAGAATAACATCAGTGTTTTGGAGCAGATGAGGCACGGCTCACATTGGGGGCCTTTTGGCTAACAGAGCGGAGCCAGATCTGAGAAACTGTTTTTTATCAAATCTTGAGTAATTTCCAAAGTGTCTGAATTTCAAACACAGAGACAAAATAATCTTTTGTGTACATATACTATCATAGGCTTCTGCCTCCAAATAAAAAAAAAAATGAAACTGGTTCCTTTGTTCAAAATTCTTTGTGCAAGCAAACCTTCTTCATTTCTTGAGCCCTGAACACTAACGTCTATCATTGAACCACAGAGTTCTTCATTGAGAAAATGATACTACTTAGAAATGTGACTTTCAGAGCCATCTCCTGGTGACTTGGGTCTCAGAAGCTAAGCAACACACTCTGCAGCCAACGGGTGATGGCCCCAAGGCCAGGCCTTCACTTTCTTGGCAGGCCGGCTCACCATTGGGCAGCACAAAAGCCAGTGCTTCAGACGCTGTGGCTCTTGGCTTCTTAGGAGTCTCTATTCTTCAGAGAGCCACTGAGAGTTATAGGTCATCAACTCAGGAGCCAGCAGCAGTTCAGCAGCAAATGTGCCCCGGAGCCTCTGTAGCCCCTTTCCCAGAAAATCACCATGAAGCAACTCTCTGCAGCAACCTTGGGAAAATCTCTCACGCCAACTGCCAACTGAGAAAGGGACCCAGAGAAATGTCCAGGTGATGAACACTCTGAAGCTCCCCAAATTAAAGCTGCCTCCTCCACACACACACTTGGAACTTCAAACTACTTCGAGAACAGGCCTTGGCAGGTGTGAGCTGTCCCTGCTGGGGTCCATGTGGCTCTGACCATGTCTGGATGCCAGAGGAGGGGGGAGCTTCAGGCAAGCCCCAGATCCTAGACAGAGTTGAGAGGAGCCTGGAACGCTCAAAAGCAAAGGCCATCCACACTACTGGAGGCTGGGTTGGAGGATTCCTTGGGCTGCTGCAAGGCTACTCTCACGTGGGGAAACGTGTGGCTTATTTGTTGTCTGTGCTGAGATCTGCACATCAGAGCACAGTCAGAGAGGGTCTGTGGGCACCCTTAACCAACTGAGAAAGCCCTTTAAACACCCCCACGAGGGGTCATCCAGCCTAGGCTTAAAGACACCCAGTGAGGGAAAGTTCACCACCTCTGGAAGGAGCCCATGCACACTTGGGGACAGCCTGATATCACTCAGAAGCTGTGTCCTTTTTCTCCCCTCCTGCTAGCGGTCCCTCTAGGGCCATGCATGCCAAGCCCAATCCCTCTGCCACAAGAGTGCCAAGACAACTACATCTGTCTCTCTTCTAAGGGGCATCCCTTAGCACGGTGCCTAGGCATAGAGCAAATAAATCCTTCCACCTGATACCTCACTACCTTCCACAAACACTGAGGTCCAGTGACACTGGCCTCCTTGCTGGTCCTTGCACTCCATCTCTTCCATGGCCATCTTTACAAGCCACTGCCCTTGGGTGGGACAACCTCCCACCTCCTCCCTGTATGGCTTCCTGCAAGTTCTCATGAGAATCTGCTTCCTAATCCCCCTTCCTTCTGGCGCCCTCCCAGCGCTGACTCTCTCCAGCTGCTGGATGTGTCTTACTCTTGCATGTCTGTCTGCGGGCTGACCCCCTAATCACAATGTGAGCCCCTCATCTGTCTCCACGGGATCTTCTTCCTGGAGAGGGGGAAGGGACTGGAGAGCGATTTCCACGCCCCAGACTGGTAGGGATAGGGGAGATCCTAAAGGACAATGGAGCAAGGCTCCACTGAAAGGTTGGAGAGTAAGAAGAGGAGCCTTGATCCCTATCAGGAGGTGAGAGTGGAAGGTGACCTGGCAGAGAGAGGGAGGGAAAAGGGCAGCTGCTTCAAATCCATCTGAGGCTCTTCCTAAAGGGGAGGGAGCAGGTGCTGTCTTCCCTAGGACAGACAGAAGGGTACGACCAAGCCCAAGGCTGCCCAGGAAGGGTCAGAAGAAGGGGAGCCATGGTTGGTCACTGCCTTCCAGGAGGTGGTAAGGCAGCCATGGGGTAGCCTGAGTCCTGAAAGGAGGCCCAGTGACTTCTAGGGGCTCGCGCTGGAGACATAACAGAGGAACCCTTAACAACAGCTCATTTCTGGGGATCGTGTGGCCCAAATGATCCTTCAGACCACAGGGGCACAAAGATGCCTTTTCTTTGGTGTCGTCTACTGAAAGCAAGGGAGCCAGAATGGAAAAACTCACAGGGGAAGTGGAAGCTGGTAAAGAAGGTGGTGTCTGAGAAGGGAATCTGGACACAACCTGAAATGCAGCGATAACAGGTTCCTGGTCAGAGGTGGCGTGTACCTAACAAAGGCCGGTCAAATGACAGGCTTGGTGCCTCCTAAGTCTCATCAACAGGTGGTTAAACAGAAAGGGATGGAGGAGGGAGAAACTGAGTGTGTGCACGTGCGTATGTGCATGTTTCTGTGCATGTGTGTGCGTGTATTCATTTATTCAATGAGCACTTAATAAAGGCCTACAATGTGCCATATACCATGGGCCATACAGTGTCCTAAGTGCTGGGGATACAGGAAGGGCAAGAGGTGGTGCCTGCTCTGCCGCTACTGCCAGGTGTCTGATCTAGACATACACACAAACATATGCGCACATGTATGTGCATACATACACCTACATGCAGTTACCATGCTATTCACAGAGAGAATTCCTAAAATGAACAATCACCAACACTCCTAAGTTCAGAACTCACACCCAGACACACATGCCCCAAATACAGGCAATGCGGTCCTCAGACAAAGAAGTCCACATGCCCACCCAGTACCCCTGAGTCTTCGTGGGATGGAGACCAGGAGGCTACAGCTCAGTGTGGATAGACTTCTGGGGTGGGCTGTGCTGTGGATCAAGGAGGCATCCTCAGGTGGAGCAAGAACCTGAGGAAAGAGTCATGACGGAGGCCGGAGGTATCGAAGCCCAGCCTGGATCAGATGAAGCTCTGGTCCAGATCTAGGTCATCAGAGACTACGAGGGCCACTGAAGTCTATGGGCTTCTCACAGGGGCTTCTGCCCCTGAGAAAATTGGCATCTAAAGTTCTGGAAGCCTCTGGTCAGGCTGAGCTCCAGGTCTCATCCAGGACTGGAGGAGGAGGAGGGAGGTCAGGTGGCAAGGCCCTGGGATCAACAGGGCACAGGCATGGGGCTATGGCAGCTGGTGTTTGGTGAACATGGCAGGATCTGGGAGAGCCAAAACTCCCTGCGGGCAGGGGATGCTCGGCTGGGTTGCTGCCACCCTGAGAGCTGGCATGACGTTGGGCTATGGCTGGGGGCTCAATCACGGCTTGTCAAGCTGAGCACAGTCAGTTAGCTCCTCTTCGGAAAGACCCAGCCAAGAAGTCCTGGGGTGAGCTGTGGGGAGGCTGTGCCCCTGCAGGGAGGACCCCCCTCGAGGTCCAGGCCCCTCAGGTAACAAGCAGTCCCTTGCTCCAAAGGAGAACAAGTTTCTACATTCTTGTCAGAGAAGCATTCTCCTAGCCTTTCAAGTGTTCCCCATGGCAATGACCTTGAGCCTTAAAGAGCACTGACCTCATTCACATCCTGTGCACCAACAAGCCCTTTCACAACCCTCTCTGGGAAGGGGCAGTATCCAGGCCTGGCTCAACATTTGCAGGGTCCAGTGCTTCATAATGAAACACCTGTCTGGGTGGCCCTGGAGGCCTGGCCAGTCAGTGAATTGTGAAGTGCTCTCCCCTGGGGTTCTGGAATGCTGGTCAACAAGCCTTTATTGAGCCCCTGCTGGGTGGAAGGCATGACTCGAGGCAAGGGGAGGGCTCCACAAGAAACACCCACATGGGAAATGCCCGAACAACTAGCACCCCACAGCAGCAGGTGGCCTTTCTTCCATACTTGGAGGCTTGGTCATGTGGTCAGTGGGGGGGGGGTGGCTTCCCTCTCCTGGAGCAGGGAGCCCCTGCCCCCCTTACACCTCATCAGGTGGTCTTTGAGATCTAAAGGGCTAACTGCATATGAGGAGAGCTGGGAGCAGTGGGGCTGGTCCTAGGGGAACAGGAAGACGTGGTGCCCACTGCCAACAATGGTCTGAGTGCGGGAGAGGGAGGAGCTGCCAGGCCCGATCTGAGGACCTCGGAGGTCACCAGCACTGTCTGGCACACAGTGCAACCTCACTGATGGTTTACCGACCAACAGCCTCATTCAGCCCAACCCCCTCATTGGCAAAGGAGGAGCCTGAGGCCCAGAGCCACAGAGGCACTGCCCGCTGCCCAGTCCTCCTCCAACACATCACAGGTAATGCCTGCTTTCTCCTCCCGGCTGGGAAACCGAGACCAGCAAAGGCCAAGACGGGAACAATCCCCAGTCAGGGCTCAGTCAGTGCTGAGAGCTGGAGAGACAATGGACGGCGGGCGCACGACTCCTGCCCTCAAGCAGCTCCCAGCCCAGCGGGGGAGGCAGCGCACATGCACACAGCACCACAGTGCGTGTGGAGCAGCAGGCCTGGAGGCAGGAACTCCAGAGCTCACATGTGGCCTCAGACACTTTTAAGCTGTAGGACCCTGGGCAAATCTCTTAAATGCCACCTGCCTCAGTTTTCTCATCTGTAAAATGTGAGGACGTCCCTTGAAGGATTTTTCGGGCATTTTTAGCCCCAGTAACTTCAAAGGGCAAAGACTGTGGAGACGGCCTGTGTCATAAAGCCCGGGCAGGCCATCCAGTCCTCTAGAGATGTGAGGCCCTGGGGGAGACGCGAGGAGCTACAGGGGAGTGAAGGGGCAGAGGCGGGGTCTCAGGACAGTCAGGCAGAGGCCCAGAGACAGGAGAAAGGTGTGGCTGGCCTGCAGAGCGCACAAGGGGGACAAAGGCACAGGAGGACCGGAGGGCCAGGAAGGGCTTTAAAAGCCAAAGAGGATTCTGCATTTGATGCTGTGGGCCCAGCTCGTGCAGGGGAGTGAGCAGGCCTGAGCTTCTCTGGTGGTCGAGGGGCGCACAGCTGCAGTCTGTGCAGACGTGCTGGTGTCAGGGGCTGTGGGGGAGGGATGCCCTCATGGAAGAAGCAGCAAGTGCATTGACAGACTGGACAGAGGGGGAGAGGAAGGGAGGCTCAGGAGACAAGGAGGACCCCTGGCCGGCTTCAAGCTGAGCCTATGTAAGGGTAGAGGGCAGGCGCGGGGCAAAGGGGTGGTGAGCCTGGTTTGATGCATCTTGAGTCTGCTGTGGGGCTGGCAACCAGGAGAGGAGACCGAGGATCCCCAGCACAAAGAAGAGAACAGAATCCACCAAGTACAAGAGGGGACAAGAAGAGGGCCAGGACAGAGCCTCAGGGGACACCGAGGTCAGGATGCAAGAGCTTGAGGAAGAGCCAGAGAAGGAGTGGCCAGGCAGGAATCTAGGAGGAGGGCGTGAGGGACAGTGTTCTCAGATGCAGGGATGAGGCCTGAGAAAAAGTTATGACGACCCCAACGCAGCGGGGCAGTGGGAGCCACACAGAGCTCATGGGCCGGGGCTGGGGAGAATCTCCTCTGCTTGACTCACAGGTGATCTCAAATCTTTGTGTGAGAAGCTGTGGGGCTGAGCCTGAACACTCAACAAAGCGTAAAGGACAGTACGTGGAGCTTCCCGGACATCATTTCTGTGCCACTGAGGGACAGATACAGATTCAACTTGGAAAGGTCTTGAAGGACCATGTGAGGCCCAACCACACCGCAAAGGGAAAACGCCTCTTTCTACTTACGGGAACAAATGTACTCAGCAAGCTTCTCGCCATTCCCACATTTTTCTCCCTCTGTAGCCAGGCCAATTGTTCTCACTGAAAAACAACCAAAAACCCATTTCTAGACTCTGTTCTCAACAGTGCTCTGCTTGGGTGCTGCTCTGCTGGCTCAAAGCAGTCCGGCAGGAAGGGAACCAGTCTGGAATCCTGCTCTGGGCCACAGTCTCTTCCTCTGCCAAATGAGGGGCTGGACCTCAGGGGCCTTTCCTGGCTTTAAACTTGTGATCCTATCAAAGGCCCCTCTATGAAACCCTTACTAATTGGCCACCTGAGTTGACAACTCTGCCTAACCACTGGGGATGGGGAGGTGGCCCGGCAGACGGGGCTTCAGTGAGTGCCCTGGGGTAGCACCAGAACCTCACAGGGGGATGGCACTAAGGACACTAAGGACTAACCCAACAAGTCTCTGGCCAAGCCAGGTTCCAAGACCTAGGCCCCACCCCCAGAGAGGCTTCTGCTCAAACACTGACAGGAGGCTGGACCTTACAGGGAACTGAGGAACCTCCTGGGGAAGGATGACTATTCAGCAAGTAGACCCCACAATGGGGTCTATGGAAAGCTCACTAAGTGGAAAGCCAGAGTCCAGGCAGGTCAAACCATTCGGAGCCCAGAGGAGAGCCCAGCTGTCAGGCCAGGACACTATTTGGCAGTGGGGGGGCTTTCACATTCTCCTTGTTCTAGGAGGAAGAGGAGGGGTGGGAGGGGGAGACATCAAAATAAAAGGTGCCAGTAATGCTCATTCTAAAAGTGCAGCAGGGCTGCACCTGAGAGTGCTTCCCTCTTGTCAGTGGGGAGGAATGTGGCCCTTCTCTGACAAGACCTGCCAGGCAGACCCCAGTTCTGATTCCTGCCTGAGCCGGATCCAGCAAACTGAGACTTTCATTTAAAGGCTGTCAACTTAACTTATGGAGCCTTCAAAATGTGCTGAGTCAAACACCCCAAACCTCTGTTTCAGCTGCTACTTTTCTGCAGTGATGAAGTGGCAGGACCTGGGGCCAGACTGGATTCGGGGAGGCCACAGAACCTCCGTGTCTGCCTGCTGATCAGAGGCATTTGTGAAGCCCAGCTGCGTGCTGCCCTCCTCCTGGGTCCCTTCCTCCCTGCTCAGGGGTCAGCCGGGGCTCTCCATGGCCCAGGAGGTACATGTCTAGGGATAGACTGAGGTCCAAGGACCAGCCTAATTCAGTGTGGAAAACATCACACGTCTGGAGCTGGCAGGGCCTCAGAGGCTACTCAGGCCAAGCCCCTCACCTGAGGCCTGGGGTCACAGGGAGAAAGGGGCAGAGAGAGGGGGGAAGCCAAGCCCTCTAGAGGCACACGTGGCACTTCTCCCACTACTGAGCACTGGTGGGTGTCCTTGTGAATATGGCAGGGCCACGGGGAAGGTCTTCCAGCCCCAGGAAATCATGAGCCTGTTAAGCTTGACTCGAGCAGGCAGGAACCTCCATAGCCTCTTCCCTCTGAATGATGTGGAAGCTGAACTGCATTGTGGTCTCCTCACCAAGTCAGGAGCCGGAGCCCCTCCAGGATTCCTTCTCACACTCACCGAGGGATGCAGTGGCTTGGCCAACCACATACGCTGGCTTGGCTTGCCATTTTTCTTTCAGAGACTTTTCCCAGACTGAAAAATAGTTAATTAAAAGCAAGCATTTAGCAGTGAACTGTGAACACCAAAGCGGCTGCTTGGATTTCTGCCCCAGAAAACTGTTTCTGTTTCTTTTGAACAATCTATGCATAAAGCAAAATGTAAATAATCAAAAGTTTGTCTTACAAATAAAAGGAAGAAAAACATTTTTGGGCAAATAACTAAGAGCTGAAGCCAAAACAAACTCTTTAGACAGTAACACAAATCACATTTGGTGAACGTTTCAAGGTGCTTTGCCTGAAATATGTTTTCTCTGCCTGCACTGAAAGCACTTCTTATGTGTCCTTGGAAAATAAATGAGATGCTGGATGCTAATCTGCACAGAGACGTGATGACTGAAAACTGGGATCTTTAATGGAAGAGAAGGCAGACCATGGGGCATAAAATGCTGCTTAAATGGCTAATGAAGCAATATGATGGATTCTGTTCAGGAGACAAAATGAACAGTTTTCAAATGACTTCTTTCAAACGACAGGCAGAGGCAAACACGTTCTTGCTCTGGATGTTGCATCTCTTCCCAAAGGGAAGGGGGTGGCATACATGCTGAGCCTGTCTTGGCCAGGAAGCTACTGGGCAGCCCCTATGGTGGCCTTGATAGCCAAGAGCCCCGAAGAGGCTGGGCCTAAACTGGGGGAGCAAAGGGCGATGACAGCTGCCTGGGAGCCCATTTCTCCTGTGAAGACCGAGGCTGCCCGCTCTCATTCAGAGCTGGAGAGAACCATGGCCTTCCCTGGGCCAGAGGACAGAAACCCCCGCTCTTCACCAACTAGGAATGCAGCCTGGTAAGGTCACCAGGCACAGGCATGCAATGTTACTTTATTAGCTCGCTGTCCCTCGCCAGTGAGTGCATGCTTGTGCTTGGAGGTGACTCTGAACCCCACAGGTTTTCTAGCACCCTTGGCCCAGAGAGACAAGCTCTGCTCAAGAACTACACCTTAGGGGTTTGGGGAAATCCCTTGGGTGATTTCTCTCTTGGTCTTAGAAGAGGACATTTTTGGGGTGACAGTCAAGCAGCTTCCAATCTCATTCTGGAACTTTTCATAAACCACAGAATGTTCAGGCTGGTTTGGACTGTACCCAGTTAGGGCTTCTCCAGGCCAGACCCTGCATTTCACTGAGGATGACCAGAAGGCTCAGACTGTCCATGTCTGGCCCAGGTCACACAGCTAGTAAAGGGCAGATCCAGGATGTGAAGCCAGCTTCTCCAATGGAACAGCTCCCCATATGAATCTATGCGGTACATAACATGGTCCAACAGGGATCTCAGGGAGTGCCTAGTTTGACCCTAATTTTACAGAAGAGGGACCCCGAGGCCCAGAGATGGGAAGGGCCTTGGGGGTACCAGCTTTTTCTTTAGCCGTGTCATCTCCAGGTGAGTGCTAGCTGGACCTCTGTTAGAGAGGAAGAGGGAGGGGTCTGGAGACACCTCCCCCACAGCTGGCAGAGAGCAACTCAGAGCTGGAGTCTGCCTGCTCGCTGGCGCCTCCTAGAGCCAGCATGCCCTGCTTCCCAAAGACAAGACAGAGGGCCTGGAGTCAGGAAGACCTGAGTTCAAATTCAGCATCAAATACCTGCAGCTGTGGGACCCTGGGCAAGTCACATAATCCCCTTTGCCTCAGTTTCCCTGGGGACGACAGTGATACCTCCCTCCCAGGGTGGCTGTGAGGGTCAGCGTGTGTGGTACCTGAGAAGTTTAGGAGCCAAACCCCAAGCTCCCAACCAGACTCACCTTCCACTTTGTGGTCCCTTTCCAGGCACAATTTCACGGCTTCCACTGCACGGGGGCTGGTGAAAATGAGCCCCCCATAAGCCTCCGGACGAGACAGCTGCCCACACACAAAACGCCTCATTAATATCTGAATCGGTGTGGATTTACAAATCACCTACGTGTGCCAGACACCGTGCCAGGCTCTGGGGGTGAAATGACAGCAACCAAACCAACCCGCCTACCTGGTGCTTCATCCTCGGAGGATGGGGAGGGGAAACAACACAACACGTGTACATACATCCAGTGATGACAACTGGTGATCACGTAGCACATACAAGCGGCAAAGGAACTGTTCTACATTCTCTCATTTGGAATTCTGTGGGGAAATGGCTCAGCCGCTCCTGCCCTCTGGCCACCAAGCCCCTCTGAGGTGTGGATGAGGGACAGAAAGGGCCAGGACACGCAGGGCAGCCCCTTGGGGGCAGCAGAAAGCTGTCCATGAAGTGGTGCCCTTGTTTAGGGGACGGGTGAGTAAATCATGGGACATGCACGGCCTTCACAGATGAAGAAGAGGAATTCCCATACGTCTGAGAGGGCTCACATAAACAATAATGACGCCACAGTGAGCTTGGCCGCAAGGATGCCCTGGTGTCACTGCCCTATTCCTAGGGGCTGGCTGGCGGCATCTGCCACGGTACAGCGTGAGCGCCACCGTGGGCCCTGCGTCTGTCAGCGGCCGGGACCCAGGCCGCCTACCCACCCAAGGCAACCCTCCCAGGCTAGACAGACTAGCACTGACCAAAAAGAGTATTCAGCCTTACCTTCTCAGAGAGACTTTGCAGAGACAAAAACTCAAAGGATAAAACTGGTATCAAACTGGCTTCAAATCCACAGGATCCCAATTCCTAGGGAAAAAAGAAAGCAGCAACATGAAGGCCTGAGAGTCATTTAAGGACAAAGGCAGGGCCCTGGGAGCCCTCTCAGGCAGCCACGCTGCCTCCTCCAGCCCAACCGGCTGCCCAGAGGACCTCTCACCTGAACGTAGGGATCCTGGCCCGAGTCATCAGCCGTGGAGTCTTTTAGTAGCAGAACCTTCATCTTTGCCAGCTGGCCTCAGAAAAGCTGTAAGGAAGAAGGGAAGTGGAGCCTCTTCAGATCTCCTCACTCGGGCAGGATCAGGCTGGTCAGCGAACCTGGTGAAGGGCCCGCCCTGCTCCTGGCAGTAAGCAGGAGCAACTCAGGCCCTTCCCTGGGCGGCTGCACCCCTCCCTGATAAGGCTGAGGAGAAACATGCAGGCTGCCTCTGATAAGGCTCCCATGGTGAGAGAGGACACCAAATTTGGACCACAGGCAGAACACAGACCCTTAGAGCTCTTTCCAAGAGAAGGGGCTGTGAGAGCCCCCCATTCTTCAGGCACATTCACAGTCTCATACACCTAGGGCACTGCAGGAAAGAGCCCCAGGACAAACCATCTTTGTTGTGCCCAGAGACGATCCAGAAGGCCCTCGAGCCCTGGGGAGTCACAGCCCTCCTGCTCTCACCCTCAGCAGCCACGGTCATGGTAGTGAAGAACTGGGGTGCCAGTGCCCTGATAACATTTTCTCTGCCTACCGATGGCTGCTTCACCAGCAGCAGATGAGGAGAGAGGCCAGATAGAGCTGACTTGAGCAGTAACCCTGTCCCTTTTAAGGGACTGCTGACCTCCTTGCCGTGCGGAGGCTTAGCAGGTGACACTGCAGTTTTTCTAGGACCCCTCGTGAAAAACCAGACCCTGAACCAACAACTCTCTTCCTTGGTTTCTAAGCAACAGAGCCTTGGTGAACAAATAATGCTTATGAAATCCAGTTCTCATCATCTTCATGATAAAGCAGCTAGATGTGGAGACGGCTGCTTTAGGGAGACAGGTATCATCTAATAATTTCATGGGGTTATTCAAAATGTGTCTCAACCAGAGACTACCTGCGCAGCCTCTCACAATCCTAATGCCCCAAGGAAGTGGGGCACGCTCTGGTCTGCTTCATCCCTCCTCCCCTCTCTTTAGCTGCCCTAGTAAAGGCCGTGCCCTGTTTCTTTGCAGTGGCCAGAAAGGCCAGATGGCCACCCTGAGCACCGGACGGTCAGTCACAGCTTGATCATGCCGCTAACCCGCTAGAGGGCATTTGCTAAATCACTCGAGCTTCTCTGGGACTCAGTTTCCTCATGTGTTAAAAACAAGAATTCACAGATTAGACCAAATGATTGTCATTTGCCAAGTATGTAAGCTTGTACTAAGCCGGCCCTGGGAAAGATGAAACAAACCCTGTCCACAAGGAGCTTACCTCCTTTTGGGGAGAAACACAAACATAGAAAAGCAAACACAAAATGGACCCAAAGTAACTGGGGGGAGGGTACGTGCCTAGACTTCAGGGAACAAAAAGTAACCGAGGGCGAGGGGCGCCCTGTGGGGAGTACAGGAAGCCCCGCCTCCCAAGTTCCATAGCACAATACAGCTGGGAACGCCCGACCGGGGCTCTGTATGCACTGGGACGGTATTGAGTCTGATGTGGGCCAGGGCAGTCAATGGTGCTGGGCGTGGAATCAGGAAGATGTGTGTTCAAATACTGCCTTAGCTGGACGCCCTGGCCTGGTCACTTAACCTCTCAGCCTCAGTCTCGTCATGTGTGAGAAGGGGAGACTAATAACTCCTCCCCCTTAGGGCTGCGCAGCATCTATAATGCAGCTTGTAAACCTTAAAGCTCTACAGACGTGTTACCTATTATTCCTGATTAAATGACCCCTGAGCTGCTTTCATAATGAAGTCTTCAGCAATACTTGTAACTGAAGCGACATTCTGCAAGGTGAAAGAAAGAGCTTCACGTAGAAAAGGAATCGACCAACTTTGAAAACTCAACGCCCTCGTGCAAAAGCAGCTTTTTCTTCACCGAGGCGCTGTGCTGCTTCTCCTGGTACCTTGCTCGTGTCTCTGAGAGAAAATTCAGGGAAGACACTGCAAAAACAATCTTTGCATTATCATCAACCACCGAGGCTTCCTGCCAGAACCCTGATATCTTTTTTTTAAGGAAAAAGTACTTTTGTTTCAATGGCAAACTTTTTCCCAGGTAAAGCCGATGTCCTTTTCAAAGCTGTACTGAGTGTGCAGAGGCACATTTTTCATCAGCATTGTCTTCCTGATTCAGGCTTTCCTTGCTGGGTAAGAAAAGTATCCAGCCACGGCCATAATCCCTTCAGCCCCAACAGAGGCTGGGCACAAACAGTATCAGGTCCACTGAGGAAGCAGCCGGGACTGGGTCCATGGCTAAGAGAGAGCTCCTTAGCAAGGCTGACACTTTGTTTGTTTTTGGACTTTAAATTACAAGTGTCCCCAGTCAGATGAACGTTTATCACTTCAACAATTCCCACTGTTCCCTGCTAGGAAGCCAGGCTGGCTGGTTCTCCTGGGAACATCAGGATCCAAACACAATCAGGGGCTCCCAAGGCTGCCCAAAGATCCTGCTTGTGAAGGAGTCATGGGGTTGGGGGGCGGTGGTCACCAGCAGTCACCTAGGCATGAACAAGGGCATCCACGGGAGGGAGGCTGGTACCCACTCTGAAGCCTCTGTTCTAAGGGAGATCAGGTCAGCAGCCAGTGTGTCAGAGGGAAGCCTCCAGCCTTTGTCTTCTGACTCTGAAGCTGGCTCCTTCCTCCCCAGGACCTACTCAGGGCATACCTCCTGCATGTAAAAGATTTCATTTGGGAAATGCGAAGATGAAGAGATGAGCTGATCAGCTAGTGAGAGGGAAGGAGAGCTGATGGACAGCTGCTGACAACCGCCACTAGACACAGGTGGGGATCAGTGGATGCTGCAGGACATCTGTGGCCACATCCACCACACCCTTAGAGAGGCAGGAGAGAGGCTTCTTGGAAGGAAACAAAGAGGCGATGCACAGCATGCAGCAGGAGCTTAATAAAGGCTTGTTAAAATGCTTACTGTGGCTGGAGTCAAATCAACAAACATTAACTAAATGCCTACAAGGAGCCAGGCCCGGTGTTAAGGGCTGGCAGCAAGAGGAACAGAAGAAGCCTGTCCACGCTCTCGAGGAGCTCCCAGCACCAAGGGCCAACAAGGCATGAACAAGAGTCACCAGAGGGAAGGCACCAAGTGAAGGGGCCCGGGCAAGGATTCCTGTAGAAGGAGGTGTGTGACCTGGGCCTGAGGGGAAGCAGAGTAGAGAGGGCAGGGAGCACCTTCCAATTAGGGGGCACAACCGGAGAGAAGGTCCAGAGCCCAGAGATATTCTTGCTTGTGGAAGAACCCAGAGGCCGGGATCACTGGGACAAAGAGAACATGGGAGGGAACAAGGTATAGAAGACTGGAAAAGCAGGAGGGGGTTGGAGGAAGAAGGGCTCTGAACACCAAAGGGCCTTTGAGACCAAAGTCTTGGATGTGACAGGATGACTGTGTGAGTGGACGCTTTGTCAGAACTGACCTAAGTTAACAGGACCAGAAGATCACACATTCAGAGCTGGGAGGGACCTCAGAAAAATTCTAAACCCTCTGCTTTACAAATGAGGAAACTGAGCCCCAAAGAGGATTTGAATCCAGGTCTAAAATCCAATGTCTGTTCCACAGTAGTTCTTGGCAAGGGAAAGGGGCCTGGGGGACAATGGCATTGGCTCCCATCTTCCTGTTTCAGCTCCTATCTCATCCCACAGCAATGAGGCCAGCAAACTTGGGGGGTAGAGCACAGGACCCGGCGTCAGGAAGGCTTCTGTGCTTGAAACCACACAGACCACGTGACCCTGGGCCAGTCACTACATCACTCTAACCCCAACTGGCAAATGGAGACCATCCACCTGGCCACCAAGGTCCAAAGTCTACTGAGAACTGAGCTGGGGGAAGGCTGGAGAGGCAGCCCCCGTGTCCAGTGTCGCAAAGCCTCACAAGGAAAGTCTATGTACACACACAAGTAGACACACCCCGAGAGATCAAAAGAGCAATGGGACCCAGGAGACTTGGGTCATTCCTAGTCAGAGGCGTTGTCCTACCCCCACCTCCCAGTGACCACTTAGTGGTACTGCTGGGTCAAAGGACGTGCCATGTAATAGCTTTCCAGAAGAGCAGGAGCAGTTCCCAGCTCTAAAAGTACGTGAACCTTTTCTGCAGCTTCATCAGCATCCGAGGAACCTCAGATTAGCTCATTAGCGGATCAGTCAGTGTTCATTTCTCCACTTGTTGGGGATACAGAACATTCTGTCCTTATGGGTGTGGGGAGCTTGTGCTTCTTCCTCTGAAAACCGCCTCTTCATAACTTCTGACCACTTGTCAGTTGGGAAATGGTTCTCATTCTTATGAATCTGAATACATTTCCTACATATTTTGAAAGGAGACCTTCATCAGAGAAACTTGGTGGCAATGATGTATCCATTTGCCTGCCCCTCCTTTCATTGTGGCTGCATTAGTTTTGTTTGCTACCTTGTTTCCCCAGCTTTTTCCAGGCAGTCGGCTCTTGACCCAGCGCGCCACTGCCCGTCTGACTGTGTCCAGATGCCTGATCTGTTCCTCTGCTAATATATTATTTTTTGCTTTCAATTTTGCTTAACTTTTTTAATATCTGGAATTTCTATTTTGCTGTTTATTTGGAGATATTAAATTTGTTGGTTTTCGAGTTTTTAAAAAAAAACTGTACTGCCTAATTCATTTATCACTTCTCTCTTTTACTAATCAAAGTATACAGAGCCATACAATTTCCTCTAAGAATGACTTTGGCTGCATGTTGAAAATTCTGCTATGTTTTCTCATTGTCATAACTCTCTCTAATGAAGTGATCAGTTTACACTTGTTCTTTGAACTGCCAATTCTTTAGTTATTTTGTTTCCAGTTGTTAAGTAAGTGGACATTTGCTGATTTTTCATTGTATTGTGGTTTGTAAAACAAGTGTATTTAATACATCTGTTTTTTTGTATGTTTGTGAGGCTTTCATGACCTATTAGTCATTTTTTGGTCATGGTGCTATATACAGGTGATAAATACTTATAATCCTTTCTATTTCCCTTTGACAGCCTCTAGAGGTCTACCGTGTCAAATTCTTCTAAAAGCCTATTTAGGTCTTTGCTTTTTTTGCTTGGATTCATCTAGGTGTAAGGGTGTAAACAGATGATCCTGACTATTACAGTTCTACTGGGTTTTCCTATAACACGTTTAACTTTTTTTATAAGAATTCAGATGTCATGTCATGGAGGGGGTTATTCCCTGCTTTTCGCTTTTAGTTGAGTCTGTTTTTACTATTGCTTTGTCTGTGAATCATGAACTGAAAGCGTCTGAATACCCTTAAGCCCCCCTGCCTTCTTCGGGGCCAGCTGCTCCTCCACTGGTGCCTGGGTGGACCACAAATGGCCATTATTAACAGATCACTGGTCTTTCACAACCTCTTTAACCATTTGACTGAATCTCCTGCCTCCAAACCCTGAACTTTCACCTCCTTGCTCAAGTGCCCAAAGTCTCTCTCCTCCTCAGCTGACTTTCCTCTTTTCCACTGTGGCCAGTCCTCTCCTCATCTGCTCCAGTCTCCTGGGAGAAGGGAGAGAATAAGGAAGGGGGGAAGGAGGAGGAGGAGGCCCACCTCTCCAAGACCATGACCTTGGTCAGCTCTGGCCTTGGCTCCTGCATGGCACGGGCTCAGTTCTCTAGCCTCCATATAAACCCTTCCCTTGGCCCTGCTGCCATGACCTGGTGTAATGTTAATGAAATCAGAAGATCTTCCATGCCCCTTTCTATTGGCACCTACTGAAGGCACTTGGCACCTCAAAGGCTTAGCTCCTTACTTCCAGTTAACTCCTTAGGAGTAATCACAGCTGGAGTTGAGAGGAGAGTGGATTGGAAACACCTGGGGCAATCTCCTCATTTATAAAGCCAGAAGAAATAAAGCT
>CM053598.1:7934621-7959593 GCA_028646575.1 Pseudocheirus occidentalis | reverse complement strand
CTTTGTGACCATTATAATGACTCTGGCTTTCTGGTTTTGGGATTTGTCCTTCTGGTTTTGGGACTCAGTGTTATGGTTTCTGAATAAAGACCTTGGTTCTGCCTTCCATGTGGAGAGTTTGCTATATTTTGTGATCCAAAACTACACCAACATATTCATAACCATCATGGGTGTTGTGAATATCTCATTATTGATACACCTGGGAAGGCAGAAGCTCCTCTCTACAGCCCCTGGCACAGCACCTGGCCTGGAGCAGAGGATCAGTGTCTGGCCGAGGGAGGGCAGGGCCGGAAGAACGTCCTCACCAGGCGCTGGGGGAGGAGGGACAAGTCAGTGCCACCTCTTCAGGCTCAAGGGGTGGCCAGGCACTTCACAGACACTGTCTCATCCTCCCAGCTGCCCTCCAGGGTCACAGGTGGCCCTGGAGGTTCTAACTCTGCAGGTGTGAGGTGCCAGGGCCCCAGGGTGGTTGCTAGGAGGGGACAGGGGCACAGAGGAGTTCCCTGGGCCTGCCCTGGCCTGGGAGCTACAGGCACCTACCTGCGGGGTCCCAAGGCTCATCAAGGTGGAGGACACAGGGCTTCCCGGGCTCCATGAGCACCTGTGAATGTGAGGAGCCGGCATCACTCTGGGGGCCTCACCTAGAGGGCTGGACCCCCTGCACTAATCTGTGCGGCCCTGAGAACCCCTCCCCAGACACGGATCCTGTGGTTCTGGGTGACCCCTGACCCTGGGTCCCGTGGTCCTGGGTGATCTTTGGGGCCTTTTCAGCGCAGTGTTCCAGGGGCACACAAAGAAAAAGTTGGAGAAGGCCTGGCCCGGCTTCGAATTCTGCCTTTGCCAATTCCCTGCCCACATAGCCTCGGCCGATTCCCCTCCCCCCACCACCACCCCGGGCCTCGGTTTCCTTCTCTGTCGGGGCGACGGGCTTGGGCTGCACGGAAGGCACAATCCTGTGAAAACACTCGTGGCCAGGGATAGCCCGGGGTGGGGGGGCGGGGACACTGACCCGAAGCCATAACATCGAAGGACAGCAACCACCTCGGTTTCCCCACCAATAAACGCAGGGAGCAATGCGAGTCTTACGCCTTCCGCGTACAGGTGCGCACGCGCACGGACGTAGGAGCACGCTCAAAGCCGACCCCACCGCCCCCCAGTGGAATGTACCACCGTCGGGACGCGGGGGGAGCCGGACTCAGGGTGGCCAGCGTCGCGGCGCATCCAGAATAAACTACGGTCCAGTGAACCAAAGCAGGCTCGGAGGCGGCTCCCTCTACCTCAGGGGCTCCAAAATGCCCTTGTATCGGTCCGCTTACTTACTCCCACAACTTTCCCCCCACGCGTATGAGTCGGCCCGGAAGCCTTAACCCGGAAGCAGCTGCGCAGGCGCAGTGGAAGCCGGGCAGCATGGCGTCCCAGGCCAAGAAGCGCGCCCTAAGTAGCCGGCACCCGCAGCCTCAGGGAGCCCGGGCCGAGGAGGAGCGGCAGGAGACGCCGGAGGATACCGACGAGAGCGGTGACGAGAGCGGTGACGAGAGCGGTGACGAGAGCGGCGACGAGGACGAAGACGAGTTCATCAACCAGGTGGGGGAGGGGGACCTACGACGCATGCTCGGTGACGTCACCGCGTAGATTGTCAACCCCTTGAGGACAGGGGAGGGGGGAGTCTCGACCCAATCACACCCTCCATACCCCCTCCCCCGCTTCCGGTGAAAGGCGTGGCACACCGTGGGCACAGGTCCTAGTTTTGCTTGTCTGACTCGACAGCTAGGGAAACTGAGACAGGGGGAGGGCTTTGGCTCATCTCTCTCTCCCAGTGGCCATTAGTGAGCGTCTGCTGCGTACCCCCAAGCCCGAGAACTCCTGTGCATGAGCACCCATGCATGTGTGTGGACATGTGTGCACGTGTGTGTGGACCTGTGTGCACGTATGCGTGTACATATGTTTTCCCTTCTCCCCACCACACGGCTGCGCGAGGCCAATGGGCTGGGCAGGGGTCTGGGCTGACTGGGCTCCCCCCCCCCCCACCCTCCACAGGCAATTGGCGGCCCTCCAGCCCAGCAGGGACCCCACCTAGGGACCATGGCCAGCTTTGGGCCCCTCGTCACCCCGCCCCTTATTCCTTTTTTTCTTCATCTCCAGATGAGGTGGAGCTGAGAACCAGGATGGGAGGGGTTGTGGGGGCTGCAGGGGGGGGCCGTGGGGGGAAGGGCTTCCGGGCTCCCTCCATCTCCCCTGTGTCCTTGGCAGGAGGTGCGTGTAGACTTCGAAGCTCACTCTCTGTCTAGCCAGGACTTTGAAGGGATAAAGAAGCTGCTGCGGCAGGTGAGTGCCAGGACCCTGGGAGCTGGAGCTCTGGTTGGGCCGTCTTGGTCAGCCCTATTATAATATTGTAATACAGTAATAGTGTAAAGTTGTAACACAGCAACAGCACAATACCATAACATTGTAACACTACAATGCTGTAACATTGTAGCACTTAACAGCATCTTCTGCATTAAGCCTGTCCCCTCCCCTTGGTTCCCAGCTCTTCCTGAAGGCTGCTGTGAACATTGCCGAGCTTGCCGGCCTCCTCATAGAGCAGAGCCACATTGGCAGCGTCATTAAGGTGAGAAAGGGGCTTCCCTCCCCCCCCCAGTTGGGGGTGTTGGGAAAGGGAGGGTCCCTGGGGATGCCCCCCTCCCCTCAAAAAGAAGAGTGGTAAGTTAAAGCCACTTCCTCTTTGTCTCTACCTTGTTTGTTTGGAGAAGAACCACTTATTATGCTGCTGTCCCATCTTAGATTTGGCTAAGACCTTGGAGTGGTAGAGTAATGGAACTAGAGAAGCACCTTAGCTACATCTAGGCTGGCTTCCTTATTTTACAGATGAAGAAACTGAGGTCTAGGGTCTTGTCTAAGGCCAGCCAGTCAGCTGGCATGTATTAAGCGCCCACTGTGTGCCAGGAACACTGCTAGGCACTGAGGGCACAACCTATCCTTGCCAAGTGAGCAGCCCAAGTTCTAAAAGGTGCCTGAGTAGGGTGGGAGAGAGGGGGCGGTGGCTCTTGGCCCAGTGTACCTGCTGGCCTCTGCCCTCTAGCCCCTTGTACTTCTGTCCACATTCTGAGCCCCACATGGAATTCATGCCTTTGTGTTCCAAGAGGAGGTGGCCCACGGAAGAGAAAATGAAGAATGGGATGGGGGAGGAGGAGTGTGATACAACAGTAGCGGAGTCGCTGTGGCACTCCTGGGCCATCATGCTCGCAGCCCGAGCTGCAGCAGGCTTTTTCTGGCAGAGGTGATAGAGGCGCCCCACCAAGCCCAAGTCATGGCTGACAGCCCAGCTCTAGGAGCCAAGCTTCCTGGGCAGGGCCAGGGACCAGGCCTGTGACACTGTGGGTACCTGACCCTTCCCTAAGATGTTACGGAACAGCATGAATTAGGAGAGTGAGCAAGTGCACTAAAGTAGACAGGGTGTGTCAGAGGAGATCAGCGGAGGATGGAAGGACTCTGCCACCGTGGGCTGGTCCAGAAGATGTCCCAGGGACCCAGAGATAATAAGGCATGAATCAGGGCTGAAGGGAGGAGGGAACTGTCCTGGGTCCTCCTGTATGAGAAACTCTTTGCAGACAGACTCTGCTGTCTTGTAAACTATGCCTTAGCTGCTAGTGTTAGAGCAGAGGGGACTGTGGCCAGAAGGTGGGTCACAAGGGCAGGGGGGCCACGGGCCTCATGCAGGCCAGTGATTCAGGAGGAGATGAGGGGCTGGAGCAGTCACACTTGGAAGGCCTTTTTTTCTGTAGAAAAGGAAAAGTCCTCAGTGCTTTGGGGACTGGCTAGGAAGAGAGGTTTTTGGAGATGACACCCACCATACCTCCCAGCAAGTCAAGGCCCCATGTTTCTCAACAGAACCCGGAAAGAGCCAGGACTCGTCCCAGAGCGCCCCAGATTCTCAGTTGATTGCCCTCTGTGAGAAGGTTCTGTGCAGATACTCCGAGAAGCTAGAACTTGACAAGATTTGAAAGGCAGCAGCAGGGAGGGGTGGTTCCCAACAGCTGGCCCTGCATCAGGGCCAGATTTTTCACTTTTTTCTTCCCCAAAATTGTTTTCTGCTTTCCCCCTTCCATAAAGTTGTCCCCCCCCTTTATGTCACAGTCCCATGTCCCAGTGTCCTCTCTACCACATCCCACCCTCACATTTCTTTTGGGGTCTGGTTCCATACCAGACCTGGATGTCTCAGGGGCATCCCAGCCTCATTGGGTCCCCAAGAGAACTTGTTACCTTTCTCCTGGAATCTACCCCTCTCCCAGTCTTACTGGTTTTTTTCCATAAGGCCACTATAGTCCAGTCAGCAGGTTCATGACCTTGGGATCCTTCTTAACCTGCCCCTCTCCCACCTGGCCAGGAGGCCGGTTAATTGTCAGGTCTTGCTAATTCTCCCTCCAGTATGTCTCTCTGTGTCTACTCACAAGGTCTCCAGCCTCACTTAGGTCTGGGTGACCTTTCACTTTGGCTATTTCCGGAGCCTGACTTCTGTGGGATTCCAGGAGAGGGTCCTGGCTATTACATGGACTGTGAGGGTCAGCTTTCTTTCCCCTTTTTGTCCTTCCCTGGTGTTTTAATATAACGAGGATCTATGTGGTCAAGAGGAAAGCTTAGCAGAACAAGAACTAAGTATTTGTCTCCAAAAAAAAAAAGTCATTTCATGAAATCAGAGCTGGAAGGGACCATAGCCCCACACCTGAGGGGTTGTGGCTTGTTTGGTCCCCTAGAAAGAGCTAACAATTTATTGCTTTATTGAGATTCCACTTGCACCCCAAATCTGTACTTCCTGTTGGTGCAAAGCTGCCCCAGAGCTCTTTGCCCTGGACGCCAACCAGGCCAGAGTGTTGGGGTTAATGTCTATGAAGGTCTTCTTCCTTTCTTTTCATTTAATAAAAAGTAAATGAGCAGGCCAAAGGTTAGGTGGAGATAGCCAGTTTTAAAAAGGTAACAATTAAAATTAGCCATTTTCTGCTGAAAAACCTTAGAAACAGAAGAGACAGACTTGTCGTCAAGGAGCCTTGGGAACAAGTCTGGGCGCCACGAGTCCGGTCTTGGAACCTTTTTGGCTTTGGTCTTGGAAGCAGGGCCCCTTTCAGCAAACTTGGGGCACCGTCTAGTGAAGACACGTCAGTACTATCTCTTACTGCTCTGTCCTTGTTTTCACTCTTCTGAACCCGAATCTAAAATATCTCTCTCATTTTCAAATAGCAAACTGATGTTCCGGAAGAAAGTGACGAGGAAGATGATGAAGAAGAGATTTTCGGTTTCATAAGCCTCTTGAATTTAACCGAAAGAAAGGTCAGCTCCGTGGTGTTGGGTCTGAATGGATTTTCTTCAGAGTTAGTACCTTTCCTGTTAGGCATTATTGCTGATTCTATTGGTGTCTGGTCGTTTAAATCCTTCTGAGAACACTTTTTCATTAAGAAAGTTCTTGGATTCAGTAGAAATCTGAATTTTTTTGTGTGTGATTCAGTGAAGACGCTTCTTAAAGTGATTGGGCTCTTGGGGTGGCTAGGTGGCTCAGTGAATAGAGCATGGGCCCTGAAGTCAGGAGGACCTGAGTTCAAATATGGTCTCAGACACCTAACACTAGCCGTGTGACCTTGGGCAAGTCACTTAACCCCAATTGCCCTGCCTTTCTCCCTCCAAAAAACAATAACATAAAAGTAGTCAGGTTGTTGTGTTGAACGTTGGCTTGTTCTGGGCCATGCATCTGCGCATGAGCCCTGCTTCTGGGGCTCCCTGATGCAGACTGAATGCTGACATTTGACTTGGGGGTCTCCACTTGGAGCCAGGGAGCACATTGGTGACATTGTGTTTTTCAATCAGTAGACATTGAAGCACCTACTATGTGCTAAACGCTGGGCATACAAAAAGAGGCAGAGGACGGGCCCTGCCCTCCAGGAGCTCACAGTCTAACGGGAGAACATGGCTGAACACATGCACATAATTGCACATATGTGCAGATAGGTAAACGTACACACGCAGGAAGCAGACTGTGGAGCTGATGATTGGCGAGGGTGGGGTTTTTGTTGGGCAGCCAGCAGGGGGAGTGGCCAGAGAAGGTAGGGTCTGGGCACTTGTGTCCATTGCCTGATCTGTCTCCCTGCTTTCTCTCTGCTCACACGTGGGTTGTGTGCATTCTTAGGCTCTTTGTGAGGCAGGCCATAATGATTCAGGAGCCTCTTCTTGTCACTGACCACAGGGGTGGTAAATCCTAGCAGCGCTTCCCTTGGGAGTCAGGTCACCGGTCACCATTGGAGCCCTAGAGAATGCCCTCTTGAGAGCAGAGCGGGAACTTGGCCACAGACTCTTCCAAGTCACAGCGTGGAGCTGACTTTCAAGTTTTTCATGTCGGTGGCCGGTCTCTAACATTGGGAAACCTTGTCTTTGATTTCCAGGGGACCGAATGTGCTGAACAGATTAAAGAGCTGATTCTGAGCCTCTGTGAAAAGGACATGATTGAACAGCTGCGTAAGCTCCTTGATGATCCCGCTAAGCCTGTGGGCCTCCTGCTAAGTGAAAGATTCATTAACGTCCCGCCCCAGATCGCGCTGCCCATGCACCAGCAGCTCCAGTAAGAGATTTCCGCAACAGTCATTTTTTTACAAATGGTTTCAGAAATGTGACCTAAGTGGAAATGTGTTGAGGGAGAGAGGGAAGGCTGTGGTGTGGCCTGCAGGTGGTGGGATTGGCCTCCTGGCCAGCTGGCCTTTGCTGGGAGAATTGTAGTTCTCTGCACTTAGCTCTCTGCTCAAGAGTGCGCCTTTGGAAAGGATTTGCATTTTTGGCTCAGTTGCTATTTCTTACTCCATTGAATTGACAGTGACTCCTCCCCCCATAGATCAGAACGATCAGAATGGTATCTTTGGTCTGTTTCACTAAAAGCTGAATTTTTCCATATAAAGTCTTTGCTTTGACCTGCATCACCTAAGGTTAGGGAATCAGTTGTGTAAACAAGAGCACAGAATCTTAAAAACTAAGATACCAATGTGAACGTGAATAATCAACCTCTGAGAGCTTGATCGGGAAACAGTAAAACGACGCCACCTTTGGCTTCAGAGACAGTTTTTTTTTTCTGGGCAGATTCTAAGGTTATGTCAGAGAGTTGTCTGTAATTCAGTATGTTTGAGCTCTAGTGAAGTTTTGTGGCATAGCCCCAGATGGACTGGTAGGTGGCTTGGGGTAGGAGAAAGGAAGCCCCGCTGCTGCCAGGAGGGGCCTTTTCAAAGGCTGCTTTTTGTTTTCCTTTCAGTTATTTTGTGGGCACAGGCTCCGTGTCTTCCCTTGTCTCTTGGCCCTCGTGGGCTCACCGGGTGTCGGAGCCGTAGGGGGCGGCGAATGCCCTGTGGGATGAGAGGTGTTTTCAGGTTTTCCGTGCACAGTGAATATGAGAGAGTGTGGTGCAGTCACTGTGTAGCCGTGGTTCCCGCAGGAGCAAGTAGGGAGTGGTTAGGACTAGTGGGGCAGGGATGGGGGCCTGCCACATGCCTCACTTCCTCTCAGTTGTGAGATGGGGTTGATCAGACAGGTGGTGCTGGTGAAGTCATCAGTGCATGGCTGGTGCCAGGAAGTGTTCAGTCAGCACTCATTTCTGTCCCTGCTACGTTCTTGCCTAGAAAACCAGGAAAAATGGCATCCAGCCGTGGCTTGTGAAATTTCCCTCATACTTATTTTGATTCATTGAAACCTAATTGCTTAATGCTGGGGTCTCCAGCCACCAAAGATAGAAATCTCCTGGAGCTGGGAGGGAGTGTTTCTGATCAAGGTTCCCAGGCCCCCAGATCCCTAGCCCTGGGAGCTGCCTGCCCAGACTGTGCCCAGTCTTGCTGCTGGGGGTCTTGTGTTGGCTGACTGGGTGCAGACCTGGCTTTTGTTTGTCTGGCTGATGCCCCCTGACACGTCAGCGATTGGGGACAGTTGGGCTCGGGAGGTTCTTTCCACCGCTGCAGGCTTTGATGGCCCCAACATGTCCCTCGTTCTGTAGGAAGGAGCTCGCGGAGTCGCGCCGGGCCAATAAGCCCTGTGGCAAGTGCTGCTACTACCTGATGATCAGTAAGACGTTCCGAGAGGCCTCGAGGAGTTCCAGAGGCGCAGCGAAGGTGCCGCACAAAGAACAGCTCATGTTTGCCAATGCAGAGGAGGAGTTTTTCTATGAGGTGAGATGGGCTTCTGCATCTCCTTAAAGGACAGCATGAGGAAGTGCTGTGCAAGGCCACGCAGGGTGACGGGACTGACTGTGTTAGAGGCCACACACTGGTCACTTCCTCTCTCTGTCCCTGGCCGCTCTCTGAATCCCACACAGTCCAACCTGCACGTGTGCATACTCCTTCCTAGAGGCAAGGTCCTACATGAATGAAATCACTGCTCCGCCCCCAACCTGCCATTTGCTGACCCTTCCGTACTGGGATTTTGTCGATAGGCTTTTTGTGGCTGTCGTTGTTTGATGGTGAATTCTGAAGACCTTAGATGAGCTTGACTCCTTTCGTTGGTTGGAGACGGGCTGCTGTGTCCTGAAGCCTTCCCCTTTCTGGTGGGGGGAGGGAGTCAGTGATGTCAGTCTCACATCTTTGACCAAAGTCACACTAGGGAATTCATTTCTGAAGCCTTATTTTGTCACTCGTCCAAATGGATGGTACCATGAAAAAACTGAGTGGTCCCCAGAAGGGCTTGGCTTCTGCTGCAGACTGAGGGGAAGGGTCTGAACACGGCCTCATTTGTCCTCTTGTGGAAAATGGGAGATTCGTGGTTTCCCCATTGACTTCAAGAGCTCAGTGGTGAAACCTTTCTCTGTGGAGTAAAGATATTTTGAGAGCTTGCCTAGGATGGAAGGGAGTCAGGAAACCTTCAAGGCCAACCCCCTCATCTTAACACTGAGGAAGCCGAGCCAGAGAAAGGAGGGGTGACTGGGAGTCAGAGTGGGATTTGACCCAGTCTGCTGCTCTCTACACTGTTAGGATGGAATGGGCTCTCACTATCAGTCACTCTGAGAGAGAGAATGTTCTAATAATGTATATTATATGTAACACAGAGTAATTGTAGCTAGGATTGGGAGGCTGAAAAGTAACACCATCTCCTGAGTCTCATAACAGTCCTATGGGAGAGGTGCTCTTTTCAGTTCCATTTCACAAGTTGGGAAGCTGAGGCTGAGGTAGAGTGACCTTCTCAGACCTTCTCAAGGCTTAGAGCAGAGCCAGGTGCCTGATCTGGGTCTTGTTATCTTGCAAACGAGATGGCATCTGAGATGAGGTGGTTTAAAAAGCGGTGCCGTCGTGACCTGAGACACCTGAGAATCATGATGGAAAACACAGAGAATGAACTGTGGGTCTGGTGCAGATCAGAGCGTGCTGCAGCTTTCTCTTTTTCTGTTCTTGGGGTTTTCCCCTTTTGTTCTGATTCTCTCGTAACATGACTAACGTGGAGATAAGCTTAATGTGATTGTGTATGGGTGGCCTCTGGTAGATGGCTTATTGTCTTGGGGAGGGAGAAGAAAAATTTAGAAGACAAAATCTTATAAAAGTGAACGTTGAGAACTGTCTTTACGTGTAATTGGAAAAAAACAAAGTACCATTAAGTGGGGAAAGAAGAAAGTGGTGACAGGGCTTGGCCCTGCCCTAGTCTGTCACGTGGGGGAGCGGATGAGGCTGGCCCATCCGGTGGCCCACTGACAGTCCTGGCTCGTTTCTCTGCTGTGGCCACTGGAACCGAGGCCCCAGCCCTTCTTGGCTGTGGGGAAGTCAGTGTTAATTCAAGTTCCTTTTTTTTGCTTTAGAAAGCACTTCTCAGATTCAACTACTCAGTGCAGGAGGAGAGCGACCTGGCTTTGGGAGGCAGGTGGTCTTTTGATGACTTGCCCATGAAGCCCCTGCGGACGGTGATGATCATCGCAGCAAGCGAGATGGGCGCGGTGATGGAGACGCTGAAGGAGCACCTATCCGTCTAACCTACTCTGCGTAGACAGTGTTTGGATAACGCTTTTTGATAAACTCATTGGAGATTTAATGGCTTTGAAAACAACTCCTGTGCTTGTAATACCGTGTATAATGGATGGTTCTGTCACCGTGGCCTTAACAGGTTTTTAAAATTCCTTTTTTCATTTTGGTCACATGTACCTTGGGCTCGTGAGTCATTCATTAAAAGCTCATTACTTCAAAAGAAAACTGAACACATGGGTTAGGAATTTTAAAAACTGAGCAACAACTGTTTATTATGGTTGCTTTAATGATTTTGTACACAATGATCTGGGCTGGGCCATGTGTCTGGCCTCCTGTGAAGTCTCTGTACATCTTTCACGTTGACAAGCCGCTACAGTGATTGGCTTTGGGGTGTTTACTGCGCGTGCTGTTTCAGTGTGTGCTGTAGTCACTGAATGGCGCACCTCGGTTCGGCAGAAGCTTCGGGGCATTCTTCACATACTTTGTTATCCTGGCTTGTCTTCTGTCCCTTGTTCACTGTCGAGATGGCTGAGAAGCGATGGACGATTTGCTGCAGAATATCCTTGCTTTCACTAGGAGGCAGGTTACTGAAGTAATATGGGGGGGCCAACTGCATGAATCTGTTGGAGCAAAGAACAGAGTACAGCTATTTTAAAGGAAAGTTGAAGCTCAGATGGTTTATTCAAACTCCAAGACCTTTGTAAGTGTTAAACAGAGCTCCTCGGAGGTTCAGTATTTAATGAGTCTGGAGTCAGAACTCCTGGACCAACTTAAGGGCCAAGGAGCCTTGGGGTGGGGGTGGGGGTGGGGGGCGGAGAGGAGGGGAAGACATGCTCCTTAATGAGCCTCCTGGGAAAGACCAGGGGCCTTTGGCAGGAATGAACGAGAGGATTTCTGGTAGATGAGCCCTGAGAAGAGATGCCTCAGTGTATGTTTGCAGGTTTCTTAGGGAATAGCTGGGGTGTGGCTGATGACAGTACAGGGCCTGCAAGCTGCCTCACCAGGAACCCTTATTCCAAAGTCTGACTTGTGGCCAGAGTTCTTAACCTTTCATGTCACTTGTTTCAAAGGGTTTAGAAATGCATAAATTAAATACAGAGTTACCAAGGAAACCAGTGATACTGAAATTGTTATAAAAAAGAATTGTTTAAAAGAAATCATGTTCATAGCCCCAGGTAAAGAAGCCTTGAATTAGCAGGATAGTGACCTAAAAGTATCTATTTTCATGTAGTCAGTCTTCGGAAACTGGGGGATCATCTTGAAAAAGAGTCCTCCCTTCAGAGAGTGAGTGCAGCATGGACACCACGCCCAGCAGGGGGAGCTGTGTTCAGTAAAATGTCTATTAGACTGCGTTTTGTTGTTACAGCTGACTATTCTTGAACAAAAATGTTCAAAATTAGCTTTTATCTCGACTGTCACAGTAATTATTACTAAAGCGTCACATGAATAATTGATTGGTTGTCTGATATTAAACAGGGAATTTTCCAGGAGAAAACCCCAGCAGAGACCTGCATTCGGCTGCCTGACTGCGGCTTAAGATCAGGAGGAGCGCTAGGTTGATGAGGCCGTCCACCAGGTTTCTGTCCCCTTTGAGCTGCTCAAAGGCACACATCCTTCCTGTCCAGCCGCTGCCATGTGGGTTCCAGTAGGCCTTGTGCAGGAACCCGAGGGTGGCTGTGCTTAGCACCCCCCCTAGGGAACAGGGTTCTCAACCCTGGAGCAGAAAGGGCCCTTCAGCAGGGTACGGGGAGAGACCCGAGGAGTCTCCGTGTCTCCCTCCTACATTTCTATCACATCATCTGATCGGAAGTACATAAACATCCATTTCCGTAAAGTCTGGGAGCATATAGTCATTATTTTTGGAAGGACACCTCGTTCAGGATTTGAGGGTTATGTGTTCTGATACCAGAGGCAGACTCTTCCACTAAAAGACTCCACGAGAGGGACAGGTTCAGTGGACCGGGCCGCCCCAGAGTCTGGAGGGCTTTCATTCAGAATGAGTGAACAGGGGCCCCCCAAACTCCACTTACAGCTCTGGGGAGATTTCCGAGATGATCTGGATGTAGTTGTTCTCAGAGATGCTGAATGTGTGGAAGACCACCCACTCTGGTATCTTCTTCATGTTGTAGTAGCATGAAAGGGGGTGCAGCTGGGCCACCTGCTTGTGGGTTAACATCAGGTAGTTCCCTGATCCATCTACATCACGAGCGATCTAAGGAGGTATCGGGGCAGAGCATGTCACAGAATCAGACTTTTTACATGTTTCGAAAGCACTCCATCCAGGATTCCTGTTTCACAGACCCCACCCCAGTGTCACAAGAACCAACGGAAGCACAAGCTGGCTTCGGTCCACTACCTCAGGGCAGCACTAAGGAAACTTCACCCACCCCCACCCCCCTGCCCCTAATCTGCAAGCAGTGCAGATATGACAGCTCAGATTCACCTTGGCCCATTTCAGCCCCATTCCCCCCCTTCTCACAGGTGCTCTCTCCCTCCCTATAGCCTTCCATTTGCCAGGGCTTGTCTTTCTGCCTCCAGAGCCTCTTCATCTGTCTCCTCTCACGGAGGTTCAGGCCATCACGGCCTTGCCTCCACTGCGTTCTCTACCTGAGAACCCTGACACCCGGCCAGGGGTGGGTTACTCCTCTGCTCAAGAGACAGCTAGAGGACTCAGCAGACAAAAGTGGGCTGACGGATCTCAGCGCAGGTACTGGGGAGCACTACCTGACTCATTTTTAAAATTCTGTAGAAGCCTATTTGCTGAAACAGAGCTGATGCTCTGTTCCTTCCCATCCAACCGCTGGTGGAATCAGTGCAGCCCTGAGACCTGCCAGTGTAATGTTTGATGTCAGCTCCACTAACATGAAGCCCGCTGTGGATTCTTACTTGCATAAAGTAACCAGCTACAAGGGCTTTCTTTATGTTCAGGGCATTTTCCTTGGAGCCAAAGGCTGGTTCCGTGTAGGGGAGCTCGATCCGTCTGACAATGTCTAGGAGTTCCTCTCGGATGCACTCTGCCGTCCTGAGTGCCGAGGAGCTGAGGAAGTGATCGGCGCACCATTTTTCCACATAGTCTGAGGGGAAAACGGCCAAGAGTCCATTGAGAAAAGATTTCAAGCGACTGACGGCGAGAAGAGCTGGGTCTGAGCCTGACGGTGGTCCTTCCTGCTTGTTCTCCGCTGGGGGCAGGAACTAGGATGGGGGAGGGAAACTGGAGGAGTGAGGACACTGGGCACCCTCCCTCCCGAGATCATGCCACCCTGAGAACTAACCTGGATCTGGGAAAAATGGGGACCTCCTTATAACGAACTCTTCATTTACATATTGCTAAGTACCCAGAACACCTTTGCTAAGTGAATTTCCTAACTGCTTATCTGCATATATCTAGCAACTCATTCTTAGGAAAAGAAGGAAGGCTGAGTGAGATCTGGGGATGTGTTCCCCTCCAGGTTTTACAATGAAATTCAGTGTCCTGCTACTGAAATACTGTGTCCGTCGCTGTGAGCCCGGCTGGTTTAGGGGCTTGTCAACAGGGAAAGGCTGGGCATCTTCCTTCCACCTTCCCCTCACATCCCCCAAGAGCCCCTGTTTTCTTTTGGGTGGGAATGATGTTTCAGTATGGAAACTGACCTCCTTGTCTGGACAGACTGGCCAGACCCATGAAGAATTAATTACTAACCGCTGTTACTGACAGGGCTGTCTTCTCCAGGAAATACATGGAGATTTAAAAAAAAAGTCATGAAGCATTTTGTCATATTGGTCTTAATAAAAATGTTTTAAAAATATTTAGTCTCTTCCATCCTTTACAGTTTTTACCACATCTGTTTACTGTGCACAGACGCGCACACGGGGATACACATGCATGCAGACACACACGCTCATACTCTTCTAACCTCAGGTACCAGTGTCACAAGCGACCCCTCAGCATCTGCTTCTCAGGTAGCCACCCCCACCCCTTCACGACTCAGAGACAAGCCTTGGGGCCTGGCAACCAGCCCACCCGCTTCTCCCTGCCTCACCCACAAGCACAGTCAGGCACCTGGCATTTATTGAGGGCTCAGGCTGGGAGCTCACAGAAAGAGCAGCCCACAGGCCCTGCCCTCCCAAGGATCAGCTAAATGGGCATCAAAAAGGAGGTGCAAGGGAGGGGAAGAAGAGCTTGGGTGGGAAGAGGCCTCCTGCAGAAGACCAGAGAGGAGGGGAGAAGGGAGAGTCTTTTAGGCATGGGGGCAGCCAGGTCAAAGGCTCAGAGGGGGGAGATGGAGGGTCTTGGGTAAGAGACAGCAAGGGCCAGTGTAGCTGGGGCAGCTAGGGGTGCCACAGGGCCTAACAACACGGGGCCTGGAGTCAGGAAGACCTGAGTTCAAATGTGGCTTCACACTTCCTGGCTGGGTGACCCTGGGCAAGACACGTCACCCTGTTTGCCTCAGTTTCCTCATCTGTAAAATGAGGTGGAAAAGAAAATGGCCAACCAGTCCAGTATCTGCCAAGAAAAACCCAAACCGTCTCATGAAGGGTCAGATGGGACAGAACAACAGCGACAAAAGCTGGATCCTGCAGAGAAGGGCTTAAAGGCCAAATGGGAGACTGTGTGTGATCCTGGAGTGAGGGGGGCCCCCAGGGCTTGGGGTGGGGGAGGGGGCGAGCTGTGGCTATTACTTCTCCCTGGACTGGTCACTGTCAATGAGAGGGTCCCTATTAGAGCGCTGGAAGCCCCTGGGGTTGGCACTGGGGCCAACCCTGCAGATGCCGCCCTGGCTCTGCCACCCAGCCCTCCTAGCTCTCTGGCCCCAGGAGATCCCTCTGCCCCTGTAGCCCCCTCCTCCAGCTGGGGAGCTCTTCCTCAGGTCTCCCTTTGGGGGAAGTGGCGATCAGGCCTGCCATGCTCCCCCCCTGCTCTGTCCCTGGAGGCACTGAGCGGGAGCCCTCCTTGTCAGCACAAGGGCAGGGGCTGTCTTCCTTCTTCCCCATGTCTGTACCAATGGCACACACATTCACCCTTTGCCAGTGCTTGTAGATGTTCCTCAGACGTCCCTCTAATGGGACGGGCCCCCCCATCTACACTCTGCAGACCCCATGCTTTCCCTCTGTGAAAACCCCCACCCACGGGCCCATTGCAGATCTTGAGGCATGTTCTTGGCCATCAGGATTTTCTCAGGTCACAGGCCCTGGTTCAGTGGTCCCCCTCCTCAAGGGTGATGGCCAGAAATGGGTCCCCTGCAATCGCCTCAGGGGCCAGCACCCCTGACCCTCACTGCTCCCCTTTATTTTGTAACTAACAGCAGAGCCAAGCACCAAGTGCTGCCTCCCCTTGGATCCCCTACCTTGACAAGTCCTCTCCTGCCATCCTCTCAGGCCTGGCCAGACTTGCTTCCTGAGCTCAGCCACTCCTGCCCCTTGCCTCCATGGGCTCTGAATTGGCCGACCAGCTCCAGGGTACACGCAGGTCTCTTTAGATGACTCCCATCCTCCCCTCCTGAGAATAGCCCCTGTCCCTACCTGGTCTGGATTCCCTTACAAAGATAACTCTTATTTTTTTCTCAAGGCTTTCACATCTCCTGTTGGGAGCTAACAGACTAGGTGGGGCCCCCCAGGACTGGAATGCCGCCCCCCCATTTCTGTCTCTCAGCTTCTGTCTTCCTATAGCACTCAGCTCCAATGTAGGAGGCCATTCCCAGCCAGGCCCCAGCTGCCAGCTGCAGCCTTCCCTTCTGGGGTTCCCTTATGGTGAGGGGGTGCCACAGGGCATACAGCGCAAGGCCTGTAGTCAGGGGGATCCGAGCTCAAATCCAGATTCACTTACTAGCTGGGTAACTGGCAAGGCATTTCACCTTTCTGCCTCAGCTTCCTCAAATGTCACAGGGGATATTAACCTGCCCCGCCCCACCCAGGATAGTTGCACAGATCCTATGGGAGCAGGGCAGGGCAGGGCCTTCCCTGCTTTTACTGGGTGTCCTCCCCTCTTGGCTATTGTTGGGACCTCTGACAGGACCCCGGAACTTGACACCCCATCTCCAGCCTCCCCAGCTCCCGTGCTCTATCCAGCAAACTTTGTTTAAGTGCCTACTGTCTGCCAGGCTCTAAGGAGCACATGACCATCTCCAAGATGTTGGCTCTATGTCTTTGAGAAGGGTCTGGTCACCCCTCATACCTGGCACAGTTCTCTGCACAGAGTAGATGGCTGCACTGGCCATGAATGACTTTCCTCCACTTTGGAAAGGCCACAAACACTTTCTGGGACTGGCCGGACTGCCCAGCACTCACTTACTCTCGCTGGCTTCCTGGTAAGCCTTGTACACGTTGAGAAGAGTCAGGTGGTCGCCTTCTGGGTGGGAGAGGTCCATCCTTCGGTGCAAGGACTCCTCTGCTCCGGGGGGCAGGGGCAGAAAGCAGTAAGGAGCTGCCCAATACAGAATTTAAGACTCAGCGCCCTTGGGGGACACAGCCCCCCACAACTACCCCGAGGCAGCCAGAGGAGGCCCCCACTGTGTGCAAAACACTGCAGTGCCCAGCTCTGAGGAGCTTCCCTGACTGCACCATAGCAGAAGGCATGGGGAAGGGGCTGCCTACCAGGCCCCACGATGTGAATGATCCCAGAGTGATGGGTCATGGTTCCTTTTTTCTCTTGGGCCTTTCCAAGACCTGCTCAGTACAGTGATGCTGAGGTGGTAAGGAAAAGGGAAGGGGCAGGGAATGAAACCCTGAGGGGGAAGAAGGCTGCAGGGGACAGGGTCAGAGGTCAGACTTCCCACTCTTGGGCCTGGGGTCAGAGGAAGATTGGCTACCCTCCCTTTTCTATGGCTCTCAAGGGTGGCCCAAGGAGAGTGGCAAGGAGGCTGGTAGTCTCTCTCTGAGAGGGGGAGGCCACAGGCTGGCTACTGGTCTCCTTTCTGCTCAATGAAAGTGTGAGCTTTCCGCTTTAAGAACGCTGCTCTTTTTTTACAGTATTCTCACACTTCTGAAGTTACATCCATCACGAGTCTACAAGCTGACTTGTGACACTTTGCCCTTTGGGACAAAGTTGCCAGGCTCAGCGTGGAAGTGCCTGGTGCCCCACACCAACAAGGGGCTGCAGCCCTACCTGTTACCATGGCAGCGATGGTGAGCATTTCATCGACACATTCAAACTCGCAGGATGCCAGAATGGCCTTGGACAGCTTCGGATCGAGAGGAAACTCTGACATGATGATGCCAAATTCAGAGAGGTTCCCGTCGTTGTCCAGCGCCGCCAGGTAATCCAGATCCTCCAGCGCCTGCATTAAGCTTTCGGGAGCTGGAAAACAAGAGGCACCCATGTCACCCTCAGTCCTGGCTCTCAGGGGGCCCCACCCCCCACTCCCACCCCCATGAAAAAACGCCAGGATCCAAAGGGGCAGCCGGGTGCTGCAGGGGCTGGAGCCTTGGGCTCCAGGAACACTCATCTGTATGAGTTCAAGTCCAGTCTCACACACTCAGCTGTATGACTCTGGCCAAGTCACTTTGCCCTGTTTGCCTCAGTTTCCTTATTTATAAAATGACCTGGAGAAGGACACGGCCAACCGCTCCAGCGTCTCTGCCGAGAAAACCCCAAATGAGGTCACAGAGTCAGACGTGACTGAAACAGATGAACAAGAGGACATGAACAAATCCTTTTCAAAGAAGAAATCCAAGCAATTAATAGCCACCTGAAAAAATGCTCCAGGTCACTAATGAGAGAAATGTACATGAAAGCAACCCTGAGGCTCAGCTACACAGCCACAGTATGGGCAGGGGGCTGTGCTGGAGGGGCAGGCTGATCCCTGCTTCATCAGGGGGGCCTGGGCAGCCGTTTGGAGCCGTGCACTAAAAGCTGCCTGACCGTGGCCCCAAGAGGTCCAGGGCCGAGGAAGCGGCCCCATCTGTGCAGAAATATTCACAGCAGCTCTCATGTGGGCCCTGTGAGTAGGGGAATGGGCTTTGTGGGGGGCGGCACGCTACGGGGTGTAAGGGCCTTGTAGGAACTCAAACCGAGTGAAGGGACACAGAGTCCTTGGGAAGGCCACAAGAGCCCTCGGGAAGGCCCAAGGACTCGCATAGGTGCAGTGACTGGCTGCCTTCAGATTGATGGGGAAGCCCGTTCCTCCATCTCCTGGGGGGCTGGGACAGGGACGGGGATGACACACACGTGCTATATATGTTTCTGTATCTGGCCAAGGCAGGAATTTGTTTGACTTCCCTCTACATGTTACAAAGCTTTTCTTTTTCTGCACCCCCCCCCAGCCCCCATGATGGGGATATAGGAAGGAGTGATAATAAATGCTTGTTTTTGTAAGAAAACAGATTTGAAAAACTGACTCAGGGAATTGTGTAAAAGGACCCCTAAAGAGTCATTGCAGAAAGTCAAGACTTCAAGCCTGAGGACACAATGAAGCCTTTCCAGCCCATGATCACGATTGTTCAGGATGGTACCAGAAGTGTCAGCTACAGCAGTAAGAGAAGATGAAGGAACCAAAGGAATAAAAATAGGCTACGAAGGACCAGAACTCTCACTCTGCAGATGATAGGATGGTGCACTTAGAGGGCCCCAGAGAATCAACCAAAACACCGGCTGAAAAAGTCCACAACTTTAGCCATGTTGCGTGCAATAAAACAAACCCACCCATGTTATGGGGGCTGTTCATTCACTGGGCCCATGTGCACATGACGCCTCCTGCCTCTCCTCCGGATGGGGAGAAGGGAATTATGCTGGGAATCCAGAGGGCCCAGAGTCAGCGGGGCATCAGGAGGTCACAGCTGCCACGTCTGGAGCAGCTGTGGATGGGGAGATGGCTGTTGGCCCTTCAGACTCTGAGCTCCTGAGCAGGTGGCCACTTGGCAATCTCAACACCACTGGGACTTCCCTCCTAAGACCAACAGCAAAAGGGGTCATTTCATATGAGGAAGGACAAGATAACAAACGTAGGTTATACTGTGAAAGGTGCCATGACAGGGAGGTAGAACAAAAGAGAGATTTCTCACCTCATAGGCTCACATTTCAAGCCTCCTTCCAAAGCCAGCCCATAAAGTCTCCTGTATAAACCTAGCAGAGATTCGCTCAAGAGCCCAGGTGATATTTCTCCCTAAGTGAAGAGCAGTGGACCCGGAGCCGGCGTACTTGAGCTGGAGCAGTCTGCACCAGGGCAGCCTGGCAGATGGAGGGGCCTTGGCCTCCAAGAGCCACTGGCCCTGCATCTCTCCTGTTTGAGCTCCACTTCCAAGCTGTTTCTCTAGCAGTTCCTTCCTCCCACAGCATCAACTTTTTGTCTGGGAAAGGACAGCAAGGAAATCTCAAAGCCACCACTTGGGGTTGACTGTATGACCTTCCTCCAGGTCTCCACAAGTACTAAACATGTCCTTTGTAAGTCCATGTAGCAGGCTGCTGCTCCTGAATAAATTTATGATGAAGCAGGAATTACAGAGGCACAAACCTGGGTTTTATTATGCTTATGCACAGGTTTTGGGGGGGGGTATATCGGAGTTCCAGACAAGACATTATAGAGAACACTGCATCAGAGACAGAGAAGGGATTTTTTTTTCTTTTTGTTTTTTTTGGAGGGGCAATTGGGGTTAAGTGACTTGCCCAAGGTCATGTGGCTACAAAGTGTTAAGTGTCTGAGATCAAATTTGAACACAGGTCCTTGTGACTCCAGGGTCCATGATCTATTCACTGCGCCTCCTAGCCGCCCCAAAGGGATTTTTTTTTTAAACACATTGCAATCTTGCTGGCTTCTTGGGCCTTACAGGTCACACGGGCCTGGCCAACAGTTTCATTATCTCATGCTTCCTTCAATTAAGGTTGATCAAATTAAGTTAGAACAAATTGGTGAACATTCTCAAACAAGAGCGGCTCCCTAATTCTGATTCTCAAAACTACAGACCTACGCTGAGAGAAGTCACAATGGGCTCACTGAGGGAAGGGCTTGCCTGTCACAGAGATAACCAAAAGCTCAGCATCAGGGAAGTTCTTCCACAAACAAAAGCTTTTTGGGAGGTTTTAAAGCTCTTACTTCAGGAATGCCAAAAGTCCAACTTTACTATTATTGTTTCACGATTCAGGTTTTTTCTCCCCACCAAAGGCCAGGGAAGGTTAATATTAACAGGAAATGGGCTTCAGTTAACCACAATGTTCAAGGAGGATCAGTATAATAAAATGGAAGACTAAAAGGAAAATGAGCAGTTCTTATCGCCAATGGGTTCTCCACCTTACACTGCTGTTCCACAACACAGTGGATGGGTTCAGTCCAGGGGCACTAAGGGGGCCTATAAGTCAGGCTCTTACTTCTCTGTCCTCCCATCCAAAAGAAGAGCCATCAGAAAATCTTTTTCCTACGTCTGTATGTTCAAGATACATGGATTGTCAGAGGGGCCACACAGGGTCCCAGATCTGAAAGCTGGAGGGAACTTAGGAGGCCGTCCAGTGCATTTCACAGAGGGGGAACCTGGGGCAGCCGAGGGCAGTGACATCACCGTCCATATGATGCCAGCCCCTCTCTGTACATTGATGTGATGTACATCTCTCTCACTGTGGGATCCCCTAAGTGCTGAGCACGTCACTACTCTGCTCCGATCCTCACATCAAACACCAACTTGACTGTCTTATAAGCTGGATGATCCAATCCACCTTTTCAGACACTGTTTCCTTAACATCTCTGACCCCACCCAACTGGCCTTCCTGCTGCTCCTCCGCAGCCTCTGCAGAAGCTCTTGTGATAGGAGGCCTTTCTGGAGCCTCCCTCCTTCCAAGACCTCATCTTTATTCTGTGTGTGTGTGTCTCCAGAGTCATGCTGGCTGTCCTAAGAGAAGGTGAACTCTATGAGGGCAGCAGCCATTCCGTCTGTCGTTGTTACCACATACTCGCACAGGGCCTTCCTGACTGCACGATGGTGGGTTGGCTCTGGGCTTCCCACGTGCAACACAATACCAAACGGCTTTTCCAGTCTTCCACCCCTTCAATATGGCTGCATAAAACAGGACAAAACATTTAGGGCTCTAACTTCCTGGCACTTAAGTGTCCTTCCTCTGTGGGGCTGCTGGCAATGAGTCACACAACTTCTGGCCCATGGACATGAGGCCCAGTGAACGCAGGGCTAGGCACGAGCAGCCAGCCACTGAGTGCCTTGTTCTATTTATTAAAATACCTTGTATAACTCTGGACATATTCTGTATGCTCAAAAGCTTTATCAGGGCTATCTGGTGGCTTCTAAATGAGCAGACAGAGTCTTCTTGTAACCCCACAAATTACATTTTTCATTCTGTTGTAGAGGATTCTAAAAGACCCTGATTATCAGATAAAAACAAAGATGTCCCTACCCGGGATTTGTATGAATTCAATTAATGGCCTTTGGCCCAGTTACGCCAAATCCATTTTCCTATGGTTCACAAATCCTGAAAAGGGTAACAAGTTTGCTGCATTTGCTTTTTTCAATTATAACTTGAATTAAATGCAGCAGCTGCAAGCATGACCTGTTTTTCGCTTGTAAAATGATGAGTTAGAAATTAATCCACAGCACTTTCCTCCAGCACGGCATAAATGGCTGTGTGAGTACAACTCACAGACAAAGCCCCACAGAACTATCCCTCTAACAATCCTGCTCCCCGGGTTATCTGCTGCAATCCCATGGAAGTCAAAGCTGGCTGGAGTAAAACACAAGAATGGATTTTAGAAGGAAAATGAGACTGTCTGTGCCATGGCAGGGCCACTGATTTCCTGTTTTTTAGCAGGGCCCATGGTGGCTAAGGATGCCCCTGCCTCTGGGTCCTGGAAAGCACTCCTATGGAGTTCTGCAGTCAAGAGATGGGTCCTTCTGCTTGGAAGAGGAATGTCCCATCTCTGCAGCACATGGGGCTAAAAAGCCTTTTAAAAAGCCAGATGGATTTCTTTGGGAGGATCAAGTCTATCTAACCCGCCCAGGAGTCTGGGCCGACCCAATGGGCCAGTGAGATGACAAAAAGCCAAGTGCTCTGAGGCTCTATTGGCTCTAAGTCTTTTTCAAAAAGTCAGGCAGCAAAGACCATTTATATTATTTCCTTCAGGACTTTGGTCATGGTCCAATTTTCAATGGGGGCAGTGGGAATAGAAAGGAAGGAGAAAGAGAGAGAAAAAGGAAAGAGACAAAGACAGAGAAAGGAGAGAGAGAAATAAAATAGTTGTGTAGTCAGTGTAAGAGCAGGACAGAGTATTCCTTCACAGAAGCCCATGGGGGTGATCGAGAGCCCTGAATGCTGCTACTGGAGGCCAAGGAAGATGCCTCCTGAGAGGCGTCCCAGGGATGGTTCCAGCCCAGCACCCCCCCCCACACACACACATGACACGTGGTCAGAAAGGGCAGAGGAGGGCGGGCCAGGAGTCAGCAGACCCGGATTGAGCCCTGGTCCTGCCACTTATGGGCTGTGGACACTTCTATTTAAGCCTCCATTCTCCTCCTTTGTAAAATGAGGCTATGTACTCCATTATGAAGACCAAATGAGTGACCACTTAAGGAGAATCTGTGCACTGCCAAGTGCTGTCTGCTTGGGTGGCAAAAATGATGGTTGGTAACTCCAGCTGTTGGTGCATCCGGGAGACCTTTCCAGATGCAGACAGTGACTTCCTGGATAAGGCCCCTCCTTTGTGCTCCATGCTCAGTGTTTAGAGGACAAAAGGAGCCTCCGAGATGCTTCCAAGAGGCCTCTACAGTTCCAGAGGTCGGGAGGCACCGCCATCTTCACCTTTACCTTCAACTTCATCTTCCCATCCCCTTCCCAAGTCTTCCTCTTCTCTTGGGCTCAATTCAAACCCAGCATGTCTACCACCCTGCTCTCTGTGCTCGACCCCTGTCAGCAAACAGAGCCTGGGGCTGGGCCGGGGCCCTGCCTGAGGAGGATGCTGGGAACAGCTCTGATACATCAAGACCTAGGCCTCAAGGGTATGGTCATTCCTGTTATAGGCCCAGAGATGGAGGTGCTTCCCTCCCATCGGAGCCATCATCTGGCCCTAGGCCTGCACCAGGCTCTTTTCCCACGCGTCTCCCTATGTGTTCTGGTGTAGGCAGATGCCTTGTGACAGTGTGAACCCTGGAGAATCTAGGCTCCCATGAACAATTCTGGCTATAGTGGTTTCTTCAGGGGAGTAAATCATTACCACCAAAACATCAGAACCAGGAGACAGATACTAGAAACAGGAAAGTTCAATAGGGAATATGCTGGGGAGCTTGGAGGACCTTGGGCCAGAATCACACTCATGGCAGCCTCACTGCCTGCCAAGTTAAGCCAGGGAGCCTGAGGCCTGAAAGTCAGTCCCTGTGTGGAGCAGACGGTTTTTGGCTGCAGCAGCCATGACATCTGGAGGTGACAGTCAAGGCCTCCATGGGGACCCCCCAGAGCCAGGCAGAGCAGTTCCACAGGATGTGAGCCAGCTGACCTCCTCTCTTGAACTGACTCCTCCAAGGAGAGAAGATGAGGGGAGGGCAGAAGAAAGGAAGGGTGGGGAAGAGACAGGAAAGGAGGGGAGGAAACACTCCCTGGGTTCCTTTGGCCCCATTCCTGGGGCGCACAGCATGGCTTCTCGAGGTGTTCATCCTTGTTCGCACACCCAATACATCTAAGAAGGTGCCTGTGTGCTCTCGCAGGGTGAAGAAGGCTTCTAGTGTCCCCAAGGTCAGCTGGTGCATGGGGCAGTGGAGAAGCCTCAGACCTGAGCCAGATCAGGATTCAGATCCCAACTTGGTCACTTCCTAATGGTGTGATCCTCACTTTAATGGGGGCGTTCTCCCCTCTTGGGCCCAAAGGCCTCATACACCCCTCACTCTCTGAATCTAGAACATCTTCAAGCTTTTTCCAAGGTGGAGGGCAGTCCTTGATGCCCTCATGCCGGCCCCAGCTTCCTATACAGCACCAGGGCCTTGAGTCTCCCAGGACGTACACTCCCTTCCTAGCCTCTTCTCTACCTTCCTCAGTGACCACTGGAGCAGATCCTCCTCTAAGGACGGCCACTCCAAAGCCAATCTCCCAGCTCAGAAGGAATCTCTAGCCTGGGGTCCCCAGGTGAATCTTATCAGCCCCTTCTCAAAAGCATGGTTTTAAATGCATAAAAACAGGGGGCAGAGCCAAGATGGAGGCGTAGAAGCAGCAAGGTTCCGCAGCTCCCACACAACCACCCTAAACACCCATAAAATATGACCCCAGACAAAGTCTAGGATTCTCAGACTCACAAAAATACAGAAAACACATCTCTTGCTGAAGGCAGCTTGGCAGCAGAGGCTCATCATGGCAGGCCGGGAGCCGAGACCAGCAGGGCAGTCAGGAGGAGCCAAGTTGCCCAAGCCGCAGTGTGGGTCTACTTCAGAGAAGATCTACTGCACCTGAGGGGATCTTCACATCCAGCAAACCAGGATTAGAGACAGTCAGTGAAAGTGAAACTTTGAAACTTAATTTGGGGGAGGAAAAGCAGTTCGGCAAATCTGCCCCAGGGCAAGGAAGCAGTAGGGGAAGGGCAGGAACTGCTGTAACTGGTAGCTGCTCCCACTAGGCTGCTTCAGAGCCCCTGGCCTGCAGACTCCACAGGGGAGCTGAGTCGACTGATCAGGGCCAAGTGCTCTTGCGTTGAGCGGCCTGGATCTGGATCGTGGTCTTGGGTGGTGGTCCTGGGGTGCGCTTTCAGCAAGCCAAAGCTGGGGAGGGCTGCAACACCTCCCTAATAGCTACAGCATCTGGGAAAACCCAAGCGATTTGGAACAGAGCTTTCTCCCCTGGAAGCAGAGTTTCACTGAGCTAAAAAAACCAACCAATTAATTGACTGGCCAACATGAGGAAAAGGAAGCAAAATAAGAACAGCAATAAAACTCTAAAATCCTTTTTTTGTGGACAAAAAGGATCAAAGCATAGAACGGGAGGAAGACAAAACAGTCAGAACTCCCACACCAAATGCTTCCAAGACACTTGAAGAATGTCTAGCAGCTATAGACCAACTGAAAAAAGACTTTGAAAAACAAATAAGAGAAGTGGAGGAAAAATTGGGAAGAGAAATGAGAATGATAC
>CM053598.1:7891183-7934121 GCA_028646575.1 Pseudocheirus occidentalis | reverse complement strand
CTGGAAGCACACACTTCAGGAAAGGGACAGGGTAGAGAACAGAACAAGGGGGAGGGAGGGATAGGAAAGAGGGACATATGATCACTGTCACAATATGTCCACTATGAAGATGTCCTGTATAATCACACATCCACAGCCTACATTGAATTGCTTGTCCTTCCAGTGGGGCTGGGTGACAAGGGAGGAATCGAAAGAATATAGAATTTAAAGCTCTGCAATACCTGCAACTAGGAATTAAGATATACAGGGGCTGAGGTAGGGAGACCATCCCTGCCCTACCAGAAAGTAAGAGAGCAGATCAGGGGAGGGGCTCTACAGTGGGATCGCTGTTTTGGGGTTGGGGTAGAGGGAAAGATCGGGAGAAAATTTGTAATTCAAAAATCTCATGAAAATGAATGATGTAAACAAGAAAACAAATAAATAAAATTAATAAAAAATAAATGCATAAAAACAAAGAACATGGGATTGTAAAGGAAAAATTGTGCTGAAACAGAATGATCAAAAACCACTTTTAAAAAAAAATGCACTTCCAGGGAAGGATCCTGGCTCTAGAACGAGATACATTTGCCAATCACTGTTAGTTGGCAGAGGAAAAAAAAAGTTCAAAATTCAGAAAGAAAAAAAGTAGCAAAAGGGCATAAAATGGATGGTTTTGCATTAACTGTCCAGCCTCTGCCTACATTTATGCTGTGTATTTTCTCTAATGGGATAGGTATTTATTTGCCTTTTTGATAGAGTAGCTATCTTTCCAAAGTCACTCCCCTCCAAACTCTTTCTTGTTAGCAAAAAATACAAAATCAAACAAGGCCCGAGCTGAGAGAGCCAGTGCTTTGCACCCACCAGGAGCACCCAACATCTCTCCCAGGAGAAAGAAGCATTTTATCATTTGTTCCCTGGAACCAAGGTTGGCCAATGCAAGGGGCCTCAGCGCGGCAACCTTAGTACCATTATGGGGCCCATTTTTTCTGGGTCTCCCACGCACCACTTTTGCAAAGACTCACTGGAGGCTGTCTGGCTCCACAGGAATGCTCTGCTGCTGGCACATCCTATTGACTCACAGAGAGAGAATGGAAGGAGGGAAGGCCAAGGTCACCCGGCCCTCCCTAAACTTTCCCCCCAAATGCACTGACCAGCCCAGTCCGAGGATCAGCCTGAGTGCATGGCCCGCCACATGGCCTACCACTCCTCCCTCAGGGGAGTCCTCAGCACTGGTGCTGAGCCACACATCTAACAGGTGGGATTCTGAGTAAGTGCTCACCACTCCACTTCCTTTCAAACAAAGATGCTGGGACAAAAGGAGACCCAGGACTTGGGGCAGTGGGGCTGTGCAGTTGGATTTCTGAGGAGCTGGACAGCTGAGTAAGCATCTTCATGGGCCCAGCTGGAGAAGCCCCAAGAGCTCGAGTCTTCTTTGACAAGCAGACCTTCTCTAGGGCTGAACAAGTCCACCCTTGGCCTCCTGGGAGCCATGCTGGGTTAAGAGCAGCTGACATATACCCCAGAAGCCCTCATGCCTTCGTGATATTTTTAAGGAAAATGGCTGAGCAGGAGGGCCCTTCAGACACATTCTGAAACCTATCATTGTCTCTATTAAATCAGTGGTTGTTCACAGGGCAGTCTCTTAAGGAGCTATAGATCAGTATAAATACCCACTGTGTGAGTGGCCTGACTCAAGGTGCCTTCCGTACTCCATGAGGTGAGCTCCCCAGGGCTGCCAGGGCAAGCCGCCCTGCCCGCATGGGTGGGGCTGCTTGCCTTGGCTCTCCCCACAGACCTTTTCTTGGGAATTCTGGTGGTTTTCAGTGAGAAAGTCAGCCCTGGAAGTGCTACCCCAGTGTGGGCAGGTGTACTGCCCAGGAGGCCCTGAGTACTTCTGGAAGGACCCTCAGGAGAGTAGAAATTCTTCCTATGGGAAACACTGTCCATGCTTGGCACAAAACCTTTATCCAGAGTTTGGCTTTCTCTGGACAAAGTTTGACCTGAACCATAAGAAAGGGTGTGACAGTGCCTTGGGGCGCCCTGAGCACACAGCTCAGACCCAACAATGTTCTCCAGTTCTCCCCATCAGGGAAACATCCTCCTTATCCTGGAGTACTGATGGCAAGATTTCTCCCTTGCCCTCCTTGTAGTGCCCCTGAGGCAGACAGTTCACCAGGATCAGAAAGCTATGCCCTCAGTTAAAAACAAGAGCAATGTACAAAACACTGGCAACAGGACGGACAGATGCATGGCTGGGCTGCTCTGGGCACCTTGCCAACACTGCTACATTAAACGCACTACCTGGTCTGCTCAGGAAGTCACAGTGGCCCAAGCCCGCAATATCGATCCGCTTCAGGAAAAGGACCAGGCTCGTCAGGTTGGCCTCTTGTAATTCTGGGGCCTTCAGCAGCTTCATGTCCCTGCTGACAAACTCTTCAGAGTACAGACGGAACAGTTTGCCTGGAAGACACCAGAAAACGCCTCTGCTGCCTCTGCCCAGCCCCTCTGTGAGTCTTCATGCCCCTGGCTCCAGAGCCCCAGCTACCTGAGGAGGATGCGCCCAGGATCTGCTTGCGGATGTCAGCCTGGCTCCGGCTGATGGGCTGCAGGACCAGGGAGCTGGCTCTGATTCTTGGCCTGTAGATCTAAGAAGGAGAGATAGCATCTTGAACATCAGCTAAGGAGAGAGGGAACTTCTCAAAGCCACAGATACTAACCAGTCATTTCCATCAGCCTCATGTGCCAACAGCAAGCCCTTAGATCAATGGTCCTAAAGGCCCTGGGGAACTTGAACACACTGAGATCAAACAGGAGGTTATGGCCCTTCCCAATGCTGTCCTTGTCCTTGGGGGAGTCAGAACTAGATACACCATGGGACATAGAAGGAGGAGGAGGAGCAGGTCTCACTGGGCTTCGCCAACATTTTGGCAGAATCGGCATTAACTGCAGTGGATTCTGTAGCCATGCCAACTGCACAAAGATGTTTCAGGGATTTTTTCACAATGTTCTGATGCTCGGGGGTTGTTGCACCCTGGGCAGTCTATGAACCTCTTGGGAAATGCCCTAAGAGCCTCAGGTGCGGAGAACATGCCAATCTGCACTGGAGAGGCGTTTTCCTCACCTGGGAATGATTTATACCCAAAGAGACAATAATGGTACCAAGCAGTGAGTTTGAAGGTAGGCTATTTTGGGTGAGAAGTTACGTCTTTTGAGATGTTCTTTTTTTTTCTTTCCAGAGCCCCTTAGGGATTTATTCAATCATGACTGAGACTGATTTCAGGAGAGCCTAGATCCTCTCTGCTTTGAGAGTCATTACTTTTGGCCAGGGTAGTGAGAAGCCCCATCAGGTGCCCTGAGGGGACTGTTTCTGACACACAGGAAGTGCTTAATAAAGGCTGACATCACTGAATGGTTTTCTAGAGTGAGGAGAGATGTTATTCCTCTGAGAACACCCCAGCATCCCCAGCTTGCTTCCCGGCAAGTGGTCCCAGCCCCAGTCCCAGCGCTAGGTACCCCAGGGGGTAGAAATGAAAAGCTAAGGCAAGAAGGGGACGTCTGCTATGACATGAAGAAAAGCACAGATCAGGTGGCTGGTGCCTTTAGGGAGACGCTGATGGCATCACCAAAGGAGTTACAGCCATTGAGTCTCCACATCCCCAGAGACAGAGCTGCTTGAGAAGCAGGGAACACACCTGGTTCCCCAGGACATTAGCCAAGGCAAATGTTCATGGCTTGTTAGTGGGTACTTGTCTTCTCTCATAACTTTTCTCTTTGACATCTAAAATGCCCCTGTCAGTTTATTCCTGGGTCACATAGAAGGCTCAGCTTGTGACCTGGTTTCTGCCTGTGGCCTGACCCTAGTTACAGAAGGGGCCCTTTTGGTTCCTGGCTAGGCCTGACCTTTCTGCCTCTGAGAAAGGCTCCATTCCTGGATCTGTGGCAGGAGCTCACCTTTCTCCTCTCCAGCCCCACATCAATCACAAACTGGACTGAGCGGCCCTGCAGTAGAGACTCTCCCGAGCTGGTCGTTAACACCACTTTTCTTTGGTAAACTTGGCTTCTTTTTTCTGTGTCTTCATTTGGCTTGTACAGGAGGCATTTTTCTTTCGGATATAAAGGGACAACAATCAACTCGCCAAGATCTGGGTTTAAATTAGAGCCTTCTTGACAGATAATTTCATGGAGTTTTGCAATTTCCTAGAGTTAAAAGCAACACAACCCATAAGCAAAAGAAATCATTACTAGAGTATTCCTTTTAATTATGTGAAATGATAACAGAAGAGAACACTCATGGTTGGCATTATTCCAGGTGTGCCTGCCACCTCTGAAAAAAGGGCAAAGAAAGCACAATGAGGTCGGGAAGCCACATCTGGGGCAGCTTGCCTGAGGCTGGCAAGCTCCAGTGCAAAGAGGGCCCAGCCTGGAGTCCCTACACACTGCACTCCCGGCTGCTCACAGCCATGGCCGAGCTATCCGTCTCGAGGGAAAGGCAGCCTCCCTTTCTCCATCACAGGACATTGGTGCACGACGAGAGCCACGGGACGGCTGCCAGAACTTCTGTCTTGTGGGTGCTCTAAACAGGTGCTCTATCTGGGTCATTTTGGAAGGGGCTGTGCTGGCCTAGTTAGGCAGGAAAATGTCCCGAATGTGGCAAGGCACGCAGAAAAGTGCTTGGGGCTTTTTATAACTTGTGCTACTCAACTGGGTAGGATCTCTTATTTTTGGAAAGATCTGAATGTCAGATATATTCTGTGAAGCAATAAAAGTGAATTCTGTGCAAGAAATCAGACAATTATGCAAAACACAAAATGGAGAAATTCCTAGTAAGAAAGAATCCTGTTCCTAAGCCACACGTCCTTTAAATATCTTGGGAAAAAAATGTTCTCTAAATTGTAAGATTTTCATTTTTTTAAAACAATCACTTCCTTTTGCCACAATTCCTCTCTCCTCAAGGAAGTCAGTAAAGTGCCTGCTCCTGGAGGCCTCCTTTCCCTCCTCAGCAGAGGCTTCGATCAAAAGCTGTCTCACAATGAGGGCCCTGGGGCCTCCTGACTCCATCCCTGCCTGCCTCCCGCTGCTCTGCCTCCTCTTTGGCCATAACCAGGTTTAGGTTGGAAAGTGCCTGTGCCACCTCTAATCAACTCACTCCCAGGCCCAGACATGGGGACAGACTGAAAAGAGGCAGAGCCAGAATTCAAACATGGATCCCAGCTACAAACCCCAGTAAGACCTGGAGCTTCGCTTTCCTCCAGGGTAAAGTGGGAAGACTGCCCCCAGATTCTAGGGGCCTAGAAGCTCCCAGGCTGGACACCCGCACTCAGCACCACAATGACCTTAGGGCACTATGGAAAGGCCAGGCTTGGGAGGCCTGCAAAGCACCTGACCCATAAAGCAGCTGACCCACACATCGGTGCATGACGAAAGCCACGGGACCTGCTGCCTCTGTTCCTGTGGCTGTTCATTTTTATCTTCTGGTAGGAATCAGGACGGCCACTACATTTTCATGAAGATAGCCAAGTGCTCCAGTACTCAGCTGCATGCCAGGCACCATGCTTTACACATTAGATCCTCACAATAACCCTGGGCATGTATGTGCCGTAATGGGTAGTAACCCCCATTTTACAGATGAGGGAACTCAGGAAAACAGAGGTTCAGTGACTCGTCCAGGGTCCCACAGCTACGAAGGGTCTGAGGTTTTCCTGATGCAAGGCCCAGCTCTCTATCCACTGCATCACTAGCTGCCCCAGTATCTGATATTGGAAAATGATGGGGGGGGGCAGGGTGGAGCCAAGATGGCGGCATAGAATCAATAAGATTCTGCAGCTCCCACATAGCCACCGCAAATACCCAAAAAATATGACTCTAAACAAATTTTAGGGCCCCCAAACTCACACAAAAATACAGAAAAACACATCTCCCACTGAAGGCAGCATGGCAGGAAGGGCTCATCACAGCAGGCTGGATGCTGAAATCTGCTCAGCGTGAAACCGAGGCTTGGCCCTGGGGCGGCCAGGATGAGGCTCAGCTGGAGCTTTCAGGAGAGTGGATCAGCAGTAGCTGTCGCAGTTTCCAGAATTATCAAGCCATGAGAAACAAGGACTAAGTGAAAGGTCAGTGGAACTCAGCTAAATTTGGAGGAGAAAAGCAGTCTGGCTGAACTGCCTCCAGGGCAAGGAAGCAGCAGAAGGGGCTGCCCTACAACTGCTTTCACGTGGCTGCTTTAGAAGCTCCTGGCCTGCAGATTGCAGGGAGCCAAGCAATACTTTAGAGGCTAAATGCTCTTGCATTGAGCGGCCTGGATCCGGACTGAGGTCTTGGGTGGTGGTCCTGGGGTGCGTTTTCAATGAGCCAAAGCTGGTAGGGGCTGCAGCTGCCACCAAATAGCTCCAACAGCTGTGAAAACCCCAGTGATTTTGGGACAGAGCTCTCCCCTCTGGAAAGAGAGTTCCAAGAGCTCAAAAGTCAAGTAATTCACTGGCAACATGAGCAAGCAAAGGAAGCAGCAATCAAACTCTAGAATGCTTTTTTGGGGACAAAAAGGATCAAAGCATGGAATGGGAAGAAGACAACAGTCAGAACTCCCACACCAAAAGCTTCCAAGAAACATGAAGATTGCCTACAAGCCATAGAGGAGCTGAAGAAGGACTTTGAAACCTAATAAGAGAAGTGGAGGAAAACTGGGAAGAGAAATGAGAATGATGCAAGAAAATCATGAAGAGAGTCAACAACCTGACTAACGAAAATAACACCTTAAAAATAGATTAACTCAAATGGCAAAAGAAGCCCAAAAAGCCAATGAGGAGAAGAATGCCTTAAAAAGTCAAATTTGCCCGATGGAAAAAGAATCTCAAAAGCATTCTGAAGAGAATAATTCCTTCAGAATTAGAGTGGAGCAAGTGGAAGCAAATGACTTTATAAGAAATCAAGATACTATTAAACAGATACAAACAAATGTAAAAACAGAAAGCAATGTGAAATATCTCCTTGAAAAAGACACTGACCTGGAAAATAGATCCAGGAGAGACAATTTAAAAATTACTGGACTTCCTGAAAGCCATGATAAAAGAAAGAACTTAGAAAGCATTCTTCAAGAAATTCTCAAGGAAAATTGCCCTGATATTTTAGAACCAGAGGGCAAAATAGAACTTGAAAGAATTCACCAATCACCTCTTGTAAAAGATGCCCAAAAGAAAACTCCTAGGAATATTATAGCCAGGTTCTAGAGAGCCCAGATCAAGAAGAAAATATTACAGGCTGCCAAGAAGAAACAGTTTGAATACTATGGAAACACAATTAGTATAACCCAGGATCTAGCAGCTTCTACATTGAGGGATTGAAGGGCCTGGAATACAATATTCTGGAGATCAAGGGAGCTAGGATTAAAACCAAGAATCATCTACCCAGCAAAACTGAGTATAATGTTCTAGGGGAAAATATGGTCATTATTCAGTGACATTTATTTTCTTGCTAAAAAAAACAGAACTGAAAAAAAATTTGACACTCAAATACAAGAAGCATGAGAAGGGTAAACATGGAAAAGAAATCATAAGAAATCATAACTTATCAAAGTTGAACTATTTACATGCCAATATGGAAAAACAATAATTGTAACTTACGAAACTTTTCTCAGCGTGAGGATAGGTGAAGGGAATACAAATGTATATATACATATACCTACACATATGTCTATATAGGAGGGTATATATGCTTATGAATACATATCTGAGCATGTGTGTATATGAGTTCATAGAGGGCACAGGATCAATTGAACAGGAAAGGACAATACTTTAAAAGGTGAAATTCTGAGGTGGGCGAGGATTAAAATGAGAGGAGACAGGGAGAGACAGAATGGGGTTAATCATCTCATATAGATAACTGTTACAATGGAGGGGAAGAACAGGAAGGCAAAAGGGAAAGGGTCAACCTTACTGTCATTGACTTTGGCTTAGGGAAGGAATGACATAAACTCTAAACTGGTTATCTTGCCACATAGGAGAGTAGTGGGGGATGGGGATAAAAGAGGGGATGACAGAGGGGAGGGCAGAGTGGGGGGAAGGTTGCTGGAAGTACACATTTCTATAAAGGGACAGGGGCAGGGTAGAGAATAGAACAAAGAGGGGGCAGGATAGGAAGGAGGGAAATATTGTCAGTGGTACACAATATGTCCATTGTGGAGATGTTCTGCGTAACCACACATGTACATGTACACATGTAACTACACAGTACAATACATGTACATATATTGAATTGCTTGTCTTTCCAGTGGGGGTGGGTGATGAGGGAGGAAGGGAAAGAATCTAGAATCTAAAGTTATATAAGCAAATGTTAAAAAAAAACCAAACATATATATATATATATATATATGTAAATTACTATTATTATTAATTAATTAAATTAGTTAATTAAATTACTATTATATATGCAACTGGAAATTAAGATATACAAGCACTGGAGTAGGAGACCCATCCTGCCCTACCGGAAAGTCAGAGGGGCAATGGGGGTGGACATAGGAGAGAGCAGACTGGGGGAGGGGCTATACAGTGGGATTGCTGTTTTGAGGTGGTGGGTGGAAGAAAGACAGGGAGAAAATTTGTAACTCAAAATCTCATGGAAATGAGTGATGTAAACAAGAAAGTAAATTAATTAATAAAAAAATGATGGAAAAAGTTCACAGATAAGTGGGAAGGTCTCTAAACAGAAACTTGGTGAGAACTTCTTTGTGGAGAGGTGGAGCTGCTCACCTTGGGCAATAATTCCCATCCAGGTAAGTCCCGCCCCTTCCCCCATGCTGCCTCACCAATGACAGAAGAGGGCCACTAAGTTCCCCTGCTCAGGCCATACAGGACTCGAATGGCCCTAACAAGGACAGGTTACCCCACCTGTGGCCTCAGCATGGAGGGGCCTCCCACACATGGGACCTGGCTCCCAGCACAAAGCTTGCTATTCATGTGGCCCTGATTCATGGGGCTGCTCCATAACCAGGTTGGTCAGGGGGTTAGAGCTTCATTGGACCTGTCTCTGTACCAGGAAAGGCCTGTCTCTACTTTAAGGATGTTCATTCCAGTCACAGATGATGCAGCTGGGTCTGCCCTGCTTCCTTAAAGCCCACTTTTCTCCTCAGCCCAGGCCGTGGCCCACATCCTCATCTCCAGCACTTTCCTAAGACCCTTTCTAAGAGCAGAGTTACAAAGAGAACGGCCTCAGAGCGGGGAAGATCTACCTCAAAGCCACGCAGGTGAGCGCGCCCAGACTGTAGCATGGCTGCCTTTGGTGCACACAGCCACTCAAAGAGAAAAAAGTCCAAGTCCTATTAAAGTACACCCAAAGGTGAGCGCTCATAATGCCAAGTCGTGGCTGTTTTCAGTTTAGACCAAAACAAGCCTATTGCAAAGGAAAGGCTTGTGGTGTGTTGTCAAGACACCCTGGTTTGCTCAGACCATTGGTGGGCTTCCAGGACACACCTCTAGCACTTCAATCTTGGGCTCATTTTCACCCATTTCTTTCAAACCCTCCCCTGCCTCTTGGTTGGCTGAGAGAGCTTGAACCATGCTGTAGCAGCTCAGGATATCAGGCAGCGCCTGGCAGAATTAAGCTTCTCCCTCTTCACAGAATTGGCATGGCCCAATTCATTAGGGCTTGTGATTAGCAAGGAGCTCCTGGGCACAGGTCCCCAACCTGAGGGTGTTCCTGTGTTCCCACTCTGTCCTGTCTAAGCATCACTTACTTGCTCACAGGCCAAAAAAGCCACGATGTCACCCTTTTCTCCAGTGTGATGGATTTCAAAGATCAGCTGAATAACAGACACCAGATGGTCTTTGGGAGCCGCACACAGGTGCACCACCTCCACGGGGAACCCGTTTCTCACTTCGATGTGAGGCACGTTCCCATAGTAAGAAGTGAGCTTGCCGACCAGGGGAGGAGAGGTAATAATCACAAGCTTCAGCTCGGGCCTCGCCAACAAAACATCCTTTAAAAGGCCAAGTAACACTTCTGTCGAGATGCTCCTTTCGTGCACGTCATCCAGGATGATGACCCCATAGCAACCCAGAAAAGGAACAGACATCATTTCTCTTTGCAGGATCTCATCAGTGGAGTATCTGAGAAGAGAGGAAACACAAGTGAGCACACTTCCCATACATGCAGCCCGTCACATGGCCCTGTGAGCTCACCTACTTGCTAAGGGCTCTAAACTCAAGGTCCCCTCCACCCCCAAGGGTTCCTTAGGAAGGCTCAGAGTGTTTCCGTCCACTGTGTTAACAGAAGGTTCTGTTTTTAGGGCCTGTTGGGTACCCAGTCCCATGCCCATGTCAGCTTTTCCCCAAGCAGCTAACCTCAGTGCTTTCTGGTCACTGGATCTGGTTCCAAAGCATCCTCTCTTCTCTGGGTTTCAGTTTCTTAGCCTTGAGAGTCCTCAAGGTCCCTTTCAGCCCTGAGTTAATGACCCTCAGCCCAGCCATGCTAATGGCATGGCCTGGTGCCTGACCAAACATGGGCACTCAGAGGCTTTGTCTGACTTCTAGACTGTTCCCAATCCACTCTGGAGAATGAGAACCCATGACTCAGAAGGAATGGTGGGGGCAAGGCCTGCCTCAGTGGAGCATCTGGAGCCCACTCAGGGGCCCAGTCCAGCAAGCCCCAAGTGGTTTGAGCCTCCCATTTCCCTAGTACTTAGTGGTATGTGGCCCTTTCCTTCAGTGTAGCTGACTGGCTGACATGGGGTGCCATAGAGATTTTCTCCTTGCGAGTCTGCAGAGGCGTGACACCAGCTCCATCACATCCTGGCTTCCAAAGTGGCCAGTGGAGAATGGAGGCAGCAGGCAGAGATTCAGGGGAGAAAGTGCTGTTCTCCCAGCTTAAAAGGGCCCTAGCAAAACAGTGTGTGTGTGCGTGTGTGTGTGTGTGTGTGTGTGTGCGCGCGCGCACGTGTGTGCCCCAAAGGGGCTTTGCTGCAGCTCTGGCCCAGATGGTCATTGGGCCTAGGGACAAAATGGAAGGGGCACAAACCTCAAGATGGTTTCACTGGTACAGCAGTTTTCAAAAGGGATGACATAGCCAACCTCGTGCCCGAGAACAACATCCATCTCATCGGCGACCCGCAGGGCGAGCTGGACCGCCGTCTGCTTGTGCACCTGTGCGCACACCACACCACCATGCTGGTAACGGGTAGAGAGACAGTATTCGGCGCACCACTGCGGTACCTGGAGGGCAGAGGAGACAGGAGGCAGACCATGAGGGGAAACCCTGCCTACAGACATCAGGCTCAAGGCCACAGAGAATGACTGTGCACCTATTACACATGCAGCCGGGGTTTCCACCCTTCAGGTTAAATGACCTACAAGAGTGGGCGTCTGGGAGCTTATCATGTCTCTGGACACGCAGGCCTTACTACTATGTGTGTGCAGAAAAGGCTGGCCCCCAGAATGTAAATGACAGGGGTGCACAAGCCACAGACGCTGGGGGCCATGGAAGCCTCTGGCAAAGAGGACAAGGGGGTCAGTCAGCCAATGCAGGTGTCACCAAGTGGTCCACTGGGTCTGAGGAAGGAAAGAAGATTTCCACAGAGGACCTGGTGAGGTGGAACCAGGGAGAACTTCTGGGAGGTGGGCATTCGCCTGGGGCCTTGGAGAATAGTTAAGATCCTGATGGGTTGGGATGCTAGCCCAGGTGTCCAGTGGCAAATCCGGGCATGTGGGAGGTGGGTGTGGGGGAGGAGCCCATCCTATCTACCTGCTGGGCCTAGAGTGGATAGAGGGGATGTCTCCACAATGTCCTTCATTTCCCACAGGACTTCTTGGGCTTCCCCACCAAACTCATCTGTGTAAAATCCCATCATCTCAAAAGATCCATTCAGTCTTGGAGAGCTAGAGCAGAAGCAAAGGCTCCTTCCTCCTGAGATAGCTAGTGCTTCACTTCCTACCTGGATATACCAGTCAGGAAGTCAAGAAGACCTGAATTCAAATCCAGCCTCAAGCACTTCCTAGCTGTGTGGCCCTGTTTGCCTCAGTTTCCTCATCTGTAAAATGAGCTGGAGAAGGAAATGCCAACCACTCCAGGACCTGTGCCAAGTAAACCCCCAATGCAGGCATGGAGAGTGGGCCTGACCAAACAATAAGGAATGGTCCTGTACTGTAAGGAAAGAGCCTGCCACAGAGTAGGCATTTAATGAGCCAGGCAGTACCAGACTATGGAGGGCCTTGAATGATACACTAACCACTGTGATCTTTATTCAAAAGGTGGAGGAGTCAAGACAGGAACAAGATCAGATCTATAGATAAGAGCTGGAAGCAACAGGAAGGATGGGTCAAGGAGGGAAGAGACTTAGGACGAGATCCTGGGCAGGGGACAGCAAAGCGTGGGGGTGAGAAGGACAAAGGAGGTGGTGGGTGGGACCTGGCAGAGGGAAAGACTCCAGGAACTGGGGAGATGCCACATTCCCTGTCAGATGCCGCAGGAGAGTGGGATTTGCTTACTGGTCTTGGTTTAAGGCCCCACTGGGGAGTAAGGTGATTGTATTATAAAAAGGCTGTGATAACCCACCAAAGATACCAACAAAACATTTTTAAAAAGATGAGCAGCACACTCAGGCTTGGTGAATGGACAGAAACAGTCATAAGTGGGAGTGTATGTGGAGGCAGAGAATCAGTGTGTCTGGCAGAGCTGGAGGTGGGGAGTCGGTGGGCCCTGCAGGGGAATGGGGCTGTTAGATGGTTTCTTTCTGGCCAGCCCTGTCACAGTGGTCTCATTCCAAGATGCTGTGCTCTAGGGTTAGGGTTAGGGCTAGGAAAATAGGAATTAACTGGCTGTTTGGTCTGATCCCCAGGCTAAAAAGCAAATAAAAATATTCTAATCACTTCTTCTCTGTACTGGATTCTAAAAAGATTTTTTTTGTATTGATAGCTTTCATTTTCTAGCATAAAAGACTTGTTGTTCAGTAGAAATCTTCCCAAAGGCTGATGGCCAACTTTTGAAAAAAAAAATGAACAGCTATGCTCTAAGGAATTACATTTGTACTGAAATCTGTGAATCAAAATCAAAATGACAAATTATCCCTTGAAGACAATGTAGATGGATGCATCTTGCTAGCAAAATACATATCACTTCCCCCCACTATCAGTAGGCAGGTAAAAAACTACTAGTACTTCATGACTAAAAACAAACTGTCGGCCAAAACTCTTCCAGCCCAGTCAGCTTCAGAAAAGAGTGGCACCTGCTAAAATCCTGATTCCTTCTGTGTCTAACAGACATCTTCCCCTGGAGGGCCCGCCAGCACCCTGCCCCTGCCTCCACCACACAGACCCATGCTCTGGCCCACTCCTCCTTATGACTACCTGTTTCTGTCCATTCAGCAAACCTGGGTGGGGTGCTTGTCTTTTAAAAAATGTTTTATTGATTTTATTGATTACTTTTTGTTTAAAAGCATAGTCTTTTCCAAATATAACCACCTCTCTACCCAATGAGGCTTCCCTTAAAACCAAAACCAGGTAGACTGGCAGTGGACATGTGGCTGAGAGCTGACATTTTGAAGCACTGTCCCTTGGATGGATTGAGCCTCTAAATGGGCTTTTAAAAATTATTCAGACAAAATCTTTTTATAGACTCAGAGTAGCTACAAGTGTTAACATCCCTTTAGTGAAGCTTGGGCCAGGAAGACGTAATGCATTCACTTCCTCCTTCCTGGAATCCCAGGATCAGTTTGTGGGCATGAAGGTGTCTGTGGCAGCAGGCGCTGCATTGGGGAAACCACACTGTACAAGGCCCAGCCCCTACCCTCTCTTGAAAGAACAAGACAGGAGGACTAGCACTTTGAGTGGAAGGCACTGGGAGACCCAACGCCTGGCCTTAGTTCTGCCCTGGCTGTGTGAACTCAGCCCTTCATCACTGCCTCCTCTGAGGAGCAGGTCAGGCTGGAACAGTGGGTCCCTGCCTTTTTTGTGCTGGAGCCCTGACAGGCATTGTAGGAGAGCCTGTGGACCAGAGAATGATCTGAGGGGCCTCCCTGACAGGTTTTTTTTGGACAGGCCTTGTGACCTGCCCAAGAAATCACATGACAGAGGAAATCAATCATATTTAAGTCCAGATGGACCTTTTTCCAGCTTAACTCTCCCATCTCTTCATCTTTCCCTCCTCCCCTGTTCCCTATTCCATCAAGTGCCATGCCTACTGGTCCACTTAAGTCCATAGACGTTTCCCATGCTAGTTGCCCCCTGGTCTGGCTCCCATCCACAGTCTGGCCTGGACCACAATAATCATCTTCTGCCTCTCCACTCTCCAGGTTATCCTTCACAAGGTTGAGGTCTGATTGTGTGACATGACTCTCCTGCTTACCAACCTTCCATGCCTCCCTACAGCTTCTGGGAAGAATGGAGAACTGAGCCTGGTGACTGAGGAGGATCCATGACCCAACCCCACTGGATATGGCCAGACACCTTCACACTCTTCTCCATCAGACATGATCCAGACCACTGGCAGCTCACAGACATCCATCTTTGGTCTCTACGTGCTCATGTTCTTGCTCTTGATCTCAGGAGCCTTCAGTCACTTCTGTCACTCACCATACAGTATGGTGTCACCTACCCATAACATTTCTGTCTCCTCAACCACTCCCATAGCACTCAGCCTGGGCCACATTCTACCTAATGCTTGTATACACGCTGGTTTGTCCCTGACAGTCTGAAAGCTCCCCAAGGGGAGGGTATCTAGCACAGGAGTTTTCAAGGGGCAGGGACTTAATAAAATTTACACTTTATGGTCAGGACTCATCTTACACCCGTGGGGATCAATGAAAAGAAGGTACGTGCTAAAGAGTGAGAAAATGGGGAGGGGGAGGTAGGTTGGGGCTTCTGAATAAGATGAGGCAGCCAACTGGGCCATGACCTTCAAGTGTTCTCCCAAAGGACCTGATGGCAGTCTGAAGGGTGGTTTGGGCAAGCTCTGGCTGCAGGCCTCCCATGGGCTGGGATATAAAAGGGGCCCAGTCCAGGTGGTAGCACCAGAGGGAGGAAGGAAGAGGAAGATGCAGACTCAAGAGGCCCTTCTGAGAAATACTCCACAGGACATAGGGAATATCTAACTATCAAAGAGTCTAAAGCCAAGCACAAGCAGCTTTTTAGAAGAATGCTACTGTGAACAGTTTTTAAGGTTCTTATTACACAGTATAGTGAACGCTCTATTCCATAACAAATCAAAGCAAAACATTCACAGTAAATCGGAGTACAGCATTCACAATGTTACAGCTTAATCACAGAAAATCAACATATAGCATTCATAACAACTTATCACAGAAAATGGCCACATAGTTTCCACGGACAGCGGTCACAAAGTTCTGAACAAAGAACAATCATTTAGTAATTCAAGCATTCACAAAATCCTTAATTCAATCACAAAGTACAATAGTCAAAGTTCTCCAGTCATGGGGTACACTGTTAACCCAATTAATCACTTATTCAGTCATCAGTCACTAAGTACAATCATTTAGTCAATCAATCATTCAATCAACTGATCATTCAATCACCCTTCATCATTCACTATTCAATCATCAGAACATACACAGACCCTCCACCCCTAGGTTACTACTAAATTTACAATTTCTTAGTCAGTACACAGACTCCAAGTAAAGTCTTCTTTCAGCTTGACTCAGGGTGGTCTTTCGGATTTCCTGGATCCCCTTCCATGGTCCCAGATCTTACCTGGATTCACCAAACTGTCACCTGGGTTCAAAGACAGATAGCTCCCAGATCCTTGTCCAACTCTCTGTGCAGTTCCCTGATCCACACCGGAGCTCACAGTGTCCAGTCCATCTCAAATCCTTCACAGTCTCTGTTCCTGAGAAGTCAAGGCTCAGCCAAGCCACAAAGAGGTTAGAATAAAGTACCAGCATCACAGTCATGCTTCCTCAGCCTTTGGCACCGGCTGGCCCTTGGATTCATCAGAAATTTCAGCTAGTTCCCAGAATCAAAATCACTCCATCCAGGTTTTCAAAATCAATTCAAATCATTCTCTCAGCCTGGGAGGGGCTTTCCTCTTCAGCTTGGCGGAGGCAGCTTCTGCCTCCAGGGTTTGCTCTAAGAAGATCTGACTCTCCCTCTCTGGGGCTTTTCCTTATATATAGTATTGCCCCTCCCTGTTACATCAGCAACAGGAGACAGGAGTTCATGCCTTCTCTTTCTTTAACAGAGGCTTAATCTGAACTAAGTGCTAAGTACCTCTTAGCTTAGCAATACAAAAGGAACTTCAAATCTCATTACTCTCACAAAGGGCCAGTGGGTCCAAGAGGACTCTATGGCACAGAGGGTAGAAGATGGAGATGATGGCAGTGCTATGAACAGGAAGGAGAAGGCTGGCAAAGGGAGCCAGGCTGAGAGTTGTGCCTGAGGCCCACGAGCCTCCTTGGAGGCAGCCTATGTAAAGGCCCTTTAAGCCCTGAATGCAGCGTGTCCTAGCAAACAGGAAGACCAGAGGCAGGTCTAAGAGGCATCCATGGTTTGCTCTGCCCCTGTGACCTCACTTCCTGTTTACCAAGCACTTGCTGTCCCATGGGCATGGGCGTCTTGGGGGGTATAAAAGGTAACAGGTGGTATCGAGAATGCGCGAGTAACGGAGGAGTGCTCCCCACCTATCAGGCTACTGTTGTTGAGGCACGTGAGGAGGGGAAGACGGACAATCTATATAAGGCAGAGGAGCACGGTGGGACACAGTGCACAAGGAGGCACAGCACACCTTGGGGCATGACATACAATAGGATAGAATATAGAGACCTGTGCAACTCCACCAAGGTGTCTCTGACTAGTCTGTCTAATCCGGGAGTTTTCCCAAGAGTCGTAGAGGCAGCTGAGATTAAGTGTGCACATAAGGTAAGTGACTGGGGGATCCATAAATCCTGCTGGCCCAGCCCGGGCAGCCTAGTCCTGCTCAAAGTTGGTAACGAGGAAGTGGCTCCAAGCTTCTACTGGAGGGCAACCAGAGAGAATGAAACATGGGCCACAAGCAGGGGTCATATCCTGGGGGATCCAGCTGGCATGGGGCCAGGAAGCCTGTGACCAAGGTATGTGAGCCAGGGTCCGAGATCCATACCTCCAGCAGAAGCAGGCTGATGGGGAGTGAGGCCAAGAAGGCAATGGTGAAAGAAGATGCAGAGAGTCGGTGCAAAGGCTCCTGGCAGACCTTGTGGTCCCACCTGCTGGGCTCTTTCTTTGAAGGCCTGGGACTCGAAAAGGCCATTCTGATGGCAGGGCATGTGACCAGGTCCACTTGGGAGTCTATGGATAAACGGGGCTAGAAACTCAGGAAAAGGTTATGGCTGGTTATAGAGGGGAGAAGTGAAGCCATGAGACTACATTAGGCTGAAAACTTTCCATTCTTCTGAATAAGAGAAGCACATGGCCCTGTAGTCAGAGAGCCTGCCAAGGCTTGGGGTCAAAAAGTTCCAGGCTTAGATTCTCAAGCATCCCAGGCAGCTCCACCAGACTAGACACTGCAGACTAGATGCCTGGTTTCACTGGTCAAGAGAACTGGGCATTGGTGGGGGGCGGTGTTATAAGACCAAGGAAGTCACAGATGAGGCAAAGAAAAAAAAATGTATGGCAGCTTCACTGTAAAGATAGCACATCTGAGGAAAAGGAACCCAAGCTGTTGAAAGCAGGACTGGTGAACTGACTGTGTACACAGCCCATCTCCACATACAACGCCCTCATCAGCAGGCCCCGAGGTCTTGCCTAGTGAAACTGCTGGGAGCTTCAGGGTGTCAGCTGATCAGATGAGGTCAGATGGGCAGGAGAGAGGAGCGCAGTCAGAGGGCCTGATGAGGGAAATCCAGAGAAATGGCACAAGGGCCAGAGCCAATAAATCAGGATGTAGAAGTCTGTTAGACTGAAGGCAGATCCAGGCTGGCATCACTCGGCTCCACTGAGGTCTGTGGGCCGCTCCAACAGGCCCCCAGGCCCTGAATACACGGGCTACGGTAGGTTGTGTTTGAAGGCTCACTTGTTTTCATTTACTCATATGTTTACTCATATATTACTTACTAACAGTAAAGAGGAAAGCAAATTATTGTGTTATGTTTGAAAGAAAAAAAAGCACATTCTGTCTTCTGGACTCGTTGACAAATGTAAATGGACTAAGTGGAACAAGGGTGCTTTAGACATTTGTGTGTCCCTGACAAAATACACCCAATTAATTCATCTATAAGACAGAGATTGTGTAAGTTTGTGCAGAAATGAGGAATTCCAACAAACAGCGGCCGACAAGCTGGAGAGGGAGCCGGCTGGCCCCCACGATGCTGTGAAAAAGAGAAGTTCCATGGGACCCAGGGACCATCCTGGAGCTCACCCAACGTGACTGCCCACAGGTGCCCCCTCGATCACCACTGCACCTGTCCTGACAACACACAGAGCAAGGCTGTCTGTCCAAAGAGTGATTTCTGAATGAACCCAAAGACAGAAAAGAGTGTGAGAAGGAGCCCCCAGTGAAGGCAAATGAAAAGAGCTTTATTTCAGGAACACAAACCAGACCAATGTCAGTGTCACGGTGCAGGAACTACAAGGCCTTCCTCAGTAGATATTGTACTGAGGGAAGCACAGACTAGGCAGACTTCACTTTGCCTACTGAAGCTGACCCATTCAGTTTGATCAACACTGACCAGGGTCCTGCAAGAGCAAAGTCAACCAGCTCCTCTTTTCAAGTTGCTTATCTTTGGCAGGAGACAGCTACACTGTAACAAAGGGAGGGAAAGCAGGGGCAAGGGAGACTTCAGCCAAAGGAGATGTTCTAGGCTTCAGGAGGACTCGGAAAGGTAGAGGTGGGGAGGAATTTCAGGCACCTGGGGAAGCCTGTGCTCCACAGGCTCAGGATGTGAAACGTGTGACTGGGATCTAGTGAGCAAACTGTCCAGCCTGTCTGGGAAGCAGAGTCTGATGAAGGGAGTTCTGTGAGGCCACCCTGGGGAGAGTCTTAAATGATGGGCTAAGGAATTTATCTCAAATTCAAGTCACTAACTACATGAAGTGCCTACTCTGTGCCAGTTGCTATACCCTAAAGGAGCTTACAATGAACTGGCAGAGAGCCCCAATCCAGCCGCCTGCAAAGGAGAGTCTAGTGCCTGACCTGGGCCCTCCACTCCAAGGGGAGGTGGGAGGGGCTTCAGTATTCCAGGCAGAGTTAAACTGAAGCAAGAGATTTCAAGTGAATACAATAGGGGATGATGTTGACAGACTAATGCCGAGAAAGATGATTTTGTGAAGGGTAGATTAGAGAGGAGGTGGAAGGCAGGGAGACCCCACTGAGTGTGTCCCATTAATGTCTGGAATACTGAAGCTCTGGGGCACCCCCTGCTGCTCCAGGCCAAGCCTGATGCTTCAGAAACCAAAGAGAAGAAGCAAAAGAGGAATCTGGCTTGTGGGCAGTTTTAGCATTTCTGAAATTACAAGGGGCCTGCCTCAAAGGATCTTTGAAACCATTCTGAATCTTCTCTCAGGGCCAGGAGTTGTTACAAGGGCTCCCCTCACTGCCTGGCTCCTGCCCTCTTGACCTGGAGCTGCTGTCCCCTTGGGCCCACAGAGCCAGAGGTATGGCTGGGTTTTGCCTTAAGATGTTCCAAGGCAGAATGCCTTCCCAGAAGCACTTGAGGATGCCCTCCCATCAATGGCCAGTAGCCAGAGTTGACATGATTGTCCCTTTCTGTAAAGTGTCTGGCACTGGCCACTTTGGGCGGCATTAGGAAATCCTGCGCCAACTGCTTCATTCCAGTTTGGCCAATGAGAGATGTGGTTCAAAGAGCACAACAAAATGGTAATGGGGACTCACCCTGCTAAACAGGACAAGATGATTCACAATGTGACAAAGCTCTGCCCTGCTGGATGTCTCCTTGGTGAGGGTCACGGGTCACTTCCACTTCTCTCTGCCAAGCTCTCTGGGGCTTCTGAGGTGGGAGCAGGAAGCCCCTGGCACAACCCCAGTCACCCTCAACATGGTGCCTTATGGTCTGGAAAGTGCTTTATGTGTTCAGGCTCTGGCCCTTCGGCCCTCAGCAACCCCTACAACTCAATGATGGACTCAAAGCACATGATTTCCAAACCATGTCCCATGCCAGCCTCTCCTGACCTCTACTGCACGCTTAGCTGGCACCTCTAATGCCATGTTCCTTGCACACTACCTGCCTCTAGGCCCTGCTATCCATGGATTTCTACTTTTGTTCCCAGCATGCCCCCAGGTTCCCCGGGTCATGGCCAGAGTCATTCTCATCAGTTCCCATTCTCTGGACAGATGACTCCCAGGCTCAAGTACCAACTCCAGTCTCTCTCCCATACTCCAGGTCCTGCATCATGCATCCATGCATCTAAAGATCAACATGTCCAAAAGAGTCAGCCTTTTTCCAAACCCAGCCCTCTGCTGAATTTCCTTCATTGTTTCTGTCAGGGCGCCATCTTCCTTCTAGGCACTGGATTCACAGTATTGCTCTCACTCTCACCTTCATTCACCCCACCTATGCCTCACTGATCCCATCTTTGTATGCCTTCTCTTCTCTTTACTCCTATGGTCACTGTCCTTGTTTCAGCCCTCGGCACCTCATACCTGGACTTCTGCAATCTCTTTCTGGCTGGTCTCTTTGCCTCAAAGACAAGTATCTGTTAGGTGGCCTAGGAAAGAGTATTGGACATGGCATCAGGAAGCCTTGAGTGGGAGCAGAGCCGGTGGAGGTAAGAAATAGAAGCCAAACTCTCCCCTGTGCCACAAAGATCTAGGAAACACACCAGAGTGTGTCCCGTTCATAAGGCTTTTTTTCTAGCCCAAGTTGACACAGGGAGCCAGAGACTGTTCTAAAAACACTGGGGATGGGGTCTGCCCAAGGCTACACCCCATGAAGCACACCAGAGCAAGAAGAGGTCCCAGACCCCTCCTGGAGCACCATGACCAACAGGTACTTCTGGCTCAAAGACACAGGGCAGACTACAGAGGGGGCCTGTGATGAGGGGAAGAGCTCCAGGGTGAGGACACTCCATCTTCTGAAGCCTGCTGTGGAATAACTAGGACAGGAATTGCAGACCAAAGGGGAGCCCCTGATCCTGCCCTGTGGCATCAGCAGAGCCTCCCAGCTGGTTATCAGTGGCTGAGTGAAGCAATAGTCAACTGGCACTTTCAACTGGGGCAAGAAAATGGAAGTGTTAGACCCAAGCCGAGGGCAGTGGGACTGCTCTGGGCCCTCCTCAGGTGCCCGAGCTGTTCCTAAGATCCCAGAATGAGCCAATACTTAATACTTAAAGAAAGCAGCAAAAGAACCCAAGAGGTCAAAAGTCCAGCTGAGATATCCCCTGTAGAGTCTGGCATGGGAAGCAGGCTGGAAGAATGAGCCAACTACAACAAAAAGGAATCCTATGATAAAGAGCTATACTGGTGACAAGGATGCTTAAGACACAAACCCAGAAGAAGATGACTCAACACATCCATAAGCAAACCTCAAAAAAACAGAGCAAAAGTCCTGGAAGAAATAAATCAAGAACTTAAAAAAAATCAGACCTAAAAATAACATGAAAAACCAATGAGAGGTAGAAAAAAATGAGAAAAGAACAAAGAGCTGTGTAAGAAAGATTTGCAAATAAAACTAGCAGCTTGAAATAAGAGATACAGAATTGTATCCAAGAAAAAAACTCCCTAAAAATCAGAATAGACCAAAGAGAAGCTAATGACACCAGAAAACAATATATTAGAACAAAGTCAAAAGGCTGGAAAAAAATATAGAAGAAAATGTAAAGTCTCTCACAGCAAAAACAACTGATCTGGAAAAGAGACTGAGGAGAGAGAATTTTTAAGAATCATTGGATATCTGATCCAGCCACGACCAAAAAGAACCCAAACGTCATATTTCAAGAAATCAGAAAAGGCAACTGCCCACAGAATCAGAGGGCAAACTGGAAAAAGGAAGAATACACCAGTCACCTAAAAGCCTCATAGGGAAAACTCCTAGGAATATTATAGCCCAAACTCAGACCTTCCAGGGCAAAGAAAAAATGCTGCAAACAGCCAGAAAGAAAGAGTCTGAGTACTGAGAAGTCAGTCAAAATCACATAAGATTCAGCACTCACTGCTCTAAGTGAGCAGAGCTTGGAATAATATTCCACAAAGGGGAAGAAAAACATGCATATATATAAATATAATAAATATAAATATATGTATTATATATATATAATGCATATTATGAACGAGGCACTATATACTAAACACTTTTTACAAAATATTATCTCATTTATCTTCACAACAGCCCTGAGAGGTAGGTGCTGTTAATAAGCCTCAATTTACAGTTGAGGAAACTAAGGCAAAGAGTAAGTGACTTGCCCATAGTCATACAGCTAGTAAAGGACTGAGGCCAGATCTAGACTCCGGGTCTTCCCAACTTCAGGCCCAGTAGTCTATCCCAGTCTATCCAATGAGCTGCAAAGAACACAGGCTGCTAACAGCCAAGAATAATTTACCCAGAAAAACTAAGTATAATTTTACAGGGGGAAAAATGGACCTTTAAGGAAATGGAAGACTTCCAAGCAAGCTGAGTAGCAACTGAAATAAAAACCCCGAAGGGAAACATAAAAAAGTAAATTCAAGTAAGCAATCATAAGGGATTTAACATGGATAATCTGTTTATATTCAAATATGGGAAATGATACATGTATCCCCTAAGAACTCTATCATTATCAAGGGTCCCTCCAAGGAGACTGATGAGATGGAGGATCTGAGAGCAGCTCTACTGTCTATTGTGCTCCAAAGGGTGTGAAGGAGCTGGGGACGACCGAGTCTCACTCTCATTTGAACTGGTCAAAGGAGGAGAGAACACACACACACACAGCACAGATACACACACACACCACACACACATGCACTCACACACATACCACACACACAAGACACAGATACACATGCACACACCACACACACACATACACACACTAGCGCACACACACACACACACTGCACACACACAAGGCAGATGCACACACATACATGCACAGATACACACCACACACACATACACACGACACAGACACACACATACCACACACACGACAGAGATACACACACACCACACACACACACGGCGCAGATACACATACACATACCACACACACTCACACATACACACGGCACAGACACACACCACACACACACTCACAAACACACTCATACACATTCACACACACACACAGCTGCATAAAATAATATATTTAATTTAAGAGGAAACAGGAGGGAAAAGGGATGGGGGGATAAGAGAGAAAGTAGATTAAAGGGAAGGATTGGTCTTAAGCAAAACAAACTCTAGAAATGGAGCAGAAAACAAAGAGAAACAAAAGTAAAAGAAAGCAGAATGGAGAGACAAGCACTGTGTTCACCCATAAAATGAAAAACAGCAAATTTAATTAAAAGGGGAAAAAGGGAAGGGGATAAACATTTATTATGCACTTGATATGGTCTCTAGAAATATCACTTCATTTGATTCTAACAACAACTCTGAGGTAGGTGTAATTATTATCCTCACTTTACATCTGAAGAAACTAAGGTTAGGAGAGTTTCAATGACTTACTCAGAGTCACACAGCTAGGAAATGTCTAAGGCTGGATTTGAATTTGAGTCTCCCTAACTACAGGACCAGTGAGTGTTCTATCCACTGGGCCACCTGGCTAACTCTGAGATTAAGAGGGAAAACTATAGTTAGCTGAAAAGAATCATAGACAAATGAATTAATATCAATAATACACACATAAAGAGCATAGCATCTAAATACTGAAAGATAAAGTTAAATGAGTTACTAGGAGAAAGAGACAGCAAAATTACAATAGTGGCTAACCTAAATTTTCTCCTCTTGGACAAAGACAAATTTAATAAAAAATAGACAAAAAAGTGAAAGACCTGAATAGAATTTTAGACAAATTAGATATCATATATCATAGACCTCTGGAGATTACTGAATGGGAACTGAAAGTACGTATATATACATACCCACATACTTCTTAGCTGTGCATGGCACTTTCTCTCTCCCTCCCTCTCTCTCTCTCTCTCTCTCTCTCTCTCTCTCTCTCTCTCTCTCTCTCTCTCTCTCTCTCACACACACACACACACACACACACACAATGACCATGTAATAGGAAATAAAAATCTTGCAGACAAATGAAGAAAAGCAGAAATAGTAAATCCATCTTTTATGTACCAAAATACAATCTTACTAAATAAAGGGCTGCTGACAAAATTATTAAAAATTAAAAGAAGCCTCAATAACTTAATCCTAGGAACAAATCACAGAAACCACCAATTGAAGATAATGACAGCAATGAGACAATACAGGAAATATTTTGGGATGCAGTCAAAGCAGTCCTCAGTGAATATTTACATCTCTATACACTCTCATCAATAAGAGAGAAAGTGTGGATCATTGGGCAAGCAACTAAGAAAACACTCTAGAAACCCCCCAAATTAGAATGTCCCCCTCCCAATTAAATATCAATTTGGACATTCTGAAAATCAAAGAAGATATTAATAAAACTAAAAGCATAAAAACCATTGAATTATTAAATAAAATTAGTTTTTTAAACAAAAAATTTAATAAAATCTATAAACAGGTAGTTAATTTGATTTAAAAAAAAAAAGAAGAGCTGAAGTACATCAATATTAGCTTTCCTTAGTGAATAGTGGGTGGTTTCACAGAATGTGTGTACAGAAACATTCTTGGAAACCACAGTTAGCATAAGTTCCAGCATCAAATGAAATGCTTTCAGTAATTTATTCAAACTAGTATTTTATTCAGTATCTATTTTTTTAAGGTATCATAGCAGGTATCAAGTAAGCTATGAAAATGTTTAAGACATAGTCTGTCCTTTTAAGAATCTGTTACAGAGGGACCAGACAGGTCCAGGAATACAAGCACCTCTTCTATTGCTGTCCCTCAGGCTCACAGCCCAGGAGTCCCCCTAGGTTCCTCACTATCTGTCACCCTACTCTACAGGCTGTTGCCAAGGCCTGGGGAGCTCTCTATAATATACCTCCTCCCATCCCATCCAATCCCCTGAGACTGCCCTGACACTGCCGTTCGGGTTCTCATCCCTTCACACCTAGACCACTGCAATAGGCTGCTGGTGGCTCTGCCTGCCTCAAGCCTCTCCCCACATTCAGTCGATAAAGTGATTTTCCTAAAACATGTCTAACCATGTCACCCAACCCCTACTCAATAAACCCCAATGGCTCCCTATCATCTCTAGGATCAATACAAAAATCCTTCGGTGTCCAAAGCTCTTCATGCCCTAGCCTTTTCCTACTTTTCCTGCCTTTTTAAACTGTGTTCCCCAACATGTTCTCTTATATCCAGGGACACTGGCCTCCTGGTTCCAGGCATTGGACCCTCCATCTCTTGTCTCTGGGCACTTTCTTTGGCTGGTCCCCAGACCTGGAAGGCTCTCCCTTCCCATTACAAATACTGGCTTCCCCTGGCTCCCTTTAAGTCCCAATTAAAATCCCTTCTTTTACTGGAAGCTTTCCTCAACCCCTCTTAATCCCAGGGCCCACCTTCCCTCTGTTAGCTACTTCCTATTTGTCCTTGTATATAACTTGTTTTGGATATATGTTTGCATGTTGTCTCCCCCATTAGACTGGAAGGACTAAGACAGAGGCTGTCTTTTGCCTAGCTTCATATCCCTAGAGCTTAGCACAGTACCTAGCCTATGGCAGGGCCTTAATAAATGTTGACCGACTGAAGTGAGTGGGGAGGTATATAAGTGCCCTCCCTTAAGGGGAACTTAAGAGAGGGCACTTCCAAGGGACTAATTGTCAAGGGGATTTAAGAAGATTTCATGAAGGAGGTGAATGACCAGATCATTAAAAAATGAGCAAGATTTCAACAGGCAGAGATGGTATGCTAAATATAGGAAACATAAGAGCCAAAAGGCTGATGCTATTAGACCAGAGTGTGTTTAGACTGGCAAGGAGTCCAGCTCAGCTAAAACACACAGCTTGGTGCTGGATCTTCAGGGTCAGGCTAGGGAATTTCAAATTAGCATTGCAAGCCATGAGTTATTTTTGAGCAGTAGAGTGATGAGATCAAAGAGATGCCTGTAGGCGTTAATCCAGCTGCAAGGTCTGAACTAATAGGGTGGCCGGGAGAATGGATGGGAGGGGATGGCTTAATTAGTCAAGGAAGAGTAGTCGAGGGAAAGTATCACAGGTGACCTCAAGGCGCATGGTCTGAGAAATCAGGAGGATGGCTGTTGATGGGAGACCCCGAAATGGCATAATCAGGAGGAAGCCTGGCTTAAGGAGGAAGCCTGGCTTAAGGAGGGCTATTACACTGCCTTAGAATGTGGGTGCTAAGGAGAAGCAGTATCCCCTACATAGTCTCCTAATCTGTCTAAATCTATTGCTTAGTCTCAATTTCTTCTCCTAAAAGTTGCTGTCTTCATCATTTTAAATTATTCATTTACTGGGGAAGTTTAGGATGAAAACTTGAGAACATGCATGAAACAAAGCAGGCAGTTTCAGAAAGTTTTGCTGTCTCCTCCAAGAAGACCCACAAAAACCGATGTGCCAGCCAAAGAGACCTAGCCAGAGACAGCCAGAGACCCAGCCAGAGACAGTCAGAGAGAGAAAACCCTGACAGGGAAAGACAAGCAAAGGCCAGAGTCTCCCAAGAATTCAAAGAACCTCCACCTACCCATTCACTCTCTAGCAACCTCAGAACTCCTGGTTAAATGTGAGAAGAATAAAATAAGGCTAGGGAGACACTTTTTTTACTTTTAAAAATTTAAAACTTTTGACAAAAAATACAATTAAACTTTTTGTTCCCCCTCCCCAATAAAACAATTGAGCTGTTTTTTTCAGGGGGAAAAACTAACTCTAACTCTGGGTCTAGCAAAAGTAAACACATGTGGGCACTGGGTTTCTTCAATGAACACCAGCCCACTCCATAACAGATTCACGTGAAGCTAGGAAGGATTTCTTTTCTTACCAGTCTGCCTCTGTGACGCTGGGGCCATTCACTCCCTCCCAACAGAAAAGAGATGAACAGAATTTTAAAACCTCACCAAGTATTTACTTGAAAAGAATCCTGCAAACACTGAAACAACTGGCATTCACACAATTCTGCTCTCCAAGGATTTTGCATTTCAGGGCAGAGGGCACGAGGACATTCAAAAACTCAGAAAAAAGCCCAAGGAGGCATCCTGCTCTAAGGAGCCACAAAAAGTGCTCCCGCCCACTTCTGCTCACCAGTTCCTTTGGACCAAATGGGCCAAAAAGATTCACCAGAAATATCCAAGTTCCCTATAACCTGAATGGGTACAAATAAAAATCAGAAGCCTGGCATAGAGTTCAGACCTTTCCCCTTAAAGCACAGACAGAAACAACAGGGAGACTCCAGGCTGGTTTTAAGCCAGGCTTTCCAAGTGCCCCAGTTACTGGGGGGTAAGTCACTACTGTTTTCCTCTTTTTAGGGATTAGACTGGGTGTCTCAAAGTTCTTCACCAAACTAAAATTCCACAGGTCTGGGCCTAATACTGCTCAGAAAAATGTGGAATTGCTTGGTTCACATTTTCAATCTAAAATCTGGTTCTGCCCCATCCACAAAGTCCCCAGGGGCTATTCATGGCTCCATGCAGCTGCTTCCAACATGCAGCTGCTCCAAGGATGATGCATGGGCAGCTCCCTTAGGTGGCCAAACTCTCACTAGCAGCAGGTAGTTGTTTGTGCAGTTTGACTTTCCTGGGGCTTCTGAGTTGTTACAGGGCACCCACTTATGTCCAAGATCAGCCAGCAGAGAATACAAGCATAACAATTAGTACTCCCTGTCTAGCCTGAGGGGGAACACATCTATCAGATTTCTAAAATGCTTAAATGTACAGGGAAATCACTCATATAGCTTTCTGGTGGCTAGAGTTACAGTGCCATTCTAAAGGCCTATACTGAATGATAAGACACATGTCTGAGAAGTTTCCAAATGTTGTTAGACTGGCATTCAGCAGAAATGAAAACCTATTTGGGGTGGTAATAAACTTCAGCACTCAACCTGCTACCGCCTTTGGCCACTGGGTTGGCTCCCAGTGGACACAAAGGCCAGGCTGAGTCTGGAATGGTCTGGGCTAGGCTCCCACCCACAGGAAGTACCCACCTGAGAGCTTTTGCCACATTTCGCTTCCCCAGCCACAATCACAATCTGGCTCTGGAGAAGACTTTCCATGAAGGGATATTTTTCTTTCCATACTGGAAGATCTTCTCTCTCTTTTAAAAGTTTATAATAACGAGAAGAATATGGCAAACCGTCAAAAGGATTGAGTTCTAGGTCCTCACAGGCCAGGACTCCTTCATCATCAGCATCACTGGAATCCAGGGAGTCCGGGAAATAGCGTTTTTCGCAGGGTGCCCCAGGGCAGCATTCCATGTCTCCCCCCTGTATCATCCTTAGGAATGAAGCCTAGTCTGGTGAGCTCAGCACTGCATCTGCCATCAACGCTTCCCTAGGCAGCTGCATGGAAAGCCCCAGGGCCCCAGCTCCTGGCTCATGGCCATCCCTCCTCCTGGATTGCTGGGCGGCCTCCGGGGGCATAGGGCGGTCACTTCAGAACTCTGGGACTGGCTCGAGCTGTCTTTTCATCAACTGAGGCCAAAGTGACAAGGACAATAACAGAAACAGCTCGGCACAAAGAGTCACTCGTGCGGGCAGCTGGCAGGACCCGGCCGGAGGGCTACACTCATGGACGGCTGCTCCCCTTCGTTTCAGTGGTGTCCAGTCTGGCCCTCGCTCTCCGTCTGACCTCTAGCACACCCACAGCCTGGGGACCAACTGTAAAAGAAAGCCACAGGGGGCCAGAGTTGTGAATGAGAGGATGGTCACATGGGCCCTAATCCCAGGACAAAGAAGGCTGCTGGGGCCTGCTGGGGAGGGGCAGCCTGGGGGTTCTGCTCACATGTGCTCTCCCATATCTGCTGGAAGTCTCCTTCCATGAGAGAGCCCCTCCTAAAGGGGAGGATGCAAATCACTCTTCATTCCATTCTAGGAGCAGCGGGCTGAGAAAAGCAAAGGAGGGGAATAGGCAGCCCACACTCCCTCTCCTCCCCCTCATTTAGCAATTGGAGGGCTCCTGGGGTTAAGGAGGGCTCTTTCTAAAACTTTCTGTACTTAAAACAGAAATCCCCCAAATGTATCTGACTACAGTCCTTGGCAAACACAATTTTATATAGAAAAAGCCCATCTCAAGGAAAGGCCAATTCTGCCAGGTCACTTACCCCTTGTGTGGTGAGGGTGGGTGGGGGGTGGGGTCTTCTGCTCTTGCTTGCCCCAAAGAAGGATCTAATCAGGCCAGACTCGGTTAGAACCTTCTGGACTCACACCCAGGGCCTGAAATTTCCAAAGGCAGAAAATGTGGGCCTGGGCCAATGAGCTACTTCCCAAGAAAAGTCTATAGAGGGTGCTGGCCATGTGAGCTGTGGCCTTGAGATTAGCCATCTAACTGAGCTGAGGCTGCAGGCAGCCCACACACTATGCCTGGCCACTTATCACAGATCCCAACCCTGGTCCAAAGGAGTGACCAGGAGGCCTGGGGAGGAGACCTTGTAGGTGTGGCCAGCTTTCTTTCTCCTTCTTGTCTTCTCAGTAAACAAATCAAACTGGGTGATACTTATAAATATGAGTTTGGCCCTAAGCCAAGCTGAGGAGAACCAGACTTTCAAAGTAGAAAGGGGCTCCTTCCTCCACATAAATCAATGCCTGCTCCCCAAACTTCTTGGGAGCTATCTCTGCGTTTCCTCCACTACCCTTCCTCATCTTTGTCCCCTCCCCTATTCCACAGCAACCTCAGTCCTCTTCCCCTCTGCTTCTGTGAGCTTAAGATGCCATGGCCTGCCCTGCCCTGTCCTGTGACTCACCCCCCCCCCCCATCAGTCCCCTCAGAAGTTTGGTCCCAGATCATCCCCTCCCTTTCCCCGAAGGCCAAACCCCTCTTATCTACAGGTGGCCGTCATCTGGCTGTTCTTAGCCAAACTGGGTTCCTGGTGGTTCCCTATCCAGGGTTTCTCAAAGCTTTTTCTGCTCTCAACCCCTTCAATGCTTCTTAAACTGTGGGCTGAGACCCCAAAGTCACAATCCACAGTTTAAGAAGCATTGCCTTCCTCCATCTTCCCACATTCACTCTGAGCCAGAAAGGCCCAAGAAGGCCCAAAAAAGAACCATTAACTGGTGCTTGGGTACCAGTTGGGCAACTCACTTTGTCCTCCCCTCCACATGAGGCACCATGCCCTTACCTGAGAGTGGTCTGCCCAAAGGAAGGTAAATTTTGATTGCTGATACCTGCTTAGTTATCTTGGGTTTTACTGGTTAAACTTCTTAAAAATCATGCCTGAAACCCAATTCACTGGGACTCCCACTGATTGGCCAACAATAGGTCCCTACCCAAGGACCACTTAATGGTTACTTTTCAGGTCCTCCTGGTTCAGAGAGAATGTAAATAGTAACTGTTTCTTTTTGGGTCAGCAACCCTGAGGGTTTTCCCCTTTCACACTGCTTTTTAAAAAATTATTATTAAAGGAGCCATCCCTGGACTTACCTCTTAAAGAGGCCTGTTCAATAAATGGGTATTGCCTCTCTCAAAGTGAGAGTTTTAAAAGGCCTCAGCCTAAAAGGGCCAGGGTCTCCCACTGCAGCCTGGGTCATCTCCAGTTCTGATCTGTATCTAGCCACCAGACCCAGAACTGCTCTGGAGGAGAGAGTGAGGTTGCCTCACTCAAATCCAATTTAATTGCAAGTCATGTGTCTTCATCTTCCTGACACCACAGTCCTCTTCAAGATCAAAGGACAAGGAGCAGCTAGTGAAGAGAGTACCAGCCCTGGAGTCAGGGGGACCTGAGTTCAAATCCGACCTCAGACACTTGGGCAAGTCACTTAACCCCAATTGCCTTGCCTTCCTCACTCCAAAAAAAAATGTCAAAGGACAAACCACAACCACATCTTCCTCCATCTCCTCCCTCTTCTTCTGAGTCCCTCTAAGGCTCACTCTAGGGGGACCTTTCTGCGCCCCCCTTCCCTCTCTCTGCCCCCATGGTGTATTTATTTGGAAGACCTCCATGAGTCATAGAGGAGATGGAATGGAAACTTCTCAAGGCTAGGGCAGGTCTTAATTCTGCATTTGTATGGCTAGGGCTAACAAAAATGGGGCTGGAGAATAGGTGAGGAAGAACGGAAGCCTAAAATCTGTGCCAGGGAGCCCCGGTGCCCTCATTTTGAGCTGTATGAAGATGGGGACGTGCCATAACCCACTGGAGGTTCTGTTTTCTCGTCTGTAAAATGGGAATACTGGTCCTTGCACTATTTCAGAGAGTTATTATTAGGAAAGTGCCTCCTAAATGTGAGCTGCTATTGTTCATTTTCAAACATAAACACATTCCTATAACAATGAAGTTGTGTGAAAAGGGTTAGGAAAACCAGGAAAAGCATTTAATAACCACTATTTCCACAATGAAAACAACTTTTCCTCCAAGATAGTACAGACTCTTCCTGATCCTCAAGACTGGTGGCCCAAAGCCACGGTGTTTTGTGTAGAACTGTCTGGTCTACCAGTACTCTCAGAGCTCGGCTTAGCAAAGGGCTTCAGTTATCAGGTGGGGAAGAGATGCTGGAAAAGAGGTCGGAGTGGCGGCAGAACAGCCACACCTGTGGTCCTTAGCATCTAGAGCAGAACTGCATGAGGGTTCAGAAGCTTCCTAGGTGTGTATCTGTGTGCAGGGGATCTTCTAGGCGAGATTTCTGAAAAAACACAGACAAACAAGAGGGAGGAGCTGCATGCAGGTGACTGCAGATCCGCTCGAGAAACACCCCTTGTGCATTCTCATCTCCTTTAGTGAGTATTCATGTCTACACAGAATTCTTTCCATTACATCCTCAGGAAACAGGGTTCTGTCCCAGAGGTTTTCTTTACAAGTCTGGGCACACCAGCGGCTCCCTGGCCTATCACCTGCCTGTTTCGCTCATCTCTCAGGACAACCTGGTCTCACCCTTTGCTTCCTTTTCTTTATCAGTCAGCCGCCTCTCTTCTCATTCTGTGTGCAGCTGTCAGGACATCCCTTCATCTTTGCACATGGTCCCTGGAAAATCTTGTACCTTGTATCCATGACTTTTATCCATGACTAGCAGGTCCCCAGCCTTGGCAATCTCGGCCAGAGGATCTGAAGTGCTTCCACCAAGTTTTCTGTCCCTAGCACATGAGGGAAGTGCCTGGGTTTCAGTGTAGGCTTTATCCAACGACCATTCTGGCACTCAGTTTGCTGCCTGACCAAGAGTCTCCATTCTCCTGATGCTCCGGAGAAGCACTGAACTCTGTATTGGTCAGCTATCAGTACAGGTTTAATTTTGAGGAGTTGTATGACACTGTATGAAGTCAAAAGGGGGCCATTCTGAGGGGCTATCTCAGAACCTCACGACTCAAGGAAATGGCTCTCTTTAACTGCTCCCATGCCCATACCTCTTCTTCATCCTCACCCTTCCTGACCCCTCCTGCAGCACCCACCCAACATTCTGGCCACTTTCTCTCCTGCTGCATGCTCTCTCTCCTTTTTCTCCCTCTTTCCTGTGGGTATTTATAGTCCAAGGTCAATTCCTGCATCCTGTTCTCTCTGTGCACCCATTCAATAATTTCATTAACTCCCATAGGCTTAATTATCGAGGCCGTGCCTCCAACTAGATCTATGTTTCTAGCCCAAGTCTCTCTCCTGAGCTCCAATCAACTTATTAATAAGCATGAATTGGCATTTTCTATATTCTAGGAATTGCGTTAAGTGCTAGTATAGAAAGAAAGGACAAAACAGTCCTTGCCTTCCAAGACTTTTCAGTCTAATGAAGGAGACAACATGTGTACAGTGGGTCCATATATGACCCAGAGCAGCAGGGACAGTAGAGAAGGTGCTACCTAGCATCTGTGGCACCTGAGAAAGGCCTTCTAAAAGAGGATGTGAAGAAGCCCCCATCCTGCAGCACCAGCTGGCTGGGGGCTGCTTCCACTGCACACTCATTATATTCCATAAAGAAATCATCATCTTTCCCAGCAAAGCCTCCTCTCCCCAGTGTCCAGATTTCTGTCCAGGGCACCATCCTCCTCCTTAGCCAATCAGCACCAACCTCATCAATTCCTGATCCTGTATCCCCTCCCCTCCCTTTCTCTCCACCTACAGAGACTCTACCCTCGTTCAGGGCCTCTTCCCTTTGCAGTTTTCCTGCTGCCCAGCCTTAATCACTCCACTCTATAATGCAGACTGATGGCAAAGCACAAGACTGACCACATCATCACAAACCCCAGTGATGCCCTGCTGCATGCATTCCTCTGCTTAGCACTGAAACCTGCTTTTCCAGCTTACTACATATCACCCCACCCCAGCCCCTCTCTCTTCTAACCAGTCTGGCCTACTTCCTGCTCCTGATAAATGCCATGTTGCCTCCCACTCATGACTCGGGAGCCACAAGTGACCTTATAGGCCATCTGGGCCAAACCCCGCATGTCAGAGCTGGAGGCCTGAGGCTTGTCTGAGGCAGGATTTGAAGCCAGGGCTCCCCGACCTCAAGTCTGGCCTGCATCCATTCCTTTTTACCTCTGCCTCCGAGAAGCTGAGCTTCTTTCCAAGGTTCACACAAGCATGGCTTCCTCCTCCAGGAGGACTTTCCCGATAAAATTCCAGAGTTAACCCTCCCCTTCCACATCCTTCCCAATCATATTCAACGAGGGAGGCCATTTGCCTCCTGCTAATAATTCTAGAAATAGAATTCTATACCCTCCCAAGTTTTCAAAGGACATAAAAGCAAGTTCAGACTAGAAAGGGACTGGGCTTTTTACAAGAAGGGAAGAAGAAAACTACCAAAGTATAAGCAGGCAACTCGATGCCAAAGAAGGGAGCTGCAATGTATGACAGGAGGAGGATCAGCAGAGACACCCAAAATTCACTGAAAACTCCCAAAGGAGAGGGTCTTATACATTCATATACAGCAGCACCAAGGCCCTGCCACAAGGAAGCAGACTCTGATACCCTCGTTATCGTTGGCATGAAGGCTGGGGGGTCCACCTGGGTATTATTATTTAAGTGAGATCGCACAGGAAGGAGCTGGGTTGGTCAGAACCCTAGAGTAAGGAGGTATTATAAAGTAAAGCTTGTGAATGTATGACACAGAATAAATTATTTTTGGAAGTTGTTTTATGAATGAAATTGGGTCTGTAAAATTATTGTAATGATATAATGACTATTTCTGACAAGATGTGTTTACCACCAGTTGCCTAGAAATAGCTCGTCTATCCACCGGAGAGATACGGTACGCTTATTTCTGAAATACTAAAGATCTAGCTGGATTAACGTAAGGAAATCTAGAAACAGAAGGGGACCCATGGTGGACTGTACTGGAGTAAAGATCAGTGCAGGGAGAAACAGAGTTTTGATGCTGGAGAATGCCACAGACCTGGACAGAAAGCAGAAACAGTCAAGGAGTTTGGGAGAGAAATCACAAAGAACAGGTCATGTCAGTGCAATCACAACTCCGCCTTTTGTACATCTTCATTAGATGGCAGATACAGTTTAACTAGATTTTAGTAGAGTACAAGAAGGGGAAGGTGAACCTAGATTGTGGCTCATCTTTCAAACATTTGGGTATTTTACTGTATTTCAAATTCAACAAGTGAGTAGTATGATAAAACAAGTGAAAAAGTTAAAGGGATTTCAGCCTGCATTGTTCATATGAGTCTACAGAACTGGGATGGAGAAGCAGGATAAAGGACATTCCTGGAGAATGGATGAGCAGGCTAGAAGGTATCATCACCATCACCATCATCTGCCTTCTGGGAACGTTAGAAGGCTCAAATGAGATGCTGTAACCTCAAAGTACTTGGCTGCTTACAGGAATGTGCACCCTTGTTAGTAGTTTTTGGCCAAAGAACTCATAACACAAAGAAAAATACAAAATGACCACAGTCCTTGGTGGCCCCATCTGGCTTTGGCAATGACAGAGACCAAATGATGGGGGGAACAAAAGGGCAGAGGGTGTTCAGAATCACCGTTTTATACCTGTAAGAAGTCAAAGTATGAAATCCTCATCTAACAATCAGCAAATGGATCCATTCCTGGAGGCCCTCGAATGCTTAACATGTTAGCAGATGAGACAAAGTCAGGGGGATGGTTAACATGCTAGGATTAGGATTCTCAAAGATTTTGGCAAGCAGGAGCTCAAATTTTACAAGGGCTAATTTAATTGGGGAAAATGCACAGTTTTACAACTGGATTCAACAAACAGACTTCCTGAGGGTGAGTGGAGGAAGTAGGAGTATATACTGCTATGTGGGTAAGTTCTGGAGGTTTTCACGGTGACTCTCAAGCTCAAACTGAGCTGCCAAATTCATGTTCTAAAAGCCCAAGGCAGAGCATGTTGCTCAGCTGCACAACCTTCATAGCTTCCTCCAGCCTCTGGGACATAGGGTCTTAAGCCTTTTTGTGTCATTGACCCTCCCCTCTTCTTTCCCCCCCCCAGCTGGTGAAATCTATGAACTGCTTCTCAGAAACAGGCTTTTAAACACATGAAATAAAATACAAAGAACCACAAAGGTGCAGAGATAAAGTATCTATCTTACACACTTGCCATTGCCAGGAACTGTGCTAAGAAAACCAATTTTATTGAAATTGTTATCAAAGAACTCACGGACTTCAGGTTAAGAACCCCTGCTCTAGAATAAATACAAACTTCAGCTTGGAATCTAGAGACAGTCTCATGAATCTGGGCACTGTCTCCCTTTTCAGGCTGAATGGCCGTTATTCCTACCCCTTCTCTGAATTAGAATTTTGCTTTTGTTTCTTTTCCCACCTTGGTCCCCTGGTCCAACTTTTGCCTGGAATTCTGTCTCGTCTTAGAACCCTGAGCTTCCTTTCAGGCTCAGCTCAGGTTTCTCTTCCAAGGAGAAACATCTCCCCAAAAGCCTTCTCCCTCCATCCCCACCTCCTGGATCTACTTCTCTGGTTCCATGTGGAAGCCCCCAAGGATGAGCTCTAAGTTCCTTCAGGGCAAGGCCTGAGTCCCACTGTCCCAGCCTGCAGGATTCACTGCTCAGAGGAGATGCTTAGTGCTTCTTGGACTCCAGTGGGGTAGTTCTGGATAGGGCAAATCAGCAGTGAGATGGGGCACAGTGCCTGGCACACTGTTGGTGCCTAGAAGATGCTTACAGGAACGCTTACAGATGAAAAAGAACAACAGAAAGAGGGAAAATGGGGGCATATCTGACCATTTCTAGGGTGATCTAGCTCAATTCTCTGACAGCAGAACCAATATACTTGGATTCTCAATGCCTTGGGGTTGGGGTGGCACTTAAGAACAGCTGGACCAGAATAAACACTGAAACACAAAATCTGGTCTGGAGCCAAAACCATTTTGAAAACACTGAAGGATAAAATTATATGATGCATGAAAGAGGATAAAGGAAAGGTACCAAAGTGGGGGGAATCATGGATCAGAGGGTCAGAGTACAGAACCGGCCTGTGAGTTTACTGGTACAAAGTACTCCTATGGGAGGGAGCCCCCTCCACCAATGCAGGTCTCTGCAACAAACAGCCTGAGAGTGGGCTAGAGCCCAGAAAGGTGAAGTAATCTGCCCAGGGTCACAGCACAGACAACCTGTTCAGAAATGGGACTTGCTAGACATTTTGTCACACTGCAGAATGTTGACTGATAATATACTAAGACAATATCAGTAATGACTGACCCATTGAGCTACAGCCTAATCCTTATAAAATACTGATGGAAATGGTATACAAAAGCCTCTCAGGCAACCTTGATGAAAAACTAAGACTAGCATGGGCAGACTTTCCCAGTTACAGCCTATATCCTCAGTCATACAACTGACCGAAAGGTTGAGCAATCCTGCTATTACTTGCTTGCATATACACATACACATCTATATTTTTTAATATTTTGACTTCACAAAGCAAAATTCAGCCAGTTTCTTTTCCAAAAAAATGTCCCCTCATGCATATGTTAAGGTCACAGAAGAGTCTTTGGAAGAACCAGAGACATAACTTTGCTCAACAGCTTTTGACTTCCAGTACTGAGCAAGGCACATGCTCACTGAGAGCTCACCACTGCTGTGGATGATGCCCCATGAAGAGCTGATACAGAAAAGGGTTTCCTAACAGGTGGGGAAGTCTTCCAAATTTTCCTGTTTGCAGATAGAGTATTTACTGTACCAAGCCCCAGAAGACCGGAGGACCACTTCAATGAGACCAGGACAATTAACAGGAAACTGGCCAAACAACTGACATGGGAAAAATCCAATGGGTAGAGGCTATTGTCCAGAATAGCAGGTGTGATTGGATGGGCTGCTCACTGAGTTAATCCATCAGCACATATAATGGTGACTGGGACCGAATATGAGCTGGGGCCAGAATTAAACAGGAAGGGAGTGAGTTGAATTGCATTTGGGAGACTGTCCAAAGCTTTCAGTGCTCCTAAGCTGTCCCTAATACTTCCTCCTTTAAAAATCTGCATTCTTCTGGTAAAGCTACAAGACTAGAATATAGGTCTGAGGGAATAAAATTGGGCTCAACCAGAGGGCAATGATGAAGTGAGCAGCTGTTGTAAGGGGGCTGCAGCATTTCACCAACAATCATTTGTGTGTAAAAACTGGATCAGGAAATGGATGACCAGGAAAAGAGCTGAGTTGTTCACACAGCAAAGACATAGCTTGAGGGCTATCCCAGGAGCCAAAGATCAGGATGCAATGGGTGAGTTTCACACTGAGAGGACTGAAGGAAAGACATAAGATTTGCACAGGCTGAGAAAGCATGACCAGATCTGCAAATGGCAGTGCTGGAAAAGGTTACCAGAGATACATTTTAATATTGAAGTATTATCTTTATTTACACAAATGACTGAGTGGGATAATCAGCAGGGTGGGGAATCTGCAGCCTTGAGGCCACACATGGCCCTCCAGGTCCTCAAGTGCAGCCCTTTGACTGAATACAAACTTCACACAAGGATCCCCTTAACAAAAGGATCTGGTGTGTAAAACTTGGATTCAGTCAAAAGGCTCCAGCCAAGGATCTAGAAGGTCACATGTGGCCTCAAGGATGCAGGCTCCCCACCCCGATAGAGGAATCCCTTGATTCCAGGATTTAGAAAGGGCTATTTCTTCAATCCCATTTATTCTCAGTAATGAAAATTTTAGCTAATAATAGCCTTTTCTGTTTTGCTTCTGAGTCTTTTGATCATATATACGAGACTAAGCAACACCTCCAAAAAGACCCACTTTAAATGACCTTGCTTTCAAGAAATCTAACTGGATCACTAAAGCAACCAAATTGCAAAAGTATTCATTATTAATTCTTTTTTTTTGGAGGGCAGTTGGGGTTAAGTGACTTGCCCAAGGTCACACAGCTAGGTTTTTGTGTTAAGTGTCTGAGGCCGGATTTGAACTCAGGTACTCCTGACTCCAGGGCCGGTGCTCTATTCACTGTGCCACCTAGCTGCCCCTCATTATTAATTCTTATTCTAGGTTAGTGTCTAGTACACAATGGATAATTAATAATGCAGTATCAAAACTCATTTTAAAAAGTCACCAATTCACAGATAAGTATATTATTGCTGATTTTTAAAAGTTTTGGTATTCTGTATAAAGAGATTTCCCAATGGGAATCAATTGTTCAAGTATAATAATAACACACCCTCTGGCAAAATGAATCCTTTGCAATTCAAGAGTTTTGTTAAGAGCTACAAACTTTGAACAAATAAGCTGCTCACCAGGTTTCTAAATTATCTTTGTTTTTCACTGCATAATGTTCTATTTGAAAGTTTGGTTAAATGTTTTATTTACAGACTACACATAAATATTAATTTGGTTTATTTACACAGTTTAGGTAGATGTCTGTGTTAACTTGTGTGGGCTTATAAAAGTTCCAATCTTTACTATAAATATCTTTAATGTCTCTCAAATAAAACCATGACACTTATGTGGGTTCTGAACATATAAAATGAAAATTCAGTGTTTCAGCCAATAAAGAGAGAGTATTTGCTTATTTTTGGCATAATGGTAACCAGAGAGGCAGCATGGCTCAGTGGGCAAAGGTCCTGCTCTGGAATCAGAAAGACCTGGGTTAAGATCCTGCCTCTGACACATCTCAGATGTTTTAGGCCTTTAAAACTCTGGAGCTTCCTATACCTGTCCATATCCTTGGGCCTGATTTTTATCTATAACAAAATAATTAAAGAATGAAGGCATAGCTGGTATAAAGCTACTTAAACCCACACAAATACTGGGTAGAAAAAGATACTTTGGTTAGTTCTTCAGAAGGATACTTTTACCCCCAAACAACTGGGGGTCTCAATGAACAGTTCTGATCATTTTTACAGCTACAGTCTAATAATTATGTAACAAAAAGACTTGACAAGAACTAAACCATGTAGTAATGAGAAACTTTAAGGGACGTTCTCATCTGGCAGAAAATCATACCACTGAAATAGAGGGTTAAAAACAAGACTCTATTTTGAAATACTTCTTCAGTGTTCAAGCTTCCATTTCCCCCTTTTTAAACACAAACTATCTGTTTCCTCCTATCCAGAACCTAGAAGAACAGCAGGCTACAAATAAGTAAGACTTGTGCCTCGACTGTTCCGGGGCAGGTGATCCTCCAAGCCACACACACCACAGTTTGGGGCTGCTCCCACTTGGCTGGGCTTTGACCTTTCTTCTGATCACGTTCTAGATAATTTTCTTCTTCATTTTTTTCTTCCATTTTTTAACATCAGTTTCTTTATCATCATTCTTATCTTCATTAGCTTCTATGAAATGTAATGTTCATCTTGGGACTATGCAGCTGTGTTTCACAGGAAAACACATAGGTAACAGCAACTATTCTAATTATAAGACAGGTGGAGACACCAGCACAGGTTCACTCTTGATCCACATAGACAGGAAGACAGGAATGGTGTTATAATAACAGGTTAAATAAACGTACTTACTTTATTCTAGTCTAGTCTTCTCAAGAGGGTTGCTGATAATGGGGGCACCAACTCCTACAGCATCCAACAATCACTCTTCTTGCAGGGGTGGGTGAGAAGGGGGTGCAGCTGTCCCTTTCTGTGGTCGGCCAAGACAGGTACAGCATTCCAGCTTGTATATTCCCCCAAGTCTCAAAGGGGGCTGGTTGAAGCAGTACACATTTTCCACAAGTCTTGATGGGCTGATGAAGGTAGGTATCTACCTTCCTCTATGCATTCTCCAAATCCCAAATCACCACTCGTTGACTAGTGCCCACTTGTTTTATAGGGCAACAAAGAATAATATTTGTCAGCAACAGCCTCGCAATTTTACAGCACCCCTATATCTCTATATAGTTGTGGTAGAAACTGTTTTGAACCATGATTGTGAGAACTCATATCAAACACCTGGGAACTAGAGATTGTTATGGCCATGTATCCTTGGAACTAGATCCTAAAAAGGGTAACAAAATCCTTCTTACACACTAAAATCCACCTAACATAATGATCTGCTCAAGTGAAAAAATCAGTTTGGGAATCTATAGCAAGGAGATTGCATCATCATACCATGTCTGAACTTTCAGAAATTTCAGGAGAAATCCAGGTAAGATTCTTTGAAAACTGCTTTTGCCAGTTGTGCTACATCCCTTGTGTTTGTTATTCTTGACAGTTTTCAAAGTGACATTTCTCCTCAATCTACCTGCCACCCTACGCAACTCATAATATCTGCTCTAACAAAGGAGAAGGGATTTAAATCATGTCTCTGATTGCATCCAATATGTCTTTATCAACAATCAATCCAATCAATCAACATTTATTAAATTTCTACTATGTACCAGGTACTGTCCTAAGCACTGGGGATACAAAAAGAGGCAAAAGACAGTCTCTGCTCTCAATAACCTTTTAATCTAATGGGGAAGAGAACATGCAAAGCCAAGCTATAGACAGTATAAATAGGAGACAATTAACAAAGGGAAGTCCCTGGAATTGAGAGATTGGAGAAGGCTTCCAGAAGGTGGGATTTTAGGTGGAATTTAAAGAAAGCAGGGGAAGCCAAGAGGCAGAGATGAGTCATGGGGAACAATCAGAGAGAATGTAGTGAGCCAAGATGGAGTGTTTGGGCTGTGAAACAGCCAGATGGCCTATCTGTTTGATTTAAGGTGTAATTCTAATAGGAAGCTTGTAGGTTGTTCACCTGAACTTCATTTTAATAATTTCCCTGTGCTTCAGAATAGACTAATCAAGTTCCTGAACCACATCCCTGAGCAAGTTAACACTTTCAAAAATGATCAGCCATAATTCAGGAATTGTTTAGGGCAACCCTTTTCTTTATTTCTCACCCTCTTCTTCAAAGCTTGGTCTTCTCATTACTTTCTTCTGAAATTGTCATCTGGTTTCCATTCACATTCTTTCTGTAGGTTCATAAACTGTATTAATTATTTTGCATTTCTTATCAAAAAGCGGCTGGTCAAGAAGACTGTACAAAGATTTCTTTCAAGGTTTGCTTCTCTATGTTTTTGGGGTATGTTTGTTTTGCTTTTTGGAGGGGAGAAGGTAAGGCAATTGTAGTTAAGTGACTTGCCCAAGGTCACACAGCTAGTTTTTTGTATTAAGTGTTTGAGGTCGGATTTGACCTCAGGTCCTCCTGACTCCAGGGCCAGTGCTCTATTCACTGCACCACCTAGCCGCCCCAACTTTGCTTCTCTATCTGTGCACTATTAACTGGAAGGTTTTTGAAGGCATTCACATATTGCTTACTTATTTTTGGAAAGTTCTGAAGGTGTCCTATTTCCATAAAGTCATGCATTCTTTACTGAAGCACTGAAAAATTTCCAGGGTTCTGCATCCTCTGACCAGTCATCTGATATGTCTCACTGTTTGCAACTTTACCAATTTCTGCTTCCTCTACTTCTTCAACATCCTCCCTTTCTTGTTGCCCAAATCTGGTCTGCTCATTTCTGTCAATGCCTACCATGTCTTAAGGCCTCTGAAGATTTGCTATTTTGTAAAGAAATGTCCTGGGCTCTTTAGGAGGATTGAGTTGATGAGAAAGAAAAGTGACAAGAGGGAAGCTGGGCTGCCCAGCACAAGTGCTTTTTATTGTCTTGATGCTTTTCTTTAGCATCTGTAGCTACTGTGGGATAAAGCCTCTTTTCCTCTTCAAAAAATGTTACATGACGCTAGAATTGTTCTTTGAATGTCTGACAGGATTCACTTATAAAACCACCTGATCCTAGGGTTTGTTTATTTTTCCTTGGAGAGCTACTTTATAGGTGGTGGAATTTCTTTTTCTGACTAGGTTATTTAAATTCTCCATTTATTTTTTTAAAAATTTATTTATTTATTTACTTTTAGTTTACAAAATTCAGTTCCACAGTCCCTTGAGTTTCAAACTTTCTCCCTTCCTTCTCACTCCCCCTAACCCCCCCGTCTCCCACCACCCTGGCAACATACAATCAAGTATAGGGTCTGCAAATACTTTCACATCATACATTAGACTGGTTGTATAGAAGGGTTGTAACCAATGGCGTGAACAATGGGAAAAAAGAAAGAAAACCAAACATGGAAAGAACGCTAGCATGTAGATTGCTTCAGTCTCCATTTAAACTCTGTACTTTCTAGATCTTTCTCTCAATGTAGAATCTCCTTCCATCCTGAGACTTGTAGAGTTGTCTTATAACTAACTGTGCGTTGCTGAGGAGAGTCCAGTTTATCAAAGCTGGTTGTCACACATACGATGTGTCTGTGATTGTGTACAAATTTTTCCTGGTTCTGCTCTTCTCACTTAGCATCAGTTTGTATAAACCTCTCCAGGTGAACATGAAGGCCATCTCCTCTCCGTTTCTTATAGCACAATAGTATTCCATTACATTCATATACCAGAACTTGTGTAGCCATTCCCCAGTTGATGGGCATCCCCTTAACTTTCCAGTTTTTTGCCACCACAAAGAGAGCTGCAATA
>CM053598.1:7867980-7882635 GCA_028646575.1 Pseudocheirus occidentalis | reverse complement strand
CTCATTTCTCTGTCATACACAAACACAAACACACACATACACACACTCTCACTCCCTCTCCTCTCTCTCTCTGCACAGCATCACCAATTGCTTGTTGGACATTTCTTTTTACAAATCTTTTTAAATTTATTTTTAGTTTTCAACATTAATTTCCACAAGATTTTGAGTTACAAATTTTCTCCCTGTCTTTCCCCTACCCCCCCCCCCAAGACAGCAAGCCTACTGGATACCCCTTGCCCCAGTCTGCTCTCTCTTAGATCCTCCCCCATATCCCCTCTAACTTTGTAGTATGGCAAGATGTTTTTAACATTTGTTTTTAAAACTTTGATTTCCAGATTCTTTCCCTTCTTCCCTCCTCACCCACCCCCACTGGGAAGCAATTCAATATTAGTTGTACATATGTAGTCACACAAAACGTTTCTGCAGTAGTCGTCTTGTGAAAGACTAACTATATTTCCCTCCATCCTAACCTTCCCCTCCCACTTATTGTTTTCTACTTTGACCCTGTCCCTTTTCAAAGTGTTTGCTTCTAACTACCCTCTTCCCCAGTCTACACTCCCTTCTATCATCCACTCTCTTATCCTCTTCCCCCCTACTACTTTCCTGTAGAGTAAGATACCCAACTGAGTGTGTATGTTATTCCACCCTTAAGCCAAATTCAATGACAGTAAGGTTGACCCACTTCCTTTCACCTTCCTGCTCTTCCCCTCCCTTGTAACAGTTTTCTCTTGCCTCTTTTATATGGGATAATTTGCCCTATTTTATCTCTCCTTTTTTCCTTCTCTCATTATATTCCTGTCTCGCCTCTTAATTTTATTTTTTAGTTATCATCCCTTCATACTCAACTCATCCTGTGCCCTCTATGTATACACATACATGTATACATACACACACATATGTATTCCCTTCAACTATCCTCATACTGAGAAGTCTCATGAGTTACAATTATCATTTTTCATGTAGGAATGTAAATAGTTCAACTTTAATAAGTTCCTTATGATTTTTCCTGTTTACCTTCACATGCTTCTCATATTTGAAAGTAAAATTTTCTGTTCAGCTCAGGTTTTTTCATCAAGAATGCTTGAGGTAGCTGTGAGCTCTTTCACCCAGCGTGCACTTGCCTCCCCCCTGCCTCCAGGTGAGGCACCACCTCCTCTCTCTCTTAAGGGTTTAAACTTGCCACTTCAAAGTTCACCATGGATGATGATATTGTTGCTCTCGTTGTTGACAATGGCTCTGGAATGTGCAAAGCTGACTTTGCAGGAGATGATGCCCCTCGGGCTGTCTTCCCTTCCATTGCTGGGTGCCCCAGACATCAGGGTGTGATGGTGGGTATGGGCCTTTTGAAAGACAGCTATGTGGGGGATGAGGCCCAGAGCAAGAGAGGTATTCTCACCCTGAAATACCCCATTGAACACGGCACTGTCACCAACTGGGATGACATGGAGAAGATCTGGCATCATACTTTCTACAATGAGCTCCATGTGGCCCCTGAAGAGCACCCTGTGCTGCTCACAGATGCCCCCCTGAACCCCAAAGCCAACAGAGAAAAAATGACTCAGATTATGTTTGAGACCTTCAATACCCCAGCCATGTACGTTACCATCCAGATTGTGCTGTCCCTGTATGCCTCTGGTCGTACCACTGTTATTGTGATGGTGTGACCCACACTGTGCCCATCTATGAAGGTTATGCCCTTCCCCACGCCATCCTCTGTCTGGATCTGGCTGGCCATGATCTGACGGACTACCTCATGAAGATCCTGACCGAGAGAGGGTACAGTTTCACCATCACAGTTGAGAGGGAAATTGTGCGTGACATCAAGGAGAAGCTGTGTTACGTCGCCCTCGACTTTGAGCAGGAGATGGCCACTGCTGCATCCAGCTCCTCTCTGGAAAAGAGCTACGAGCTCCCTGACGGTCAGGTTATCACCATTGGCAAAGAGACATTCCGATGCCCGGAAGCTCTCTTCCAGTCATCTTTCTTAGGTATGGAATCCCGTGGAATCCACGAAACTACCTTCAACTCAATCATGAAGTGTGATGTTGACATCTGTAAGGATCTGTATGCCAACATCGTATTGTCAGGTGGTACCACCATGTACCCTGGCACTGCTGACAGGATGCAGAAGGAGATTATAGCCCTAGCTTCCAGCACAATGAAAATCAAGATCATTGCCCCACCTGAGCATAAATACTCTTTCTGGATTGGAGGCTCCATTCTGGCATCCCTTTCTACCTTCCAGCAGATGTGGATCGGCAAGCAGGAATATGATGAATCTGGGCGCTCCACTGTCCACCGCAAATGCTTCTAAATGGACTGTTTGTGTTTTTTTTGTTTTTTTTTTTTTGTCAAAAGATGTGACAAGATGACATGATAATTACCCCCCAAAAGAGATGAGATTGGCATGGCTTTGTTTGTTTGTTTTTGTTGTTTTTTGCGCTTGACTCAGGATTTAAAAACTGGAATGGTGAAGGTGATGAGCAGTCTAAGTATGTTGGAGGCAAACCATCCCCAAAGTTCTACAGTGCATCTTCAGGACTCTGATTGTACGTGTTTGTTGGTTTTTTTTAAGTCATTCCAAATATCGTATAATACATTGTTACAGAGTTACTACAAGCCTCTGTGAAGGCTGTCCTCTGCTACAGCAAAGGAGCAATGTAACAAAGACCCAGATGAGGTGGGTGTTGGGGGGAAGGTACTAGTATTGCTTTAAATGTAAATTATGTAATCCTTTAAAAAAAAACTTTGTATCTTCCACCTTAATACTTGTTTCTTTTTTAAAAAATTGTCAGGCACGTTGAATGGCCCCCTAAATTCCCTCTCTGCCCCCAACATAGATGTGAATGAGGACTTTCATAGTCTCCCTGTGAGTTTTGAGATTGGTGCCAGTACTTGGGGGAGGGGAGGAGCTTTACCTGTACACTGGCTTAAGACCAATTCAAATAAAAGCGCACACGTTAAAGAAAAAAAATGCTTGAAAGTCCTCTATTTCATTGAATGATCATATTTTCCCCTGAAACATTATACTCAGTTTTGCTAGGTAGGTGATTCTTGGTTTTAATCCTAGCTCCTCTAATGTCCAGAATATCACACTTCAAGCCCTTTGATCCCTTAGTGTAGAAGCTGCTAGGTCTTGTGTTATCCTGATTGTGTTTCCACAATATTCAAATTCCACACAACTCAAAATTCAAATTTCTTCCTGACAGCTTATAATATTTTCTCCTTGACCTGGGAACTCAGGAATTTGGCTATGATATTCCTAGGAGTTTTCTTTTTGGGATCTTTTTTCAATAAGTGATCAGTGAGTTCTTTTAATTTCTATATTGCCCTCTGGTTCTAGAATATCAGGGCAATTTCCTTGAGAATTTCTTGAAGGATGCTTTCTAGGTTCTTTTTTTGATCATGGCTTTCAGGTAGTCCAATGATTTTTAAATGATCTCTCCTGGATCTATTTTCCAGGTCAGTGGTTTTTCCAATGAAATATTTCACATTGCCTTCTATTTTTTCATTTGTTTGAATCTGTTTAATAGTATCTTGATTGCTCATAAAGTCATTAGCTTCCATTTCCTCTAATCTAATTTTTAAGGAATTATTCTCTTCAGTGAATTTTTGCTCATTTTTCTTTCCAATTTTTCTTCCACTTCTCTTATTTGATTTTCAAAATCCTTCTTGAGCTCCTCTGTGGCCTGTAACCAGCTCATATTTTTCTTGGAAGCTTTTGACACAAGAGTTTTGACTTCATTGACTTCTTCTGGTTCCATGTTTTGATCCTTTTTGTCCCCCCAAAAGGATTCTATGGTCTGATTCTGCTTCCTCTACTTGCTCATCCTGCCAACCAACTAACTTACTTTTGAGCTCTTCGCCAGGGTAGAACTCTGCTTCCAGATTGCAGAGAGCTATGTCCCAAATTGCTGGGATTTTGGCAGATGTTGTCAGGGCTGTGAGGAGGGTGCCCTCTCTACAGACACCTCAAGCTCTAGCACACTGGCCACATACCCCAGGACCACCACCCAAGACCACAATCTAGATCCAAGCTGGTTAAAGAAAAAGCAATTACCCTCTGAACGGTCGTTTGGTCCCCCTATGATCTGCAGACCAGGAGCTCTGAAGGCAGCCACTGCAGCAGCCATGCCTCTGTCATCTCTCACCCTGGGGGCAGGGGCAGTTCCAAGAGTTCCCCACTGACCTTTTACTTTCTCTTTGGTGTTTCTGGATTGAGAAGTCTGGAAACTGCCACAGCTGCTGGTGATTGATTCTCCGGAAGACTGCTCTGGCTGGTCTGTGCTGGGAGATGGGGCCACCTTGGGTCTGGACACTGGTAGTTCATGCAGGACTCTGATGGGCTTACAGTCAGGTACGACAGACCCTTTCTGTCAGCCTTCCAGCCTATCTTCAGTGGGAGATCTGTTTCTCTCTGCCACTTTGTGGGTTCTGTAGCTCTAAAATTTGTTTAGAGTCATATTTTACAGGTCTTGGAGGTGTTTGGAGCAGGAGCCCCACAGAGTTTTTTTAATTTGGCCATCTTGGCTCCACCTCTCGCCTGTTGGACATTGCAAAGAGGCAGATGTCTCAAAAACATCTCTCAGTATGTCCAAAAAAGAGTCTGTCCTCTTTAATGCCAAACTTACATCATCTAAAGGCTGTAGGAACCACTAGGTGGAGCAGTGGATAGCATGCTGGGCCTAAGATCAGGAGGGCCTAAGTTCAAATGTATTCATCCTTAAAACTGAGAATAATAGCACCTCCCTCTCAAGATTGTTGTGATAATTAGATATTTGTCAAGCACTTTAGCATGGTGTTTGCAACAACACTGACACCTAATGAACTCTCTGTCTGTCTCTCTTCTGGAGTGCTGGAGTTGGAAAAACTTGAGTTCAAATTCAAAGTCAAACACTTGGAACTAGCGGTGTGACTTGGAAAAGTCACTTAACTTCTTTTTTGCATCAGTTTCCTCAATTGAAAAATGTGGATAATAATAGCACCTCCTTCCCAGAACGGCTGTGAGGATTCAATGAGGGGATGTTTGTAAGTGCTTAGCACTGTGCCTGGCACATAGCAGGGCCTCAGTAACTGCATACTCCTCTCCCTTCCTACTTGTCTCAAAAGGCATCACCAATCTTCTCTTCCCTCAGGTGCACAACCTTAGTGTCATCTTTGATTCTGCCCCTATATCCAATCAAACCTTGCCCTTTCTACCTCCACACCTCTCACACTTGACCCCTGACATCTACTTACTCAGCTCAGTCCATCATCCCCCACCTAAATTATTCCAATAGTTTCCTAATTGTTTTTTCTGCCTCAAGTCTCTCCCTCTTATACTCTCTGATCCAACTTTCTCTTCTGGATGCTCTTTCTCTCATTTCCAAGTTCTCACACTGGCCTTCCTCCATCCTGGGAATGTATTCCCCCCTACTTTTAAAGTACCACTCTTCCTTTATCATGTTTTAAAACAAATTCCATTTATTTTCAGTTCCAAATTCTCTCTTCCCAGAATTCCACTCACTGGGAAGCAAACAGAACAAAACCCATTACAAATATGTATCCTCATGCAAAACAAATTCCAGCATTACCCTTAGGTCTTCCCACCTCTGAAATAAAAATAAAGAATGAGAAGAAAATAGGCTTCAATTTGTGCCAAGTCCATCAGCTCTGTCTGGAGCTGGCTTGTCCGTTTCCTCCAGAGTATAGACCTAGTAACAGTTTCACCGGGTCAAAGAAGAGTACAGTTTGATAGTTTTGGGGAGCAGGACCATCTTGTTTTCTAGAAAGCTTGGATTAGTTCATAGCTCGACCAAAAATGCATTAGTGTGCCTGTTTTCCCACTTCCCATCCAGCATTCATCATTTTGTTTTGTAGTGGCCAGGAAATAGTTAAGCTATGGACTAAAGAGATTAGCCAGGAAACAGTTAAGAAATACTTTGTGATATAAGAAATGAGTTTAGTGTACCCAAACTGAAACCATATCCAAAGCAGAACTTAGTATACTAACTCAGAGCCAAATCAATCACTAGAAGCGGCTATGTGACAAAGCCTGCATTCCCATGCCCAACCCCATATTCACTCTCCCAGCTTCTGTACCTAACAATATTGAGGTCATCATGTTTTCCTGGTCCCTACTTCACAGTTCCCTGAAGATAAAGAATAGATCCCCATACCTAGGTGTCAATTATAGAAAAGCAAGTGCTTATACCTGGATACCAGTTAGTTTTGGTTACAGATTGTTTCTGGATACCAATTTAGTTGTAGTTACAGATTACACTTAGATACCAACTTAGTTATTAATTATGTTGTTAGCAACCCAAAATGGTATAAGACACCCCGGACTTCTGTATTGCCCCATTGCTCCCTTCAGATTGACCTGGGACAGCCGCCAACTGGCTAAATTTCTATTAAAGCTCCTTAAAACTTTTGATTGGACTCTGTGGTCACTCTGTTAATACTCGATATTTCACTTGGCTATAACAGTTTTTAATCTTAGGCAATCTGATGGCTGTGAAATGGTACCTCAGAGTTGTTTTAATGTGAATTTCTCTAATTATTAGTGATTTAGAGCATTTTATACTGCTCTTGATAGTTTATCTTTCTTTCTCTGAAAACTGTTCCTGTCCTTTGGGTAAGAAAATTGGGGAACGGCTCTGTTTCTTGTTAATTTGACTCAGTTCTCTACATGACTTAGAGATGAGGCTTTTTTTGGAGAAACTATTGCAAAGGCCCCCTCCCCCAGCCCTCCCTTTTCGCTTTTCTCCTCATTTCGGCTGCACCGGTTTTGCTTGTGGATTGGAGCTCTGTGATTCCTCTCTCTCTCCTGCCCCACGGACCTCTGGGGTGACACGTTCCTGCCCAGCCCTCTTCACCAGCTGGACCTTCGGGCCTATCGGACACTGGTTTAGTGCCATCATTGGCCCTGGAACGGTCTCTTGATCTCTTCTCCCGCTTGGCACGGCTGGCCCCTTTCCTCCGACAGTCCTGACTTTCTGTGCCTCGGGGGAGTCCGCATCATTTTTCTGGCTCTACGAAGCAGTTTCTCTGGTATCGGTAACACCTCGGTTCCACTTCCCTTGGCTGGACCCTCCCTCGCAGCTGTCCCGCAGAGCAGTCCCCCGTTCCCCCCCCCCCCCCCCGCACGGCAGGAAGCCACTGCCACTTGGTTCTTCCCCACCGCACAAGACCCTGGGAAGGGGCAGGGTGAGGACCCTCGGGGCCCTGGCCACCCTGGGCCTGTCCTCCGCTGGGCCAGGGCGTACTCTTGGGGCATCATTCCTCCTTCCCTGCCTCTGATAGCAGGCTCCTACCCCCCCCCCCCAGCATTCCTGGGGGGGAGGTCCCTTCACATGCCACGTGACTATTCTGGTGGCCCAGGACCAGCAAGGGGCTCCGGACCCTGGAGGAACCAGGGCCCACGGCACCTGGGAGGCCTCGCTCCGGGTGAGGGCCCTTCCTCTGGGGGGGGGTCCCCCAGACTTCATGGGGGGCGGAGGGCCTCGGGAACAGCCAGAGGACTGAGGGGGGCATCCTAGAGGGGGGGTGACGGCCCCTTCCTCACCTGGCCTGCTTCCAGCTTTACAGAGGAGGTAACTGAGGCAGGTGGGGCTGGCCAAGGCCCGCTGGGGGAGTGGGCTCAGGGACCCCCGGCCTCCCACCTCCCCAGGGTTCTCAGTTTGCCCACCGGAGGCCCGGCCTGGGGAGCCACATGCAGGCCGGTCCCCGGCCACGTGACTCCACCTCAGGCTCCTCCAGAGGCCCCTCCCCCGCCTCTGCCTCAGGCGGGGCTTCGGTGACTTCTCTTTCAGAGCCTCAGTTTCCCCACCTGTGACCCGGACCCACTCTATCCCTCCCTTGACCTCAGTTTCCCCTTCTCTTTCCACTCGCCCGACCTCAGTTTTCCCGCTCTCTGCCCCCCTCGGCGCAGACAGATCTCCAAGCGCCGTTACCTGAGCCTCCGGCTCCGTCTCCGGCTCCGGCTCGGGATCCGGCTTCGGCTCCTGGGGCGCGCGCACGCGCGCTCTCGGCCCGAGCGGGGTTCCAGACACGCGCCCCACAACGGCCGGGCTGGGCGGCAGCGCATGCGCTCTGGGCCGCGGGGCTGGTGGGTCGGGCGCGGTTTGGCCCCGAGCTCTCGCCGTCAGTTCGCAGGCTCACGCACGCGCGCTTAAAGATGGCCCCGCCTCTCCCTCGAGGCCCCGCCCTCCTCGCCTAGTTGGCCTCCGTTTCTCCTTCCTCTCCCTACCCCGCCCCCTGGCGTTGCCTAGGCGATGAGAGAACGCGCCGCCGGCTGCTGGGGACTAGCGGGAAGGCGAGGAGGACACCGAGACTGGCGTGTAGACTGCGGAGCGGAGGCGGGGGGGCGGAGGGCTCGGGCCTGGTCCTCCTGAACAGCCGGACATGGATTCTCAAAGTAAGGGGTGGGTGCCCCGGAGGGCCGGGGGAGGGGTCAGCTGGGGTGAACTCGCAGGCGCACGTGGGCCCTGAAAAAGATCCGGGGGGCGGTGGACCCCCGCCCTCCACTCCAAGGCTGTGGCCCCTCCAGGGGCCGTTAGAAGAGGCCGTCCCCGTCCCGGATGGCCGAGGCGGCGGAGGTCCCCTGGACCCTACCCCTTCAGCTCCACGGGCGTCAGGGACAGGCGGGGGTGGGGTGGGCCGAGGTGAGGCCAAGACCCCGTGCTACGGGTGGGGAAACTAAAGTAGGCGCGACAGGGGCCGTGGCTTGGGCCGGGTCCCCCAGGGCGGAGGTGGCGGAGCCGGGAGCCTTCTGGAAAGTTGAGGCTTGGGAGCTGTGAAGGGCATGGAGACATGGGGGAGTTTTTGGTCCAGCGTTGCCCCCAAAAATGGGGTCCTCTCGCCCCGGTCCTCAAACCCCCCGGGAAGCCTTCACATGCCTGCACCAGGGCAGGTGCGCAGCCACCGCCCACCTGCTCCCTGGGCGCAGGGCTCAGTAGCAGAGGGCAGAGCCCAGGGATCCGTGTGAGACCCCCAGGAACCCGGGCCCGGCAGCCCCCTAAACAGAAATGCCACTTGGCCTTTGGGACCCGGTCCGATCCAGGCCCCTTCTGGCACCTGGGGGGCAGGTGTCACTCAACAGCACTCCTGGCCGTGATGCTCCCGAGGACTCCAGAGTCCGTAGACTTGGTGACGCCCTTCATCCCGGCCCCACCTGGGGCCAAGCCTGCCGGTGACCGCCTTGAGCAGCCCCCACGTGCTGCCCTCCCAAGCCTTCCTCTGCCCATCCCTTGGAGAATACAGAGGAGAGACTGCTGAGCCCGGTTCAAGGTGCCACCTGGGATGTCCAGTGGAAGAAACCCAAGAAGGAGAGACACAGCCGGAATTGCAGCTCTGTGCAGTGCAGAGTGTAGGAGAAAAGCACAGGCTGTTCAAGGACCCAGAGCCATGCTAGCTTTGTGACCCTGGGCAAGTCACTTAACCCTCATTTGCCTCGATTCCTGAGTTGTGAAGTGGGGGTAAAGACAGCACCCACCTCCTGAAGGTCGTTGTGAAGATTAAAGGAGACCATATTTGTAAGGCTCTTAGCCCAGTGCCGGGCACAGGCACTAAGTGTTAGCTCTTACTATTGAACATGTAATAATTGTGAAGCGCTTAGTATAGTGTGTAGCAAACAGTCGGTGCCATATAAATGCCAGCTATCACCATCACCATTATTATTATTATCCTTTTTAAAATCCTTGTGTCGGAAGAGAAAACACTCGTCTTGAAATTTTGCAAAACCTGTTTCCTTCTTTATCTAACTTTGCATTTTTGATTCAGGACTGTTTTAAAGGGCTCGAAAGCCTACCGATCCTCTGTGATTAAACATAGTCAGGGAGGCTCAGTCTTCCATTAATTTCCAGATCAAAAACTAATAGGTTGCCCAGTGAGGAGAAAGCCAAACTTGGAGGCTGTGATTGACCTGGAAATGTTAGGTTGATTGGCAAAGGTGTGAGGACAAGGGCAAACAAAGACTTTGCCAAAGGATGGACTGAATTTTTCCTGTTTTTTTCCCTTATTGTTTTTGCTGCCAGTTCTAACAGACATTAACTTTCTTAGGATGCTTTCTGCTGTCTTTGCAAAGCAGTTTTCTTGTGCCACTTTCATTCTTAAGATGTAGAAACCATATCCTCAAAGGCCTTTAAAGCTGTGATTCAGAGCACCATTTGTCTGCCTTTGGGAAATGCGAGCAGTCAAAGTGTGTCTGGTGTCTGCACAAAAGATGGCATTTTATCCAGTTTATTTATTTTCTGATAGAACCACGCTTGACTGACATTCTGTAAACTGTGAAGCAGGCTTCTCTGCTTTGAGATGGATTGTTTTTATATGATAGAATGCTCTCTTCCTAGTGAGCAGTAAGTGTTTTGTTTTTTGTCTTTATGACCCCCACCTACCACAGTGCTGTATGCAGTAGGTGCTTGTTAATTGAGTGGTAAGATTTGCTTCTTAGCAAACATTCACTTCTTAGGGGAATATCTCTCCAGTTGTCCAGAACATAGTAGCTCTCTTAGAATCTGAGATTTTCAGAGGAACTTGGGAGGGAGCCAGCCTGTCCAAACCCCTTTCCCTGACCCTAATTGCCCTAACCCTACCCTAGGCTTAGAGCAGGAAGGCAGGATGTTCACCTGAGGCTGTGTTTTTTTTTAAGGATTCCTTGCCACGTTTCTCCCTATACACACTTTGCTCCTGTGGAACTCAACCTTAAATATTCACTGTCTTCTATTTAATTGGATTATACTCATTTCCTGCTCAAAGTTATATTATTTTATACATTACTTATAGGGATTCAAAATGGATCTTTTTTTTTTTTTAAGCTATGTGATCCTTGCTCAGGAGATTGACATAAGATTACTACTGCGGTGCGTTGTTCAGATTAGTTTTGGGTGATTCGAACAAAAAGACAGATAACTTTGTGGAATGAGTGGCCAATTGCACCATGGAGATAGACTTAAAATTTAGGATCATTCAAAATCACTGAAAAGGGTAATAGTCACATTCAATGAAAATTCTACTTCTGAGAAGTTTCTGGGTGAAAAAAACCCACCACCATCATCACTAAAACCACTGAAACCCAAAGCTTCTCCCTTTGAATCAGTGTCTAGGGAGGGAGTGCTCAGCCTGGGAGTGCTATGCTTAAAACAAACAAACAAACCCAAAAGGTTTCTATTAAATGGTGCCAAAGCCTGACATTTGTATCAGACACCCAGTTGTGGAGAGGTTTCAGAGTGACATTTTACATGTATTGTTGAGTAGAGAACAGTGAACTGACCACAAGGAACCCTCCTTAATTACTCTTAAGGCTTAAGTATATATCTAAGTGCACTACTGTGAAGATTGGAAATCACCCCCAAGTCAGTTTTCTCTATTGCATTTCCATGCATTTCATTTTCTATTACTTTTGGGCATGACCTTTATTAACAGAATCATTAAAATCAAATAAACATACACTGCTCAAATCCCACAGCCAGACACTACTCTGGTAACACCCAGATGACTGGGAGTCTACTGCCGTTTGCAGAATAATAAAAAGTCAGTGATTCAAGAAAGAGTTCTGGAGGGAAAGGCCAAATTAAATGAGTTCAAAACCTTGAGCCACGGAATGAAGCCCTGGTTCTTATATTTGCATCTTTAATTATTATTTTTTCTTTAACCGGTTCTGCTGGCTGCAAGCTAAGCTGTTGGGGACAGAGGTGGGGGGGGGAATACCACAGTGCCGTATTCTACTAAAGATTTTCAGTTGTTCTTAAGAGGAGACAGCAGCTCCCTAGGAGATTGTCCCCCTTCATTTCAGCCCCATATGCCTGGGGTTTTCCTGAGGAATAATTTCTTGCTAGAAATCTCTCTTCAAAGGACTGAAAATGGACAGTGGGGCTACAAATTCTTCTGACGGCTTAGGGATTGAGTTCAGGGGTGATGTAGCTGCATGCCGGCTTTGACTTTCTTGGCTTGAGATGCTCATCGAGGTTTTAGAAGACGAGCCTCATTCCACAGCAGAGGGAACTAAGGCTCCTCCTTCACGTCTGAAGTGCTGTTGTCAAGTTTGCTCCGTGAATGTTGTTGATGATAAAGGATGGTTTGTTGGGATGAGGTAGAAGAAGGTGGCTCATGGTGTTGTTTTTCTCTTTTATTTGTCCTAAGCTACAGTGACTATGAGCCATCCAGTCCTGATCTATCCAGCAACCCTACAGAAAGCATCTCTGGTATGCAGAAGGTGGTGCTGAGCTGTGATAGGGAGATGGAAGATGATTAAAACATAAACCCTGCATGCTGGGGCCTCTCCAGGAGAGGACATACCACCATCCGTCAACAAGGAATTTAAGGAAAAGAAATTCCCAAGAGTTAGAGGTATCCCAAAATGTGAATGCCACACACCTTACGACACAGTAATACATAATAAAGGGTGCTCATCCATCTATTTTATACATATATATATATGGACATACATACTTTTATGTGTGTGCATACATATACACACATGTGAAAGTACTATCTAAACATTCATAGAGATACTCACTGTTGTAGCAAAAATTGGGAAATAAAGGATCAGTGGGTCAGAACATATGGACAGTTTCTCTTTCTTAATTCTAAATTTCCCTCCAAAACACCTGGACTTCCTAGCTCTTCCAGCAGGGTGACTTATAGAGCCCATGCAGCCTGGGCTATTTCTATGTCCTCCTCCTTCCGAGGAAGACTGTGCTTGAACTACTGCAGGCACTGGGGATACCTTTAACTATTAGGTCAGTTTTCCTTAAATTGAGCCCAAACCTTCCGCGTCTGTTAGCGCTGCCCTCCTGCCCCATAGAACAAAGCTAACCCTGAAGTCCCCTGGCAGCTCTTGAGCTCCTTGATGGTGTTGAACCAGGAGAAGGCTGCCTGTTAACCCCCTTATGACATCAGAGACCGCCACACTTAAGGGAGCAGATCATACATAATGTTTAAGCCTGGCACCAACAAGCAAAGGTCATTAGAGAGGTGACCATGGGTGGGGGCTATGGTCCTAGACATTAGTGGCAGTTTTTGACTCACCTAAGCCTCCATTTCTCATCTATAAAATGGGAGGACAGTACGGGCACACCTCACAGGGCCGCTTTGAAATCACTTCTGTGAGGCGCTTGAAACCAGCGGCTTGTCACACTGACATCTCTCGGCCTGGAGTGGGTGGCCCAGTTCCTCATGGTCGCCATGTCCCCACTTTCCTGCCATCTGATAAACTCAGGGCAAGGGCACAGGGTCTGTCACACCCATTGGAATGGGCCAGTAATCCTTCTCCGGCTCTAGTTTTGGGGATGTGATTAACATCCTCTGAAACCAGTATCCACCATGTGGTTCACCATTCAAATGAGCCCTTTGAGTATCTCCTGGCTACACAGTATTATTATCTTTGACTCTGCTTTGCTTTTCCAGCTAAGCCAAAAGCTTAAGTAATTTTATTTTTTGGCAATTGTGTTATTATCCTTATTGCTAGTCGTTACATGCTTCAGCAAACAGGAAGCTTATCTTCCTTTTGTCGGTCGCTTCCTTTAGTAGTTCTAGAATTTTTAATTTTTTAGCTCCATTGGGTTTTTTTCATAACTGACAAATAAGACTTTAAGGTTTGTAAAATACAAATTATCTGATTTGTTGAAGTCATTCAAAAAATTCTTCTTGAGCACCTATTAAGCACAAGCCATTGGCTTTTTCAAGGAGTTTGACTGTGAAAGGAAAGAGAGCTATAGGAAGCCAGTTAGTGGGGGTGGTAGGATCTAGTGGGGATTTTTTCAGGATAGGGGAGACTTGGGCATGTCCGAAGGTGAAGTGCATGATGAGGGTCTTGGCTGAGAGAGTCCAGGAAACAGTGCTGTTGGAAGCGTGGCTTGGGGAGAGAAGAAGACATGCAGTAGCCTCAGTGATCTGTGGGACGGAAAATCAGTTTGGGAGGAATCAAGGAGTCCAAGGACTGCCTTGCTGCAGTGAGGGCCCAGCTGAGATCAGACTAGGAGAGGACAAATCAGCTAGACAAAGTCCAATCCCTCTATCCCATCTCAGCTCTTCAAGCACTCAAAAATAGTGATGGGATCCCTCTCCCCCATCCCCTCATCATTCAGTGGAGATTTTCATGGCCTTGCACAGTGCCTAGCATGTGGTCAGGGCTTAATAAAAAGCTTGTTGATGGATGGTGGTATGTCCTCTCCTGGAGAGGCCCCAGCATGCAGGGTTTATGTTTTAATCATCTTCCATCTCCCTATCACAGCTCAGCACCACCTTCTGCATACCAGAGATGCTTTCTGTAGGGTTGCTGGATATATCAGGACTGGATGGCTCATAGTCACCGTAGCTTAGGACAAATAAGGTAGAAGACAGAAAGAAATTGAAAATAAATGGAAGGGAAGCTCCTGGATCCTCCTGAAGAGGTGAAGAAGAGGGCCAGCACTGGTGTCATCATGTCCCCAAAGTTGACCCCAAAGAGGACATTTTAATTTGCACTCCGCACAATAAAAACAGCAAACCGACCCTCCCACACATCCTTGCAATGTGGTACCTGTGCTTATGTAATGCCAAGCAAAGGCAACTTCCAAGGTTTCGATTACCAGCATAGCAAACCCCATTTATTCAGCAAACATTCACGGAACAGAGAAAGTCAAAATACAGCATAACTCATTCATTTAGCAAGTAAGTTCTCAATTCAATCCAGGT
>CM053598.1:7809385-7867880 GCA_028646575.1 Pseudocheirus occidentalis | reverse complement strand
GTACATTCATTTGGTCAATCACAAGAGCACAAAAAGGCCAAAGTACAATACCACAATACCATCCATTAATACCAAGCACTTTCTCAAAAGGGAGCAGGAGAGCACAAAAGGCCATCCACCAGTAAGCTATTACAAGGTCAAGATTGAAAGGTCTCAGCATTGAAAACCCAAGGAAAGGCCCTTCTTTCATCTTCACTTGAGGCAAGCCCTCAGCATTCTCAGTTCCTGGGGAGATAGGGCTCCGCAAAGCCATAGCCAGTGCCCTCATCAAGTCATTCTCTGCTTGTAGAACAGTCCCAGAACCCCTGAAAACATCAGCAAGGCGCTCTACCAGGATTTCTGTGAAGGTACCAGAAGACAATCCTCCTTCAGGGCTTCTGAACCAACAGCCAGGTTCCAGAACCTCTATAACAGTAGCACTGTCCTTCATCATCAGGTGAATCTGGCAAAACAATATCCAAACAGACAGACAAAATACCGGCATCACAGCCATGCCTCCTCAGTTCTCAGCAGCTCCAGGTGGCAGTCCTCAAAAGTCCTGGGCAGCTCCAATGGGCTCTCAGCAGTCTTTCTCTCAGCGACTCAGGCTCCATGATACTGGATACTGCTCTCCCCCAAAGTACTTCTGGCCTTCTCTGGGCTTGGGCCTTTCTTTCAATTCATGGCTCCTCCCAGTTCAGCCCTTTCTCTTCATGTCAACAAGTCCATCCCACAAGTGGGATCCATAAGCTCTCGGTTTTAACACTCAACCCAAAAACCAAGTTAATTCAGGGGCATCTCCAAATTCCATTACCATTACAGCCTGCTGGAGAAGATGGAGAGGTGGAAAAATTCTGTGATGGGTGAGAAGACACCAGCCATATCAAGTCGCTGTCTTAGCACCATGTCCAAGCTCTTGCCATGTCCTGGAGATGTCACCTCTGGACCATCTCTGGAGTACACCCCTTCTCTCCTCTGACACTGCCCCCAGCCTGGCACAGGCTCTCATTCCCCTACTATGGAGTAGGGTGGGGGCCGGGCTCTCTGCCTCCAGTCTCTCCTCACCCCACTCCATCCTCCAGTTAGTCATGAAAGGGATTTTCCTTAAACACTGGTCTGACTCATCACCCCCTACTCATTAAACTCTAGTGGCTCTCAGCTGCCTCCAGGCTCAAAAGCCCTTCATAGCCTGCCCCTTCCTCCCTTTCCAGTCTTCTCAGCCCTTATTCCCCAACATGTGCTCTTGGATCCAGTAGCATTGGCCTCCTGATTGTTCCACCAGGAGCCTCCAGGCATTTTTTGTGGTGTCCCCCAAGCCTGTTAGATCTCACCATTGGACTCTGGTGGCTCCAGAGGAGAAAGTGAGGCTGGTGACTTTGTACATTCCTACCTCGCTTAAATCTAACTCACTTCAGTGTCTCAGGTCACCTCCCTGATGTCACAGTCCTCTTCTAGAACAAAAGACAAGCAAATACAACAACTCACCCCCTTCTCTGCTTCAATTACTGATCTCGGCCTCCTTTAAGCCCCAACTAAAATCCCACCTTCCACGGAAGCCTTCCCAGCCCCTCTTAATTCTGGCACCTTCCCTCTTTCACAGACATCCTGTTTATCCTGCATGTGCCTTGTCTTCCCCATCAGAGGGCAGGAACCGTCTTTTATCCTCAGTGCTTAGCACAATGCCAGGCATATGTGGGTACTTAACAAATGTCACTGGAAGTTTCTTATCTTCACATTTCTGTGAGAATTGTCTTTGCTCTCGAAAAGAATGTCCTTGGGGAAGAAGCGAGCCTGGGAGGGGGCAGACTTCCAGAAGGAATGTTCTGCTGCAGACCACATTTTACTTGGTGGTTGAGAGGTTTAGAAAGTACAAGTTTTTCTTGTTATGTCTATTGTTTATTGCTTTAAGAAAAGCATTTGTTTTGCTAGAATAAAGCTAGCTTTAAGTCAGTCATTAAACATTGATTAAGCACTTACTGTCTGCCTGTCCCTGTGCTAAGGGTTGGGAATACAGATGCCAACAGAAAGCAAGGTAGTCAGTGCCTTCATGGGGTTCGAGCACCGATGGGAGAGGAGCTGCAAAGGGGAAAGGGAGCAGGCTGGAAGGAGCCTGGAGTGGGAGAGCCAGGGCTCATGGTGCCGTGCCTCCTTAGGACTTAGTTCCCACATCGTAGGCAAGTCCTGTGCTTCTGGAGTGCTCTCTCACCCCAGGAGTTCCTCCAGCAGACAAACTCTCTGATCCCTCCGTGTTCCATTTTTGCTTCTTAAATTAAAAAGGACCATGTGTTTTCTCTCATTTGGCTGCATCCTCAAGGACCAGCAATCCTGGGAAAAAAGAAGTCCCTTCCTGAATGTGTCCGAGAGACATTGGAGGAGCCAGAGGAATGCCAGCCCCATGTGAGGAGATCTCTCCAGACAGCCATGGGAAGAGGAGGAGGCACTTCTAGTTCACGCTGAGAGAAAGGATGTAGAAATGAAGAGACCAAAGCCGAGGATGGGGTTCATTGAGGATTTGGCAGTCCTTCTCGTGTGCATTGTTGTTGTTGTTAGGTCTGACTAGTCCTTCTGCCTTCTGATACCTCTCCAAGTCTGTCCAAACTCATGCTCATTGCTCTGGTGGCACTGTCCATCCATCTCATCCTCTGCCTTTTGCCTTCATTCTTTCCCAACATCAGGGTCTTTTCCAATGAGTCTCTCTCATTATGTGGCCAAAGGATTGAAGCTTCTGTTTCGGTATTTGGCCTTACAATGAATAGTCTGAGTTAATCTCTTTGCATATATACTTATTTGACCTCCTTATTGTCCAAGGGGCTCTCCCAAATCCTCTTCAGCACCACAGTTCAGAAGCCTTGATCCTGCAGGGCTCATCACTGCATCATTCATCCTGCATAGTTCAAATGCTTCCCCCAATAGGGGAGAATTTGTCTTGATGTGTTGTATTTAAATGAGAGCTTTCTGCTACTACACTGTTGTCTAGAAACAGTTTCTTATCATCAGTGCCAATTTTATGGGTGTGAATGGAAACCTCAGAGTTTTAATGTTCACTTGTTATTGTTAGTGATCATGAACATTCTTTATTTTGTGTTTCTTCCTTATAACCCCAGTTCTGGGTTAGCAAGTGGCTGACTGGCTCACTGTGGAGTGAGCTGGACTTGGAGTCTGGAAGACCAAAGTTCCAATGAAGCCTCAAACACTGACTGGCTGTTACTCCGGGCAACTCACTGAACTGTCAGCCTCAATTTCTTCACCTGTATAATGGGGCTAATAACAGCACCCCTACCCCAGATAGAAAGGACTTTGTAAACCTTTGTGATGAATGAAAAACCCAAGAGACAGAGTTTCTGGGTAATTAATCATTAATTAGGCTAACTAACAATACATTGATGGTCAGTTGTTTCTCTCAGAAAGCCAAAGTCAAAACCATGGAGGAACTGAAAACTGTAGTGTACTTTTGGAAAAAGGAGATGCCCCTAACAAGTGAACATCAGCCCCAACGGGTAGACATTTAGTGAGGAAGTGGGCTAGAAGTCTTCAGCCCTTCCTGCTGAGACTGTGGCTTGAGCCTGAGACTCAGCCACCATCTGCACTGGGTATCCACCTGCACCCAGCCTACTCTGGCTGGTTTTCTCTTTCAGGTGCTGTCACTCTAAACTCTGATGAAGGGGTACCAGTATGGCTGGCCAAGAGCTCACCCACACTGGCTTCTGTTTACACACTGAAGGGAAGAAAAGTCTCCTAGTTGGGTTGGATCAGGCTAGAGATCAAGGAGGGGGTGGAGAGGAGACTTTCATCAGTCTTTCAGAGGTTGACTGACCTTCTACACGGGCTGGGCCCTAAATGATTAAATAAAAAGGGGAAATAGATCCTAGTTTACTAGGATAAATAAACTGGTTTTAGTATAATAGTAATTAGTTATTACATATAACTGGTTATTAATATAATAGTAAAATAACTTCTCTCATCTTAAAGTGTTATATCAGGGGTGGGAACCTGTAGCCTTGAGGCCACATGTGGCCGTCTACGTCCTCAAATGCAGCCCTTTGACAGCACATTTATTCTGTGAAGTGTGGATTCATTCAAAGGACCGTACCTGAGAACCTAGAGGGCCACATTCTTTTGAGAATTGTTGGGGCACATCCTCAGCTATTAGCTTGTTGGAGAAGGCTCTTGGTTTTACATACTGGTGTCATTTCCCTGCACATTTAAGTAATAAGACTTGCAAGAAAGGTTTTATTGATGCTTCCTGTTTTGTACGTTGTTGTAATTATCCCTAGTGTTCTTCCCTTTCCCTCTCCCAGGGAACCGTCCCATAGGACAAATAATATTTTTTTAAGGAGGAGAAAAAAAATGAAAGCAATTGATTAATCTCTTTGGAAAGTGTTAAAAACCTGTGCAGTGTAATCCCTGTGAGCCTCCACCTCCAGGAAGCTTGGATTGGGGCAGCCTATCATACATGGTTATTGGAAGCAGGCTTGGTCTTGGGATTTGTTGGTCTTCTTTCCATTGATATTCTCACAGTGTCTGTGTGTGCTGTTTTCTTATCCCGACTTACTTCACTCTGTATCCATTCCTAGGATCTCTCTGAGTATCTGAATTCAGTGTGCCCACTGTGTCTCACAGCATAGCCATCTTCTGTTATGTTCATATACCACAGTTTGTTTGCCATTCCCTAATTGGTGGGCGTCTACTTTGTTTCCAGTTCTTAGCTACCGCAAAAAAGTGTTGTTGTTAAGTATTTTGATGTGTATGGGGACTTTTTATATGGCTACCTTGGGGTATATGTATGGACATTTTAGTCACTTTATTTTCATAATTCAAAATTGCTTTCCAAAGTGGTACCATTTCACAGCTCCACCAACAACATATTGACTATTACATTTTTTAAACCTTTGCCAATTTTTAGGGTATAAGGTAAAACTTTAGGGTAGTTTTGATTTGCATTTCTCTAACTCTTGATGTGGAGCATTATTTTCTTGAAGTTGTAAATAAACATCTTGCAGTTCTTTTTTTTTAAGAAACTTTTGTTCGTATCAGTTGGCCATTTATGTATTGGGATTGACTGCTAGTTATTAAGTGCATACACATATATAAATGTAGATATATAAATGCATGCGCATATAAATGTATTTCTTAATTGTTTATGTATTTTGAATACCAAGATTTAGATATACTTGATGCAGATAATTTTTTTTTTCTGATCAGCAGTTTTTCTTCTTACTCTAGTTATGTTGGTTTTGTTTATGTAAAAGTTTCTTAATTGTTTTGTAATACAAATAAACAGAAAAAGTTTAAATATTTATTTTAATTCTGAAAAGGCTTTACAAACATTATTCAAACAAAGATGATGCCAACCACATGTGCTTTAGGAGGGTGTTTTCCAGCCCTCCCCCAGGATCCCATCCATCCTGAGCCGGACAGACGCCTCCATATTTGTGAATATCTGGTATTTTTTTTTTATCTCTCTGCTTTACAAGGTTGTCATGAAAATCAGTTCAGAAATCAGTGTGATGTGTTTGCAAGGCAGCTGTAGAGTGGCGATTATTTGTTATCAGAGTGAACCACACATTTCAAATATATTTTTCATTTTTCAGATTAGAAGTTTGGCACTTTACAAATCAGTCCTGTTATTTAAATGGGACTCAACTGTATTTATCACTTCACTTTTCAGCCCATATTATTATTATAAACTGAAAATACTTATGCCCTCAAAGGGATAAACTTAGTTACTGTTTCTTAATCCAGAGGAATGGGTTTCTCCTTCTTGGTGTTTGTCCCCCCATCAAAGACAGTCTTGGTTTACCAATGACCCACATATCTAAATGAGGACTGCTGCTGCCGCTTCCACAGCAGTCTGATTGTCGCTGCTAGGGGAACCAGGGGAAAATAAATATTTAGAGATGTTAGTGAATCTGCAGATTTCCAAGAGGCAACAAGACTGGAGCTTTGGAAGGCAGGTTCCCAGGCTCTGTGGTCAGCATCCCTTCTCACAGCACCCTGAGCTGGTCTGATTTGGGTTGTAGCTTGGTTTTACTTCACATTATTCGGGATTTAGCTATTTTGGCGGGAGCTTTCAGGTACAGGTGATTCATCACATCATAATGTCATTGGTCTGTTTTGAAAACAAAGGTCCAAGATCAATGACAACAACAACAACAACAACAAAGGAAGACATTGCCATCCTGCACTGCCCACTCAGAACACAAATGCCAACTGGCCTTGGGAACTTGTCTGTATGGACTTTCTATCCCTGGCAGGAGATAGTAAAAGTAGGAGTCATGTCTTGCTGGCTAAGCACTCTCTCCCCGGGTATGCACAAGCATGCCCAACCAGAAACAAAAAAAGCACCTGCCATTCTTAAAGCATTACAGGTTTTTTTTTAATGGATGGATCCCCTGCCAGGATCCACTCTGACCAAGGAAGGGACTTTCAGAACAAGTGCCTAGAGGAAATATTGGCCTTGGCAGGTATCCAGGTATCCTGCCATCCTCAAGGAGACCTTCAGCCTGAGTGTTTTAACCACACACTGTTGAACACATTGGGAACTTTGAGACCAGAGCAAAAGGCTCAGTGGAATCACCATCTCACTTCTAGTACATGCCTACAGTTTCACCAGAAGGATGCTTATATTTGGAGATGCTTATGTTTGGACTAGAATCATGCCTGCCTCTTGAGTTGTGTTTCAATACCTCAGATGAAGAAGGTGATATAACAGCTCACACTCAGGACATCTCTCAGCTGCAGGAGAATCTGAGAGATGCCCAGAAACTAGCCCAGCTTCTATAATGGAAGATCTACCAGAAACAAAAATGTGATGGTGCTGGACAGAGTATGGTGTCAAGACCTTCAACAGGGAGACAATTCTGCTGAGAAACCTTGGCATTCAAGAGACAGATTAACTGACCAATGGAAAGCTAGTCCATTCAACATTATTGAGAGACTATACGTAATGGTTTTTTAAGCAACAACTTCTACCCACCTCTACTACTCAAAAAGCAAAGAAAAGTTTATGTCTTTTACCTCTTATATAGAGTTGTTTTTTGGACTGTGAGTACCTGGATGGCAGGGGATGACTTTGCCTTTTTTTTTCTTTTTTCTTTTTGGAGGGGGAAGGCAGGGCAGTTGGGGTTAAGTGACTTGCCCAAGGTCACACAGCTAGTAAGTGATAAGTATCTGAGGTCGAATTTGAACTCAGGTCCTCCTGACTGCAGGGCTGGTGCTCTATTCACTGGGCCACCTAGCCATGCCAACTTTGCTTTCTTTGTGTCTCTAGTGCTTGGCACGCAATAGGTGCTTAATAACTGACTGAACAGGCAGTGTCAATGTTCCCCTAAAGATTGCCAACTATTCTTGTTTCATCTTTCCCTTGATCCAGCTTTAGGCAAAAAATATTAGATCCTACTCCCCTCCCTCCCCTCCACCCTGTCCTTATGCCATTATATAGAGTAGAAACCCAAGCAATGCCCTTTACAAAGAGAGTCCAAGAGCTGGGTCTTGAGAGACGCCAAGTGCAGCTCAAATGTTTCTATGAGTCCTCGCGACACATCTTGTCAGCACCTTGGACAAGTCATTGATTCTCTACTTGGAATCTTTCTCCCTCCCTCTGAAGGCAATACTAATGTTATATACATCAGTTTGTGTCAAGCTCAATATCCCTGCAAGTGCATGTGGACTGTCATTTTAGCCAATCTAGTAAGCGTAAGATGATATCTCAAGATTATTTTAATCTGTATTTCTCTAATCAATAATGATTTAGAGTATTTTTAATGTGATTACAAATTGTTTTCATTTATTCAATGGAAAGCTACCTGTTCATATCCTTTGACCATTTATCAGCTGAGAAATGACCTATATCCATACAGATTTTACAGAGTTCTTTATATATTTGAGATGGGAAACCTTTATAGACAGTCGTAAACTGTCTATAAAATTCCCCCCACCACCAATTTTATACTTTTCTTCTGATCTTGGCTATATTTGTTTTATTTGTATAAAACCTTTATAACTTAATGTAATTGGAATTATTGATTTTATACCTGACTTTGCTGTCTCTTGTTTATTCATAAATTGCCTATCTATAAGTCTGATAAGTAACATATTCCACATTCTTCTAATTTTCTTGTAAAATCTCTCTTTATATCTAATACATGTCTCCATTCTGACCTTATAGTAAATGGTGTGAGACATTGGTCCATGCCCAGTTTCTGCCATACTGCTTTCCAGTTTCCCCAGCAAATTTTTACCAAATACTAAATTTTTATCCCCAAATCTTAATTATTTGCACTTTTCAAATAGGTTGTTATGTTTATTTGTTGCTATAAATTGTATTTCTACTCTGTTCCATTGATTCACATTTCTATTTCTTAGCCAGTACCAGATAGTTTTGATAACTACTGATTTATGATACAGTTTGAGATTTGGTACTACTAAATCTCCTTCTTTTGCACTTTTTTCTTATTATTTCCTTTGATATTCTTGACTTTTTGTTCTTCTAAATGAATTTTGTTATTATTTTTTCTAACTCAGTAAAAGAATTCTTTTGGTAATTTAATTTAATAGTTTGGGTAAAATTGTCATTTTTATTATGTTGGCCATGCCTACCCATGAACAATTACTATCTCTTCAGTTATTTAAATCTGGTTTTATTTGTATAAAAAGTGTTTTATAATTTTGCTTTATAGTTCCTGGGTTTGTTTTGTCAGGTGTGCTTCCAGGTAGTTTGTACTGTCTAGAGTTATATTAAATAGAGTTTTAAAAAGATAGTAAATTTTATTCTCTTGTCTTATATAGTTCTATTTGTGATACATAAGGATGCTGATGATATATGTGGATTTACTTTATATCCTGCTACTTTGCTAAAATTATTGTTTCAACTAACTTTTTAGTTTAAATCTTTGAGATTTTCCAAGAATATCATCATGTCATTTGCAAAAATAGTTTTATCACCTCATTCCCTATTGTGATTACTTCTATGTCTTTTTCTTCTCTTATTACTATTGCTAGGATTTCCATTATAATATTGAAAAACATTGGTAATGGTGATCATCTTTGTTTCACATCTGATCTTACTGGGAAAGCCTCTAGTTTAGCCCCATTACAAGTAATGCTTGCTGATAGTTTTAGATAAATGCTTCTTATCAATTTAAGGAAAAATCTATTTATACTAATATTTTCAAGTGCGTTAAATATAAATTATTATTGAACTTTATCAAAAGTTTTTTCCATCTATTGATATACTTTGATATAATTTTTTAACTTTTATTATCGATGCTAAAAGTATTAATAATTTTCCTTCTGTTAAACCATTCCTACATTCCTAGTATAGATCCCACTTGATCATATTTTTGTAATACGTTGTTGTAATCTTTTAGCTAGTATTTTATTTGGGATTTTTGCATCCATATTCATTAAAGAAATTGCTCTACAATTTTCTTTTTCTATTTTTACTCTTCCTGGGTTAGGTATCAGCATCATATTTGTTTTATAAAAGGAATTTGGTAGAATCTCTTCTTAATCTATTATTCCAAATAATTTATTTAATATTGGAATTAGTTGATCTTTAAATGTCTGATAGAATTCACTTGTAAATTCTTCTGGTCCTGATATTTTTCTCTTAGGAAGCTCATTTGTGTCCTGTTCAATTTATTTTTTAAATAGGTCTATTTATATATTTTATTTCCTCTTCCATTAATTTGGGCAATTTATATTTTTGTAAATATTTTTCCATTTTATTTAAATTGTTAAATTTATTGGCATTTAATGTGGCTAAAATAAATCTTTCTGATTGCTTTAATTTCATCTTCATTAGTGCTGTATTCACCTTTCTTGGACTCTGCTCTTTTCCATATCTTTTTTTTGAGGCAATTGGGGTTAAATCTAACGTATCTTTTAAAAATGTATTTTTATTTATATGTTTTCCTTTCACATCGCCTAAAATTTTCCACTTTATCCATTTCCCTATTCCTTCCCAGAGAGCTATCCCATACAACAGTTTTTCCCCCAATTTATCTTTGAAAACCCCTCTCCATTTCGTTTTCCTTAGCATTGCTAGTCAGCCCCTTTCATTCTGAGCTTTGGTAGACCATGCAGTGCTTTCATATTCATTTCCCCTAACATATCCTCGCTTCTGTCATCTGTACATGTCTTTTTAAAATGCTCCGAGTTGGCTAAGTTCTTTTTGTATCCACATTAGGCAGCTAGCTAGGTGGTACAGTGGATAGAGTGCCAGGCCTGGAGTCAGAAAGAACTGAGTTCAAATCTAGTCTCAGGCAGTTATTAGCTGTGTGACCTTGGCTAAGTCTTTTAACCTCTATTTCTCTCATTTGCCCCATCTGTAATATGAATATAATAAGGTTGCCTACTTCCTGAGGTTGTTGTGAGGATCAAAAGACATAATAATTGCCAAGTGCTTATCGCAAGGCCTGTTACATAATAAATGACAATATATAAATATTGCTTGTTATAGTTATTTCCACCCCCCTCTTTCTTTTCATCAGAATTGTTTCTCATGGTGTTTTTATTTTTTTTGGAGGGCAGTTGGGGTTAAGTGACTTTTTTTAGAGGGCAGTTAGGGTTAAGTGACTTGCCCAAGGTCACATGGCTAGTTTTTGTGTTAAGTGTCTGAGGCTGGATTTGAACTCAGGCACTCCTGATTCCAGGGCCAGTGCTCTATTCACTGCACCACCTAGCCGCCCCTACTCTTGGTGTTTTTAAAATGTCACTCTGAAATGCTCCCCTTCCCTCCTGCAATGACTTCCTTCTGTAGATTTTTAGTGCATAGGTATCTACCTTTCTTTTCCTTGAAGCCCTTAAAATTGGATCTACAAAATCTAACCTGCATTTCAAATCATGATTGTATGATTCTGTGATCTTGTTATAACATATCCTCCAGGGCCACTTACCCTACTCAAATTTGTACCTATAGACTGAGTCCCCAGAGACCCGTCTGTTACTTCTTTTAACCTTGAATGACTCCATTCATATTCCTATTACTTAGAAGCCCCAACTGGTGTACTTGTCATTATTAATCAGCCAGCAACCTCCATTTTCTTGGCAGAAGTATTTATTACAATAGTATGTAGCAATAGTGATTGGTGCAGAACATTCTCCCAAAAGTCTAAGGTACATTTTCCCACAAATATACACAAGGTCCAGGGGAAGAGTGGACTCAAACTTGAGAGCAGTGGCAGTGATTCCAGTGTGCAGGGAGCACAGGCAGCAAGGTGTAATTCCTTTCTCTCAAGTCCTTTTCTTCCTTTATTGAGTTCTTATGAATTCTCCTTAGGTATAACTTGCCAATGGACTCTGATGGCTAGTGCTTTTGTAGAGGTCATAGACAATATTTATCTCCGTCACAAAGATCACATTTTATGAATTTGCCTTTCCTTAAGTGATTATCCTTCCTTGATGAATGTGTCACCTTCTAGTGGTCCAACCTCTCTGATGATGTTGTTGATGGGTTGAGGGAGAAGAAGAAAGTCAGAAACTCTCTTTTCTTCCCCCTCCCCAAGAATGATTTTCTTTCAGGAGCTTGGTTCCTACTCTTAACTAGACTCCTCCAAACAGGAACTCTCCCACCATTAGACTGATTCATGACACTCAAGACCAGCACTTGGCAGAATTGCTATTTCTTAATGAATGTGATGACACCCTTGGCAATCACGCTGTTTTCTTTGTTGACCCAAAGGTGACCATTCCTCACAAATCAACCACAAGGTATGAACCATCTTGTTTATACATGTAAAATTTCATATATCCATTAATTGCTTCAGTTGAGGTGTCTGGGACTGCTATAATTACATTAATTGGAATGGGAGTATAAACCCCACCCCCTAACAGTTAAAAAAAACCTTTGTCAAATTATAGGACAACTTCAGGTATCCAGAACTAGGGAGGTATAAGTATTCTCAGAAGTAACTATTGAGGTGCAGCCTTTGCAAATTTTGTGGCAAAATCTCATTACACACCAGCCCTTTGTGTACTAAGTGTCTCCACTGTGGGGTGATAGAACAACATAGGCCTACAAGACACCTATGGGGAATTTACATGGGGCATTCTCCCCCTGGTGACCCATGAGAATAGCGACACATGAGGAAGGACATAGGAACACATCCATGAATGGAAGCATGAAGGGAAGCTCCCTGAAAGCCATGCGCTGCCCTAACAAGCCTGACCTGATCCCTTCCTGCATTTCTTCCTGACTAAAATACTCTTTTGTTATAATAAAACAGGAAAACATTGACAGTTTATTAGAGGAGCAGTGATACCTCCGAAACAAAATCTACTTTTTCAATAATAGCAAAATAATGTTTGTGTTTCAATATCAATTGCTTTGCCTGCATACTGATTTCTGTAAATAACTTAATAGTTTACTGTGCATTTGATATAGTCTTTAATACAATTTTAATGAGAACTCTATTTATGTGAGCCACTTAAACTTAGCTCCATTGATCTGCTCCCAAAATAGAGCAATTATCTTTCAGGTAAGGCAGAATGTACATGCACTGACATGTGGAAAAATCAGGGAAGATAATAATACTGACTGCATTATTTCACATTAAAAATTTAATTTCTCTTCTCTAGCTTGGATCCTTCTTTTATATCTTTTGATTCATACATTTTGTTCATTTCCCAGGAATGCACAGTGTCTTCCAGTGTTTTTTTTTAAATTATAATATTCCAATTTTCCTTTGACTCTTTGATTGTACATAATGGTTAGAGGTAAGGAACTGATAAAACCATTGATGACCCAACTTCACTAGGAACAATTTTACAGCTACTTAGAAGAAATGAGATTATTATGGTGTGTATATAATTCAGATGGAAAAGAAGGAAAAAGTTGATTTATGTAAAATATATACATTACACAAATTAACAAGTAATATAATGTATGTAAAGTGTGTTGCAAACCTTAATGCTTAATATAAATGCTTATTTTTATTACTGTTGATGGATTAATAGATTTAATATACCTTTTAGGCAAATATATACATGATGGTGGGGTTTGTCCCACATCCTCAGAGTGCAGGCCTTTCCCATGTCAACCCCTTCCCCTCTTAGGACCATCCCTTTTTCTGTGTTCCACTAAAGCATCATCTTCTTGAGGTCCCTTTGGATCCTTTAAGCAACCAGGGCCCCATCTCTTCCCTCTAGATTTCCTGGCATTTCTTTTGTCTACATTTTGTATTTGTGCCCATATCCTTGAATATGTGTCCATGTTGTTCTGCTGATAGATTATGAACTCTCCAAGGGGCAGAAGCTGGTTCATTTTAGTCTTCATCCCTTGTGCCAATCACAGTGTCTGCAACAGAAGAGGAGCTTAATAAATGCCTGTGGATTGGGTGGTTGATTGAGCTGCTTTTAGATTTTTCACAAAACAAAGCCCTGCAGCATCTCACATGATTCTTTTCCTTAATACAGTCTCTAATTCAAGGATGAGTCTTATTTTGAAGAATTTCAAAGGGAACTTTACTTTATTTCTTTATGTTGAAATGTTGCTGTAATGTATTTTGGTCTAAAATTTTTAGATTGTATAAAAAATTCACATTCAGATTATATGAAAATAGGGAATGATTTTTCTCATTGTGGAAACCCCTTACATCCAGGCAGGTCATGAATTCTCTCTGATTCAGTAGGTAAGTCCCAGGGAATTGCTCAAGATTCACAGAGTTAAGGGACTTCTGAGTCAGAGAAAGTTTAAGAATCAAAGCAGATTTTAACTCAGGTCTTTTTCCATGCTTCACATCCTGTTGTGCAGAAAATAAGAGTGAGCTGAGACCTGGGTTCAAGATAAATTTAGATATGGATTTATTGATCAAACGTGTGACTACCTAGAGTATAAACTCAAATCAGGCAGTGATCTTTGGTGTTTACAGACTTGATTACATAGGCCAAAACCACAAAAACCACAATCAGGGAGGGGAGCTAGCAGGAGGCGTGACATACAGAAGCAAAGAATAGCCATTGGTTGGATCAATAGTTTATGGCTAATTTTGGAATATGGCGTGAGGTACAGGGGTGCAGTCTTCCTGTGACTCAGGTGTCCCTCGGAAGAGCAGGGGTAGTCAGCTCTTTCTAGAACAGGGTGGCAGGTCATGGGGTAAGGGGGAACTGGAAAATCTCAGATCAGGCCAGGGTCATGTTCCAGGCAAAGGATGTGGGGGCTCTGCTTGGTCAGCGGCACAGGACAGGGTGGTCTCTATATCACACCATAACCCTGAGTTGCACTTTGTACACTCATACTGATTCAAGGAAAATGTACAGAATAGGGAACTTTGCCCCAGCAATGCCCAGACATGCCTTAAAGCTGTTCCAAGCTATGACAGGATATAGGCCAGAGACAGAGACAGAGACAAAGACAGAAATATAAAAGGGGGCTTAATGGTGGGCCACAAATCAGGTGTGTGCAGGGACCTGGGATTTGGGTTTAGGCGCAACAGTCCTGTCCACTAGACCAAGCTGTCATCTTTATTTTCAGAATAATAATGGACATTTATGCTATTTGCATATATATCCTCATCAGTTTATTTGTGTATTTCATTCAAAATAGTGTGAAAATTAGATTTGAGAGAAAGAATTAAGTTTTCAAATAGATTTTAAAATTAATCTTAATAGTTGAATATTCAACTGTATGTCCTCATTTGGAGAATAGATGCTCATCATCCACTTGGTTTTTCATGTGAATAGTTAGGACAAATTCTTTTGAGTGAAGATGGCCCTCATTTCAGAGACTCTCCCTGAGCTGGATGTAATCAGCATCGCATCATCAGCCAACAGAAAAATTTGGAGAATCTCAATGTCCATAGGGAATTTCTTTACTTGTATTTTGAACTTGACACCTCCATGGCAAGAATCTTTGGAGAATAAATGAAAACGAATTCAACACTTGGTGCCACGCACTGTGCTAATTTCTGAGGATACAAATAAAAAATTTAGATATTTCCTGCTTTCAGTGAGTTCATACCCTAAATGAGAGCAATAGCTTGTGTGTCGAGGGTTTAGCTTCAGGGTGGATGGAAGGGCCCAGGAGAACAAAGAGCTCTGTAGGTCAAATGGCATGGTCCGGGGCCAACACACTGGTAGGTTATTTCCCTCAGAACCTGTCCACAAGAAGATACCACTTAACATGGGGCTCAGTACACAAAAAAACAATTAATAAATGCTTGATCTAGCCTTAGGATGCATCAGAAGGTCAAAAGACATTGTCTTTTGATCTGAAGAGCATTGGGCAGGGAACATGAGAAGGCTCTTTCCCCTTCCTTAAACCCTGACTCTTGATCATCTTCTCTGAAAAGGCCCTGGCAGGAAGGTCGTAGGAGACATTGGGGAGTAGAGGGGGAAGAGTGTCAGTGGTTTTCCATCAGGTGCTAATTGGATGGCTTCTGGCGAGTACCCAACTGATGGTGCCTACTCCCCCCTGGACCCATTAGAGTGCAAATATTTCCATATTTTAAGCCTTTCTTTATATCAGCATATCACTTGTCAAACAAAATTGTCTCTATTATATTTTCTGAGAAATCATGTATAATTTTAGCATATGCCCAAAGTCACTTTACTGAGAGCCCAGGATGATGTTGGCTCTATTTAAGCAAATGCATTTTATAGGCCAGAAACAATCAGCGCAGTGGTATCTTTTATTCTGTGCACTTATTATTTCACTGTGTGACTGTGAAGACATAGTTTGCTGTATTATGGCATTGGTAAAAGCCTGTCACTTTCCTCCTCCTCCCTTCATCAAAGATACCCTTCATTTATGCATCAATTGTTTTCATAAAGGTTTTGTAAAGCTGGTAAAGTAGTCATGTGATTCAGTACAGAATGATAATTTCTCAGGCCAGTTTTAAGATATAGTTGTTGCAGGGAGCTCTGTGTGCATGTGGTATATGTGTGTGTGGTGTGTGTATATATGTGTGTTTATGTATGCTCTGTGTGTGTATTATGTGTTATGTATGTGCAGGTGAGTGTGGGGTGTTTTCCTCAACCCCTTCTGGCCTACTCTCCCAATTTGCCCTTGTAGGTTGGATCCCCAGGGTGGCAGTTACTTCAGGTTCCAGGAGCAGCTTGGGGAAAACCATTGCTCATGAACCCCCACTGGTGTGCTTTCATTTAACCATCCACCAAGAGACAATATTATGTCTTAGAAAAAATATTTACTAAGATAGTGTAGTCAAACTATAACTACAAAATATTCTCCACCAGAAATTTTGGGGGCCCTCTCCAACAAAAACCACAAAATCTGTAGGAAGAACGGGCCCACACTTAGAGGACTATAGTAGCAGGGCACTACATGTTGAGACAACTTACAACCCTAAAACTGCAGGCCTGGAAATCCCTTTTTCCCTTATGCGGCCATCCCTGCAGCACAGCTTTCAACTGCTGAGGCTAGGTCTCTCCTGAGTCCATAATGAGTGCTCTTCTCTGGCGCCAGGGATCACTTTACCTCAAGCTCCCTTAGTAAGTATCTGAGGCAGAATTTGAACTCAGCTCTTTCTTACTTCAGGTCTTGTAGTCTATCCACTTTACCACATAGTTACTGATCTAGAAAAGGATTGTTGCTTGTTGCTCAGTTGTTTGAGGAATGTCTGGTTCTTCATGACCCCTTTTGGGGTTTTCTTGGCACGGATACTGTAGCGGTTTGCCATTTCCTTCTCTGGCTCATTTTATAGATGAGGAAATGGAGGCAGACAGGGTTAAGTGACTTCCTCATGATCACCCAGCTAGTGAGCATCTGAAGCCGGCTCTGAACACAGGAAGATGAGTCTTTTTGACTCCAGGTCTGGCACTCTGTCCACCATGTCCTCTAACTTCCAGAACAGGCTGCAAAGCAAAAAAATGAAAACGTTATCTTATAGAAGCAAAAATAGTAGAATTAGATAGAAACCCTGATTTATTAAGGGCATCAGTTTCCCATATATTGTAAATTTACACTAATATAATTTAAGCAGATCTAAAAAAGGGCAAAGAAGTAAAATGTGTTTCTTCCTTTTATGATAAGAAGATTAATTTTTCCACTTAAGAATTTTGTTGTTTTTCACTAAAGATATCCAACACATGAACATTTTTGGTTTTGTTTGTGCAAAGGTTTATTAATTTTAGATAATAAAATTTAATAGCATAGTAAAAATTAAATAAATGAAACAATTCATGTAATAAAATTACACATTTTATCTTTTGTAATCTCCTCTTTCCCTGGTTTGGCTATGTGCTCTTCCCCAGATGACACTTATAAAAAGTACTTCATTCCATTTGCCTCCAATTAAAAACCATTGTGACCTTTTAAGTTAAAGTCACATAACTCTTTGGAGCTTATTGTATTGGATGGTGTCAGAGGCTGCTCTAAATCTGTCTTCTGCCAAACTGTTTTTCAGAATTGATTCTTGTCAGATTAGCTGCACTTTCTACCTTGTCATTGTGTTTGAACTATTAAACCCTAACATGGGTCTAAAACATTTGGTAATTCCTGGATTATTTGAGATCTGGAAATGAAGGTTATGTTCTTATTTTCTCCCTCTTTTCTTTACTTCCTTTAAAATTGTATGCCTTTTGTTTCTTTAAATGATTTTGCTCTTCTTTTCTGCTGCCCTACAAATATCCCTTTTAGTGGTTTGCCTCATATACCATTAAATGTGAAAATTTTGTTTGAGTAGTTAGGTTTTCTTTATTAGTAAGGTCTAACTATAGACGATGGTTTTCCAGCTTTGAAAGTCATGTTTTTGTAAAGAATAGTTCAGGGGCGGCTAGGTGCTGCAGTGAATAGAGCACCAGCCCTGGAGTCAGGAGGACCTGAGTTCAAATCCGGCCTCAGACACTTAACACAAAAAACTAGCTGTGTGACCTTGGGCAAGTCACTTAAGCCCAATGCCCTCCAAAAAGCAAAAACAAAAAAAAACCAAGAATAGTTCATAGTTATGATGTTTATATAAGTTCCAAGTATGTTTTTAGTTCTACATCTCGTTAGTATTTTGAACGGAACGTCTCTTTATAGTACATTTTCCGGGGCTCAGTTCACAATATAAAGAAACGCTGATGATTTTTGTGAATTGATCCTGTTACTTTACTGATACTATTTATTAATCATCTCCATCAGTTTCTTTGACTTTTTTTTTTTTTAGTGAACCATCATATGGCAGAAAGGCTTAATTTGGCTACTTTTTGTATATGTTTATACCTGTAGCTTCTCTCATCCTATTACCATAGCGAACACTTCTTGCTGCCTGTCAAATGATCATGGGGAGAAGTATATACTTACCACATCTTGTACCTAACTGGAACAGCTTCAGTGCATCTCCAAGCTACGCCGTCTTTTGGCATTTCCTTCTGTATCTCTATCTAATCTATATACATATGTAGACACACAACCACACACACATTTCTCATATTAAAGTGGAGACGTTTTTTAGGGGTTTTGTTTCTTTGCAGTCTTTTTCTGCATCTCTTGCTATTATCACTTATGTATTTGCTGCTGTTTATCTGGGTAATTATGTTCTTTTCCTAATCTTTGTCTTTGCAAACTTGGAATAATTCTACTGTGGCAACCATAAATTATTTCTTGGTTATATTTTATTTTAAAAATCTGGATCAGTATTAATTAGTATAATTGCACTTTCTCCCTGTCTCTCTCTCCCTCCCTTTCTCTGTCCCTCCCTCTCCCCTCTCTCCCCCTCTCTCTCCCCCTTTCTCTTCCTCTCTCTCTTCCTCTCTCTCTCCCTCCTCTCTTTATCCCTCTTCTCTCTCTCTCTCTCTCTCTCTCTCTCTGTCTTCTTTGATATTCAATAATTTGGACATCAGGACCATGTTTGTCTCATAAAAAGAGCTTGATAGAGTTCTTTTGTATTCAGTTGTTAAAAAGAATTTTGTAGCAAAGTTATTACTTGCTCTTTGAATTTTTGGTGGAATTCTTTTGTAAATCCATTTGGACCAGATTTGTCTATTTATAAAGCTCATGTGTGGCCTGACCAATTTCCTTGAGATTGGGTTGTTAAAGATTTCTATTTTTTGTTAATTAATTAATTTTTTTTGAAATATTATCCTCCACTTTCTTTGAATTTTCATTTTGGTTGAGATGAATGTGTCTAGGGGTTTTTGTTTCTGTATGTTTGTTGGAAATTCATTTTTATTTTTTTTTTACTAGGACAACAAGCATTTGTTAAATGCTTGTTGTGTGCTAGACATTATGCTAAGCTCTAGCCACAGAGAGAAAGGCAAGAAGCAATCTCTGCTGTCAGGAAGCTCCCCATCCAGAGAGGGTATGGTAGACAAACATCTACATACAACAGAAGTATACAGAATAAGTAGGAGGTAATCCACAGAGAGAAGGAGGATGGGGGAAGGGTGCTTGTAGAAGGGGCTTTTTAGGTAAGACTTGAGAGAAGCCTGGGAAGCCAGGAGGTCCAGATGAAGAGGAGCAGAATTGCAGGAATGAGGGAGAAAGCCAGGTCAAAGTGCCTGGAACCAAGAGAGGGTGTCTTGGGAACAGTAAGAAGAAGAGGTCACTGGACGTGCACATCTGGGTGGATAAGGCAGAAGATGATCAGAGAGGTAGCAAAGGGCCAGGTTAGTAAGGGGTGACATGGTCAGACCAGTGTTTTAGGTAGATTGACTCCACAGGGTGGACCGGAGCAGGGAGGACCTGAGGCAGGGCAGCCCACCAGGAGGCTATTTCAATAATTCTGTTGTGAAGTAATAAAGACCTGCACCTGGGTGGTGGTATGCTAGTGTTAGAGGAGGAGTGTGTGTGTGTGGGGGCTTTTGAAAAGATGTCATGAAGGTAAAACACACAAACCACAAAAGACAAAAGATGAGAAATAGGGGTGAAGAACAGGCCAAAGCCAGGTTGCCAGTCAAGGTAACTGGGAAGATAGTGGTGACCTCAGCAGTGACATGGAAGTTTAGAAAGGAGAAGGGATTTGGGGGAAGAAAGCGGTTCAATTTTGGCAATATCGGGTGTTTATTGGACTTCCAGTAAGAGACATTTGGTGGGCATTTGGAAGTGGGAGTCTCCGAGTCAGAAAAGAGGTGAGGTCTGGATAAGTTGATATGAGAATCATTATCATAGACATGATAAAGAGCCCTGGGGGATACCCACCTTTAACAAGATCCAGGAAAGGAGACTGAGAAAGAGCAGGCAGACCAGTAGGAAGACACCAGGACAAAGTGATGCTGCAGAAACCTGGAGAGAAGGGACTGTTACGCAAAGGAGGGTGATGGGCAGCGTCCAAGGCGTCAGGGGCTCTGGGAGCTCGAGAATGGAGAAAGCACCATTAGGTTGTTAGGTACTTGGGAGTGGAAAGATCTCTCTAGCCACAGGCTGGATCGTAGAGGTATGCAGAGATATGTGTTGTAGGTGGCCTCCTCAGGGAGCTGTATCCAGGAAAGGGAGGAGAGGTGTGGGCCAAGTTAGTGGAGATGGAAGGATCATGGGAGGGTTTTTTGAGGATGGCAGAGACATGGGCAAGGTTGTAGGCAGTAGACGGGGAGAGAGTGGACATGGCTGAGGAGACAGTCTGCTGCTGGACGTGAGATGGAAGAGGATCCCTTGTTCAGGTAAGGGGGTTTGCCTTGGTCAGCAGAAAGGCCAACTCTTCATGTGAGATGGGTGAAGGAGGAGAGCGGGACAGAAGGTGTCTGAGTGAGGCGAAATGAGGAGGAGGGGAGAAGAGGGAGCTCCCAGGGAATGGCCTCAGTGTTTTCTGTAAAACAGGAGGCTAGCTTCTCAGCTGAGAAGATGGGAAAGTGCCATGGGAGGCTTGGGGAGGGATGAGAAGGTTGGGAGGAGCTGCTATGGAGAGTGGGGCAGTAAATTAATTAGGGAAATATAAAAGCATTGCAAGCAGCAGTGAGGGCCCTGATGAGCTTGTGTCACATACTGAGGCAGTACAGTTTTATGATTTTGTCCTGCTTTGTTCCATGAGTTGGAGTAAAGGCATCTGATGGTGGGAGTGATTCAAGGTGGAGGTTTAGCAGGCCAAGCTTAGTGATAGGGAAGGAGAGCAGAGGACTAAAGAAAAAAGGTGGCAGCCTCCAGATGAACTGGTTCATAAAGGAGTCAGGAAGGGAAGAGAGAAAGAGTGTCTAGGTACAATGGCCTGGGAAAGGAGCAAGCGCTCAAGGGGCAGTCCACGGTGAGAACAAAGAAGAAGGTTTGGGACTGCCAGGCAGAAGGAGAAGCGGAATGGTAACCCAGTGTCCCCAGATAAGGGGATTGCAGAATGCAGAAGTTATTTGGGTAATCTTATTTTTTTTCCTCTTTTTTGTTTTATCCACTTATCTAAGAGTTTATTTTGTTAGTCTTTAAAAATGAACTCTTAGTTTTATTGGTTTATTTTGTGAATGTTTAAGAGGTTGTTTATTTACTATATTAAACTGCAAACTCCATTAAAAATGAAAATGATAATATGTCACATGTAGTGCTTTTAAATTTTACAGAGCATTTTCCTCAAAGCAACTCTGTGAAGTAGAAACAACTTTGTTAGATATGAAATGGAAAAAAAAATCTTTGCCTTAAATTTTTCTGATAGAAATCTAAAATTCAAAATCAAAAGGGGATTGACACATTTATAAAAAGAAGATCCATCTAATACATAAAGTCAGAGGAAAACAAACAGCTTTTGAAAGAAGCACAAAATGTCAAAAAAAACCCCCAAAAACCAAACCTCAAAAAAGTGTCAAAATCACAGCCACTAAGCTGGCAAAAATAAAAGCCTGGAATAGTCAGTGTTGTGTGGGCTATGGGAAGGCAGGCATACTGCTGCTGGAGCTGTGACTTGGTCCAACCATCTGGAGAACAGTTTGGAATCCTGAGAGTCACTAAGCTCATTAAACTCACACCTTTTGAGGGGGCGATCCCAGCCCTAAGCATGCAAATTAAGGAGGTCCCATAGGGAAAGAATAGTTCCATATAGAGAAGCAGCCATGCCAACAGAGTGGGCTGCTGTCAGTTGGGAAAGCCTCAGCATGTTGGGGTATGTGAGTATAACGGAATAGCATTTTCTTAAGAACAGATGAGCTAAGCCATTCAGAGAAATGTGGGAAGACTAATATGAGCTGACACAGAGCAAAAAGAGAAAACCCCGTTGATCTGTAAACATTTATTCAGGACCTGCTGTGGGCCTCTCACTTTTGAATCCCTAAAGGGATCTAAAGAATGGGGAAAGGTGGAACCCACTTTCAAGGAGTGCCCAGTCTAATGGGGGAGACAGCCACACAAACACAAGATACGTATAGGAAGTCAATTGCAGAAGGTGGGATTTTGGTTGAGACTTGAAGGAAGTCAGGAGGTAGAGGGTGGGAGGGGGAGCATGGCAGGGATGGGGCACAGTCAAGAGATGGAGCATCTTGGAAACAGCTGAGAGGTCAGCATCACTGGACTGTGCAGCATGTGGGGTGAGTTGGGTATAAGAAGGCTGGAGAGGCAGCAGGGGGTAGATCATGAAGGATTTTAAATGCATCTCAGAGGTGATAGGGAACCACCAGAGTTTATCGGTTGGGGGTAACATGGTCCAATATGCACCTGAAGAAGATGAATTTGGCAGCTGAATGAAAGGGCAACTGGAGCTGGGGAGAGAATTAGGGCAGGGAACCAACCAGCCACCTATTGCTATTGTCTAGGTGAGGCAAAGGAGGCCTGCACCAGGGTGGTGATGGTGTTTGCGGAGAGAAGGGGCACATATGAGAGAGGTTATGAAGGTCAGCTGGATAGGACTCGGCCACAGATTGCATATGGGAATGAAGAGCAAAGCATGACACCCGGGTCTGGAGTCTGGGTTGCTGGGAGGATGATCCTTTCCTTAACAATATTAGCAAAGTTCAGAAGGTGGCAGGGGTCAAAAATTCAATAATAATCATATCAATAACTTATATTTACGTAGAGCTTTAAGGTTTGCAAATCACCTTGTGTATATTATCCCAAGAGGCTATAGACATTGCTTTGTTCAGTGATCCACTCTGTGTAAAAGATAAACCCTGAAATCTGGAGGATTTTACCCACAGTGTTGTAGAAGATGATTCTCTTATGAGAGTCGGATGTGAAGGGTGATCTGTTTACCCAGAGATTCTCAAGATGATCCAGTTCATCTGATGTGGCACAGAAAGAGCAGAAGCTGAAAGGGTGAAAGCCACAACAATGTACATGAAAGGGTCATTCAAAGACGGCTGAGCCCTGAATAACGGGAACCCCCCCCCTGAGCAGAACTTTGGATGCTTTCTCAGAAACAATCTCTAGATGAGGAGTTTTGGCTTGTTTTTCTTTGTTATAAAGGGCTTGATATGGAAAGGAAGGATTTTCCATCTTCTAAAAGTGACTGATGAGATGACAAAAAAGCTTCAATAAAAATGTATTTGAAATTTTTACCCTGCTCATGGGTTAAATTAAGTGGATTGCGTTGATGCCTGGAAACATTATAGGGCCTTCTCAATGAGGGCCAAAGTCTGGGCTCATTGGCCGATCAAAAATGAATATAGCTTGGATGAAGGGGCTAGGAAGCAATTTTTAAAAAATTGAATTTCTCAATATTTTATTCAAAAACAGGGATGTTTGGGGATAAAAATATTAATAATTTTTATAAATTAATGAAAAATTCTAGATTACAAGTGTCTCTTTGGAGAGACAAGTGTATCTAGTGTTTTGTTAAATTATGCTTGCCTTTCTGAAATATAGATGACTTGGGAGGTCTGCATGATGCTAAAACATTCAATGAAAATGTAATTAAACGATTTATATATTTAGTCAAGCATTTGGGAATGTTTAGTCTGGAGAAGAGACTTAGTGGGGACATATTAACTGCTTTCAAGTATTTGAGGGGCTGACATACGGAAGAAGGATTAGTTAGATTTGTTTGGCTTGATTACAAGAAGCCAAATGTGGTGGAGCCATTGTGAAAAGACAAATCTGGGTCATTGTAAGGGAAAACTTGCTAACACTAAGATCGATCCCCATATGGGCCAGGCTGCCTCGGACACTCAGAGGTTCGCCTTTACTAGAGGTCTCTGAGCAGACACGGATGACAGACCAAAAATTGGCTGGTTTGTAGGCATGGCAGGAGTAGATGGCCCTTCAGACTCTACACTACCAGGAACATAGTCTGAATTTTTTTCTTAATTTGATAAAATATTTTGTAGACTCAAACTCAGATAGTGAAAGCAGTAACAACAAATACGGCAGCTTTTTTTGTTTAGATGAAACTGTTTCCCCAGAGGAATAAATGCTGGAATCTTTGTTATATTGAAGACTTACCACCAATGAAATTTTAGCCGACCAGAAAAAAAGCCAAACCTTTTTAGTGAATTTGTTGAAAAATTAAGTCCTTATCATATAATTGTGGCCATTATCCATTTGATACTTTTTACATTCAAGGGCCTAGAGACTATTGTCCTCCAGGCGCCAGAGATTTGTATACACGTTTATTGTTGGTTTATTGTAACTGTGACTTACACAGTCAATTGATGAATTGCTCGTTAAAGTATAACCACTCTTGCTTAATTCCAGTCATTATGTCAGAATGGACTTGCTCAATGTTATGTGTATAGACATTCCCTCGATACACTGCCACCCTCATTATAGGCCATCTGCCACTGGAGGCTGTGATACAGCTGTCCCTTTTCAGTGAAATTTGACCTCAGTTAATTTTCAGAGGTACTTGGAAGGACATGGGATTTATGGTTCTGCATTATTATTCTGGAACCAGATGTAATGGCTGTGCCCAAATGTCACCCGGGTGACATCCTGGGCGCCTCATTATTTCTTACCCCACATCTTCAATCCGTTGCCAAGGCCTATTGATTTCAACTTCACAACATCTCTTGAATAGGCCCCCTCTTCTCCTCTGGTACTGCTCCCCTGTGCAGGGACTTGACATGTCACACCTGGACTCTTCAATATCCTGCTTTGGGGTAGGAGTCCATTCTTCATTTAGCCTCCAGAGTGATTTTCCTAAAGCACGGGTCTGAACACCTCACCCTTCTACTTCACAAACTCCAGTGTCCCCACTGCCTCCAGAAGTGAATTCAAAATGTTCCATTTGCCATTCAAGCCTCTTCATAACTTGCCCCCTCCTGCCCTTCCAGTCCCTTTACACCTTGCTTCCCCATCACATCGTCTTTGATCCAGTGACCCTGGCCTCCTGGCTGTGCCATGGACAACAGCCCTCATCTCCCAGCCTGAGGAGTCTCTCTGGTGGCCCCCAAGCCAGGAGCACTCTCTCTTCCCTGCTCTGCCCACTGACCTCCCTGGCTCCCTCCAAGTCGCAGCTAAAAGCCCACTTTCTCTAGGAAACCATTCTTGTTCTTTCTTGATACTAGTATCTTCCCCTGTTGAATATCTCCAGTAGAGCCTACACGCAACTTGTGGTTGCTTGCATGTTGTCTCCCCCATTAAACAGCAAGCCCCTTAAGGCAGGGGCTGCTTTTTCTTCTCTTGGTACCCTTGGGGCTGGCATGTGTTGTTGTTCACTTGTGTCTGACTCAGCGACCCAATGGAGCATGGCACACAAGGCCCTCCTGTCCTCCACCATCTATCTCCCCAAGTCTGTCCACGTTCATTCCATGTTTCCATGACACTCTCTATCCATCTCATTGTCTGGCATTCCCTTCTCCTTTTTGCCTTCAGTCTTTCCCAGCATGGGCTATTCCAATGAGCTCTGTCTTCTCATTATGTGGCCAAAGTATTTAAGCTTTGGCTTTGGTATTTGACCTTCCAGTGAAGAGACTGAATTCATTTAAGTATGGACTGATTTGATCTCCTTGCTGTCTGTCTGAAGGACTCTCAAAAATCTTCTCCAGCATCACAATTTGAAAACATCTATTCCATGGTGTTCAGCTTTCCTTAGAGTCTGACTCTCACAGCCATACATGGCTACTGGAAAAACCATAGCTTTGACTTTATGGACCTTTGTCAGCAGGGTGATGTCTCTGCTATTTAGTCTGCTGTTCAGATTAGCCATAACTTTCCTTCCGAGGAGCAAGCCTCTTTTAATTTCACAGCTGCAGTTACCATCTGTAGTGATCTCTGAGCCCAAGAATGTAAACAAAATGCAGCCTCAGATAATACTGACTAGATATGTGACCTGACACCATCTGCCTCAGTTTCCTCAACTGTAAAATGGAGACAGTATTAATATTTACTTCATGGGGTGGTTGGCAGATGCCAGTGAGATAACCTGTGTAAAGCACTTTGCAAACCTTCAAGCGCTATATAAATGCTAGCCTTTATTATCATTATATTGATTATTAATACATTATCAAACACATAATGCAGTTATTAGTGAGCTGATATAATAATAGTAACAGCAGTAATTGTAGTAATGTTCCAAATGTTGGCTCATCTCTTTTTCAGACTGGTAATCATGTCCCACTAAGAATTTAAGAGAAAGTATCTTGGATCTCAGGATCTGACTTTGACCCTGGCTGAATGACCTTGGCCAGTCACTTCCCTTCCAGGAGCCCAGTTTACCCCTCTGTCAAACGGGGTTGGCTGCATTGGGTGATTTTGAAGGTCTTCTATCCCATTAGATATCTGAGATAACTTTCTCCTCCTGTGTGCTCCTTGAGGGGACTTTATCTTGTTATTCTGAGCTGTTAACACAAGGTCAGGTACAGTAAGGACTTAATAAATACTTCTTGATTGACCGGTTTGATAGATCCTTTGATATGGGGGAAGATGATGCAGTGGGAGAAATGCTGGACTAGGAGCTAGGAGCCAGCTGGGCTTGAATGCCCCCACTCAGGCTCAGGGTCAGTCGCTCCTTGTCTCTGAGACTCAGTCTCTTCCTGAGTAAAATGGACCTCACAAGGTATCTGTCTACTGTCCCTATTAAAAGGCAGACTGTGTTATCTCCTGGGCATCAGACCATGGAAGCTGTCTGGTAAGAATGCATTTATTTTTTATTTCATGCTCCTGTCATTTAAGACTCGACCAGTGACAACCAAAATATCAAATCTATTTTTAATGACATTTTTGGGGGGCAAGTGGGGGGAGGGGTATTGAGGAACCAGACCTGACATTTCACAGGTGTAAGGAAATTCCAGAGAGGAAATACCCTATACTAATAAAGCCATCAGCTCTATTACAGTCTTAGGAAGTTGTCTGGGGGCATCAGGAGTTCTGTGGTTTACCAAGTGCTGTCATTCATCCTGTAAGTGTTAGAGACAGGGTTTGGATTCTGATTTTCTCAGTTCTCACTTTCTTCAGGTCAACTCTTTTTATTCACTGAACTAACCATTGAACCATCACCAGTGCTATGACCTCTTAAGTACCTGGAGAGAGTAGATTTTTCTTACTTGTTAAACACGTTGTCAGTTTAATTAGATTTCATTTAGGAGCTTTAATTCCCCCCCCCCAATTTTATTTGTATAAAATGTTTCTAAACTCTTCCACAATTTTTTTCTTTGAAAAAAGCACTTTAAAAGTATGGAAATTGATCTTCACCCTCTCTTTTATTTGTCAGATTGTTTTCAAGATAGAAAAAAAAACTATCAAAGGCAGAAAAAGAGATCTCACTAAATACTTGAAATACGTAATAGACATTGGATTCCTTTTCCTTTTTGACATTCATGAGTTTCTCTCATCTCCAGAGAAGTTAAAGTAAATTTCAAGTTTGACTATGTGACAGGAAATTATATGGTTGACTAATTTTGGATACCAGTTGACAGATTAAAAAATCAGACATTTCCCAAGCGATAAGGACCCATTCTTATTTCCAGGGCACATAATTTTTCAGTTCATTAAAAAATAATTCCAGAGGTGGATAACAGATGATTAAAGAAATATTCCTTCATACAACAGATTAAAAATCTTTTTGAAGAATCATTGACATTTCTTAGTAACCAGGAGAAAATGGGATTTTTAGAACTCCATTTTATAAAGATCACGCTCACACATTGTGACTGAATGTATTTGGGGTAACGGTGAGAAGCTGTAGAATTTAGATGAAATGTGTTACCGTATGTAACTAAAACATGTTTGCATAACTTGTCAAGCTTAATCTCAAGCATACTTATGCTTTTCTGTGCAAAAGTATTTTATTTTTAAATAATTGAAATCTGTTTTTAAAAATAATTTACTCTATATAATGATTTCTAAAAGATTTCCCCCTACCCACAGGTGTAAAGTCAGAAAAAAATATGATTTAAAAAAGTCATGTTGCTTTCTATATTTAGATAATTTATATTATTTGGAATTCATGACGTAATAGACTGGTCTAAACCCATTTTCCACCAAATTGTTTTTCACTTTTACCAGTATATTTTACCAAATATGAGTACTTTGCCAGCATTTTATCTTATTAACGACAACAATGCTATTGTAATTACTATCATAGAAAAATTAATGTAGTCTTCCTTGATTGAGCTCAGATAGAAACTTTATGTTTCACCCAACACTCCATCTTCCATATGCCCGGCTTTGCATTGGGTATTAGTCAGCTAGCATTTATTAAGTGACTGCTGTGACCAGGAGGCAGGCAGCCAAGTGGCACAGTGGGTAGAGTGCCAGCCTGGAGTCAGGAAGACTCATCTTCATGGTTCAAATCTGCTCAGACACTTTCCGGCTGCATGACCCTGGGCATGTCACTTAACCCTCTCTGCCTCAGTCTGTAGAATGAGCTGGAGAAAATGGCAAACTCCTCTAGAATCTTTGCCAAGAAGACCCCAGACGGGATCACAGAGAGTCAGATGTGACTCAGCAACAACAACAACATGGCAAGTGCCATGCTAAGCTCTGGGCAAAGGCAAACTGTCCCTGACCTCAAGGAGACAACATCTAAATACTTGTATTTCTGAGATCATCTCAGAGAGAAGGCATTAGAATAAAGGAGGCTTGGGAGAGGTTTGCATGAACAGAAGCCGGTAAAGTGATTCTCTAGTAATTCATACACAACTGTGCATATTTGCCCTTATACATCCTAGTTTTTCAGAGAAGCTAGAGTTTCTGTTACCTCCCTTGATGTAACTGCTCTTTTTCCATTATATTATTGATAGGAAAATCTTTATTTCTCTTTTGACCCAAATTGCATTTTCATTGTACTGGACTTGCAATTATATAGACATCCAGAGATTTTCTGGATCCTCCTGCTTCGGGGAGTCTCTGTATCCTGGGGATTTCTTTGCCTCTTTCTCAAGCCTCAGTTGTAAAGATTGGGACTGATGTAGACTTGTTTCACCCTCTCCTTTCCAGAAAGTCCTCCCTTGCAACAAAGACTAAAAAGAGAAAGAAAAGTTGTTAAGTGACAGAGATCCATCAGTTCAAACATATCTGGCAGGATCTGCAATGTTCCCTCCCTTGGTCCAAGCCTCTGCAGTCAAAGGTGGGAGGTGTATTTTCTGGATTCTCTTAGAGTCAGACTTGGTCATCTCAATCAGCACCACCTGATTGTTTTGTGTGTCTACATGGTTCTCGTCATTACATGTTTTTCACCACCCAGTTCTTCTTTCCGAGCCATTTCATAGAAATGTACCTTCGAAGTCTTCATATGCATTACTTCCTAAGGCACAGTAACATTCCATTACATTCACATGCCACCAGTCTTTTAGACCTTTGCCAATCAATAGTCACCTACTTTGTTTCCAAATCTTTACTACTACAACAAATATTTGGGGTTCCATAGGACCTTTATCCCTTTTCCTCTTGGGGTATCATGCTTAGCAGTGGGAACTCTAGGTAAAAGAAAAGGAATATTTTAGTCACTGTTTCTAAAAACCACAGTTCCATATTCCTTTTTCAGAATGTTTGGGCCAATTCACAGCTCTCACAACACATCAGTATGCCTCTCTTCCCACAGCCCTTCTGACACTGATTTCCCATCTTTGCTGATATTCTGGATGTGAGGCAAAATCTCTGAGTTGCTTTGGTTTGTGTTTTTCTTATTAGTGATTTGGAGAAATCTCCTGTGCTTGTTTGCAGTTGGCAATTCTTTTGAGAACTCAGTTCATATTTTCTGATCACTTATCTACTGGGAAATTTCTGCTTTTCGCCATATGCTTGTGTTAATTCCCTGTATATCTTGTATGTCAGACCCTTAACAGATCTGATACAAGTATTTCCCCCAGTCACTGGGTTCCCTTCTTATTTTAGTTACATTGATTTTATTCACACAAAATCTTTTCCATTTTATATCATCACAATTTCATCTTTTTATATTTTATCTTTTGTGATCCACGCTGCTCCTTGTTTCCTTTAGATCTATTCCCTGAGCCATGGGACTAGAAAGGTACCTGTTCTTTACTATTTTTTTTTACATACTTTTTATATTCCGTTTGGGTACCATCTTGAGTTTATTGTGCTATGTAGAACAAAGCATTAATCTAAATATAATTTCTGCCCAACTCCTTTCCAGTTTTTGCAACACTTCTTGTTCTTACCCAGGTAATTTATCTTTTTAGATTTATAGAAAATTGGTCTATTTAATATGTTTATTTCTGATTCTTATTTATTTGGTCAGTTCAGTGTTTAATATTGCTGTTTTATAACCAACCAACACCAAGTCATTGCAATGATTACTGCTTTACAGTACAACTTGAGTACTGTGAATGCCACTTCCCCTTTATTACTACACTAGACTTTTTGTTCCTTTAAATGAATTTTCTTGTTTTATCTCTAACTCTAAACTCCCTCTCCAGCCCCAAATTTGTAAATTAATTTAGGGAGTGTCCCTTTTATTACATTGATATGGCTCAAGCTCCAGCTGTGACTAACTGTCCAATTACTGGTAAGTCTTCATTTCTTTGAAAAATATTCTGTAAGTGTATGTCTTCAAGTCTTGGGCGCTCTCTGTTAGTTTGCATTTTAAAGTGATTCAGGAAGATCGTCCACCCTCTCCCCCCATTCCCTCCTGAATTTTGTTATTGCTGTATGGGGATGAGGAGAATCATTTGTTGCTATAGAATTGCCAGCATGAACACGTTCCCCTAAATGCAATTTTTGAAAAGCTGGAAATGCAGCATGCAAAGCCCAGGGAAATGCTTAGGTGTTTGTGCGCTCTACTGGCTGGTGCACTAACCACGAGCCTACTGAGTGAGTGGTTTTGTCAGGGGATGGGAATCTAGGCTGGCTGGACCTCACTTAAGCAGCGCTTTCATTAAATGCCATCTCGCTTGCGCCAAACATTCAATCGCTGAGAGTCCAGGGGTGGTTTTAAATCTGAATCATTTCTTTAGAGAGTGAGTGGGAATAAATTATCTTTCGAAATGTCAAACCTTTTCTGGGCTCTGTACCAGGTCTGCAGGGTGTGAGGAATTGCCAGGAAGCTTTTTTTTTTTTTTTTTTTTTTACTCTTTGCTACAGTGCAGGCATCTAGAGATGGGCGGGGTTCCAGATACAGGGGAGAGAAACCATTTGTGGCTGCTGCCAAATGCACCCATGGGGGGTCTCCAGCTACTTCTTTATTAGCATGTTTTACTAAGGGATCTTAAAGGACAGAGCTAAGCCATGAAGGACTGAGAATCCTGCTGTTCAGTTCCACTCCCAAGGTCACACTGTCCTCTAAATTGAGGTCAGGACTTATGTTTTTGGAATGGAATCATTAATGCCGAAGTTCTCTTGATTCTGATGCAGATTCCAGGTCTGAGTCTGGGCCAGATGTCCCAGAGAAGGAAATACCATTTCCCTCCTAGTTGCATCATGGGTACTAAACAGCTTGAAAGTGTGAGGTCCTCAACAGTAATGTGATGAGGATGCTGGGGCCCCGTATGTTAGTCTTGGAGAACAGTGGAAGGGCAGGAGGAACCACAACCCGGGGGAAATCAGCATCATTTGGATATCACAGAAAGAATAGGGGATGAAGGTATGGTTTACTTCTCCTTCCCAGTACACCTGTGTGCAATGGGAAGGCAGAAAAGGACAGGCAGGGAAGAGGAGGGAGAAGAATAAGCATTTATACAGCACCGACTGCATGCACAGTATTCTCCTGTGCATTCTGTGATTATCGTGTCATTTGATCCTCTCAACAACCTTGCATAGTTGAGGAAACTGAGGCAGATCGGGTTCGATGACTTGCTCAGGGTCACTCAGTAAGTATCTGAGGCCAGATCTGAGCTCAGATCCTCCTGATTCCAGGCCAGTGGGTTGATTGAGGGATAGGAATGAGAATGAGGGGTGAAGCCATCTTAGGGCACTAACATGGTCATGTGCTATGGAATCCAGGGTAAGATTTGGGGACAGTGCTACTGTGGGGGTATTTGCTCCTAGAAAACAGAGAATTTCCTCTTGGCACAACTAATTAAATCCATCAGTATCCCAATGTTCAACTGATTCCATGTTCAACTGATTAATGACAGCAAGAAAGATCAGAATGTTGGACCTCAAGGAGCTTACATTCTAGCTGGGGGTGAACAAAACACATACCTCTGACATCAGTGGAGAGCCTTGACTTAGGAAAACAGCATGAATTACAAGGTCGGGAGACCAGAGTGGTGAGGGGCCGCTCCTAGCAACAGGACTTGAGCCGTACGCTGACCGGAGAAGCAGCAAAGTGCGGTGGAGAGACTTCATCGGCCCTGGGTGCAAATGTCACCTCAGAGCTTCCTGCTACACTCCTGCCTCCCTTTCCGCATTTGTAAAATGAAGGGGGATGAGTTGGTCACGTCTTAAGGCCATCCCAGCTCTAAATCTGTGACCCGGTGATTCTTGATAGAAGGAAGAGCGTGGGTGTGAAGCCCAAGAGGCAGCGGCGAGGACAATGCCAGGAGGACGACTTGGGGCTCTGCGCCGCTGCTCTCCTTCCTCCTCTGCCCATGCGGGAAATAATGAGCACGTGCTTTTTCTTTGTGGCGTCTGTGACTGGGGGGAGGGGCTTCCCGCTCCCTGACCTGCAACTGGACGCTGGCCAGCCACTGATAGGAGACCACGTAAAGAAGGCTGCCGATGATCTAAAGGTTGGGTTTAAATTGTCTTAGGAGTCCGTCCCAGCAGAGATTCCCCCTCCCTCCCTTCCTCCCTCTCCTTCCCTCCCTCCTTCCTTCCTCCCCTCCTTCCTTCTTTTCTTCCTTCTTTCCCTTCTTCCTAATTTTCTTCCTTCCTTCTTTCCCTTCTTCCCTTCTTCTCCTTCCTTCCTTCCTTCCTTCCTTCCTTCCTTCCTTCCTTCCTTCCTTCCTTCCTTCCTTCCTTCCTTCCTTCCTTCCTTTCTTCCTTCCTTCCTTCTTCCCTGCTCTCCCTCCCATCCTTTCTTCCATCATTTTCCATTCACTCACTTTTCCCTAATAGAAGCCTTCCCTTATAACAGATAAATAGAGCTGAACAAATCAGAGTCACCTATTAGTCATGTCTAGACACGTGTCCAATCCGACATCTTTCACTGATGGATTACTGCTCTGCCCAGAGGCAGGAAACATCCAGCCCAAAGGGCATTCTGTCTGGGAAGTTGAAGACATCATTGACCCATCAGTAGCACGTGCGTCTGAACTGGCTGGTCAGTATGGTCGCAAGCAGGTGCCTCATGATGCACATGCCTTCCTGCCTCTCAGGCTTCTGCCCTCAGTAGCCAGGGTTAGCCATTCTGTCCACAGCTTTTCTGCAGCCCACACCAGCAGAAGAATGCAGGGGTAACGCTGGCACTTGGGCCTCCCCAGCTCTCTGCCAATGGTCTCTGCAGGGGCCCCTACCATTCCAGTGCCCGATGTGCCTGAAACATGCCCTGTGATGTCCCTGCCCAGGCAGCGGGGTGGTGGGAGTCTGGAAAGTGAAGCGTATGCTCCAGACCAGGTTCTGCACTGATGACCAGCCGTGAATCCCTGGCTCCTGTGGAGAATAATCTCCTTGAGGACAGGGTACTTTGTGGTGGTGGTTTCTGCAGCATTTGGCACAGAGTAGCTACTACAGAAATGTTTGTTAAAATCAATTTAAGTTGAATAGAATCTTGGCATCACAGAAACATGTTGAAATGCTGTATTTTTCTATTTTATTTGTCTTTACTTTTTAGCAATGTCTCCTGCCTCAAAGCCTCACCCACCGGTGGTGGGCAAAGTGACTCATCACAGCATTGAATTATACTGGGACACGGACAAGAACACCCAAAGAAAAGGCCCTCAGGAACAGTGGTTAAGGTTTTCAGTTGAAGAGGAGGACCCCAGATTGCACACTTATGGTATCATTTATACGTAGGTGCAATGTCGGACGGCTGGGAGTTTGGTATAGGCTTCCCCACTACACAGGGTGACCTGTAGTCTCCACAAAGGTCAGACATTCATTTCTGAGTCAAAGAAATCACAGAGTTGCTGAATTAAGGTGCTTTTGACCTGTCATTTTTAGAAGAAAGTGCTGTAAGTAGTTTCCAAATTAAACACCCAATTACTGCATTTCTTGAGAGGTCATGTGGACGGGGAGCTCTTTTTAGAGTCAGAAGACCTACATTAAAATCCTGCCCCTCTCCTAGACTGGTTAGGTGGCCCTGGGCAAGTGACCTAAGGTGTCTGTTACCCAGGCAAGTTGTTAGGATGGAGGTTCTTACCCTGGGATCTCTGGAACCCCTGAAGGGTTTGAGGAGTGATCTTGGGGCTCAGTGACCTGGCTTCCTTGGTCCTCTCCTATACGCTTTGCATTGGAGAACATGCTTCTGGGAAGGGATCTGTCTATAGGTTCACCAGACTGGCTGCTCCTGGGGTCCAGAACATGCAAATGGTTCAGAACCCTGGCTCCAAAACTGACTGAGAAGGTGCTGAAGGGAGAAGGACTTCCCTTCTTTGATGCAACACAAGATTGGGGTCAGAGGTGGGGAATGTGCATGCTGGAGGCCACATGTGGCTCTCTAGGTTGGTCCTCAAATTCAGCCCTTTGACTGAACCCACAGGACTGAACTTGAAGATTGACCCAGAGGGCCCCATGTGGCCTCGTGGCTGCAGGTTCCCCACCATAACAAATAAATGTTTGGACAAAGCCCTAGGTTGGTCTGAGAGCTGGAGTCAGACCCTGCTTTCATGTACCTCTGAGTTTTCCCATGGGTTTCATTAAGTAGCATGATCACCTGACCCAGTCTGAGTGGTCTTTTATTCTTTTAGAAAAGACCTGAAACTCTCAGAGCCCAAAGAACCAGAGAAGGGGGTGTCAGCCAAGGGCCTTGGGATCAGCATCTGGCCTGAGAGCTGCGCTTCTGAATTTGCATTTTAGCACTGATAAATGCTTTTGGATCTGTTTTTGGCCAAGTTTCTGTGTCCTAGGAGAATGTAGATGGCTTGCAGACATGCAACAGTCCTGTGTGCCCTGTGGAAGGTCAGGTAATACTTTTTAATCAAGATTTAGAAGGTGGATGGGAACTTTCTGATAACCTTAATCACTGCAGGGCAGATTGCTTTATAAGGTAAGGCATTCATAGCCATAATTTTTTATTTTTTAATCTTTTACCAGACTTAGCATTTCTTTGGTACAGGGAATTCCAATTAAGGAAACTCAGAGACTGGTGACAGGCGGGGGCTTCCTAGTGAGTTAGGATTGAAGGCAGGCCTTTCTGACTTAGGCCCACTATACACTGGGGGTCTTAGTTCCTGAAGTCCCAGGAAGGGGCTCTCTCATCAGGCAGCTCCATCCATGACACGGACCTGTGGTAAGCTTTGCCAAATAACACCTTAGAACAGACCTGTGGGAGAATTACCAAGGGTTAGATGTGAAAGTGGAAGCCATGTTTGGGATGGGTTGTCCCCTTGAGAAATAGCAGAAAGCTTCATGATAGGAGGAGAATTTGAGAAGTGACTGACTGCATTACATGTTTGCCTCAGATGGCGTTGTGCTGTGCACCCACATTTTTAGGGAAGGGCTCCCACTTCCTCTTCTTCTTCCTCGGCTCTCAGGCTCTGGCTGGGGAGAGCATCCCCCCTCTGCACACCTCCTCTTGCGTTTCCTCCCACGTCTGTTGTGTGCCCAGGACTGAGCAGCAGAATCTGCTTATTGGGCAGGCCTCATCTTTCCCTCTAGACCTGGGGGATTGGGAGAGAGGAGCCGAAAATGTCTTGAGGCGCCCCCCTCACCCAGGTCTTTCTTTCTCTAGCTGGGCTGAATCGCCTGGATAGCTCCGTGGAAGACTAGACCGTGCGGGCCACTAGGTGGCAGGATGGGACTGCATTACTCTTGACCTCTGGCTTCACCAAACTGATTTTTGCCATGGGTAGCTCTGTGTTAGAGGGGCCAGTGATGCCTAAAGGAGTACTTTGGAAAAAATGGCTGCACAGAGATCTTGGATTTAGGGGACTGGAGATGTTGGAATCTCAGTGGATCGAACCTCTCCTCCTGACGCAACTGTCCCTATTCTGGGGAGGGCTCTTGGGTTGCTCACATTTGACCAGCTTCTGCTCCTTTGCCTTGGCTCTCCATACCCTCTGCCCCATGCATCCCCTCAGTTACTCTGTCCTGTGAATGCTTCCTCCCTCTGGGATCTTTCACTATTCTCCCTCCCTTGGCCTCCCAGTCCTCCTGCCCAAGTTAGGACCTTGGCTCTTCAGGCCTCACTGTTAGGATAATTTCCCAACTGTTCCGGTGGCCTCTGGTACCTCTGCACTCCAGCCCACCTTGGCCGCTGCTGTAGGCAGGTGGACCATCCTCAAACACTGTTTGGTCATATCCCTTCTCTGCTGGCATAAGCCTTTCACAGTGTGCTCCAAACCAAGGTTTCTACCCTTATTTCAAGCCACATGAACCCTCTGCTCTAGCCATTGTGGCTTGCTCTCTCTTCTTTGAAAATGCCCTGCCCTTCGACTGTGACATTGCCCCAGAGCTGCCCCCAAGAATCCTCTTGGTCTCCCAGGGCTGATCAAAGGCCCCCCCCCACTTCCTGACCTGCTGCAAATGCACAGGCTCCCCATTTGGACTCAGCCCTTCCAGCTCAGTTGGCGTTTGCCGCCTGTGGCCTTGTATGGTTATCTGTCTTTCCCCTCGCTAAGCCTGAGCTCTCAGAGTCAGAGGGCAATGTCTTGTCCCCTTTTACTTGTCCCTGTTCTCAGAGTAGAAGATATACAAGGATTTGAGAACACAGTGGAGGCCCTGATGGAGGCCGCCCTGAACTGGTTTTTGAATAGTTTCCTCCCTGATTGTGGCTTCCTGTTGCCTCTGTGATAAAGCTCCGTGTTCCACACTCGTTTTTTTTTTGTTAGTTTGTTTTAGAAATCCCCGCCCCCCCGCCCCTCTGTCTCGGGGACCCTCCTCATCTCTTACTGAGCCCCATTGCTACCTTCTCCTGTGTGGGAACCAGCATTCCGGGAGAGGCATTTGGTGACCAAGAACCACCGGCAAGGACTGAGATGCTGATGTTCGACGTGTTTCACGGCGTCCTTCTGAACCCAGGCACTGCAGATCCTACGGAACGCGTTTCTCCTTTGTGATTGGATCCAGCATTGTTCTCAGGCCTCCAAGGTCTGGGGTCAGACTCCAGTGAGGCTGGATGCCTGATAGAGCTTTGTAGATTTCCAGGGTGGGTTCTGTTGGGGGTCCTGACGGAAGGAAATAAGGGATTTCCTACTGTGTCTCCACAGATGTATAAACCACACTGGTGCAATGCCCAGTCAACCAGAAAGCCAATAAACTCGAGGCCACTAGTGGCAACAGTGGCTAGAGGTGGGCCCAGAGTCAGGAAGATCTGAGTTCACCTTCAGCCTCAGACGTTCAGTAGCTGGGGTTCAAGTCACTGAACTCCCTTTTGCCATAGTTTGTGTGGGGGAATAATAGCAGCTGCCTCTCTGGGTGGTTGTGAATGACATGAGATAATGTTTGCCAATGGGCTTTGTGCTGGACACACAGCTGGTGCTTAATTAGTGCCCATTGCCTCCCATTTCCCTTCCCTGAGTACTGGGGATAAAAGGAAAGGCTGTGTCTCTTCTCTTGAGGAGTTCTCCTCAAACAAGGCCGGAGACAAGGTACAAAAAGCTCTGTACTAACCAGCTGCATCCAGGAGAGTAGACAATGACCAGAGGGCAGGTCCTAGACCTGAGGGAGGCTGTAGAAGAGGAGATGGTAGCTGGGACTTGATGGAGGCCAGAGTGGCCAGAAGGTGAAGATGAGGAGGGAGCTGGGGGGCAGCTGGTGCAGAGGCAGGAGTGGAAGGGACCCCTCAGGCACACAGACACTTGCGCTGTTTAGAAGGTCATTTAATTTTGGCTCTGTGCATCTGATATATGTCTGGGATATATGTCTCAACCAAACTTCATTTTCTTGATTCTTTGGTTCAGAATTTTCCCATGATACCAATTCTAATCTCCGAGTCTGAGTCATGGGTATTGCTTCCTTTTTTGTTCGTGACTTTTCTTTTGGACAGGCACAGATTGAGGACCTAGGGTCCTAGATTTAAAGGTAGATGGACTTCAGAGGTCATTCAGCCTGGCCCCACCCCCATTTTACAGATGGGAATACTGAGGCCCAAAGCGGTTTCCCCTTAGAGCCCTTGAAACACGGATTGTGAATCCCAGAGTGTGGGTCCTGATTCCTCTTGAGGGTCTGCTGGGGAAGAAGGAGAAGTCAAAACTTGTAGTGGTATGTCCAAGGAAGGGAGCTTTCAAGGGGTGATTCTGAGGGGAAAGCCACGAGGCCTGACAGTTCCTTATTGAGGCTGACAGTAGGGGCAGCTTGGTGGCACAGTAAATAGAAACGTACTTAGGGTTATGGCTTCCCAGAGCCCTGAAGTTGAGCGTTGGTGCCAAGTCAGGATGAGGTCCCAGTTCAGGAGAGCAAAGGCACCTCTCCCTCTGAGCCAGGAGTGAGGAACGCTGGGGAGAGAACCCCCTACCCTGGTCAGCTCAGCTTGATCCTTTTTGATCATGAACTCGCCTCTGAATGATGAGCCTGCCACTCCTGACTCGGTCTCAGGACCCCTGTGCTTGCTGGCCAGAGGAGGCTCTGCTCTAGAAGGCTCAGAGCCCCCTTTCTGTGACCTTCTCCTGTGAACTTTGGGCAGGAAAGCTGAGTTCTTTATGTGCACATGTCCTTTCTTCCCTATGGATTGTAAGCCAGGTCCTGTGGCTTTTTTCTTCTTTTTTTTGGAGGGGGGAAGGCCGGGCATTTGGGGTTAAGTGACTTGCCCAAGGTCGCAGGGCTAGTGAGTGTTAAGTTTCTGAGGCTGGATTTGAACTCTGGTCCTCCTGACTCCAGGGCCACGTAGCTGACCCAAGGTCCTGTGGCTTTTTAAATTCCTCCATCATGCCCAGCAAACTTTGGCCCTTTGCTGCCAAACGGGTGATTGGTTGTGATTTTCAATTTGATTCATATCAACAAATATCGTTATTAACTATGCGCCTGGCATTGTACTTGGTGCTGGGGCTGTAAAGACAAAAGTGAAGCAAGTTCTTGTCTCAAGGCCCGTAAGTACATTCAACAGTACGTTGTTGTTCAGTGGCCACCGACTCACCGTGGCCCCATGTAGGGTTTCCTTGGCATAGATACTGGAGGGGTTTGCTGTTTCCTTGATCATTGGATTAGGCAAACAGTGATTTGTCCAGGGTCACACACCTAGTGACTGTCTGAACCTGGATTTGAACTCAGGTCTTTCTGACTCTATGCCTAGTGCTCTGTCCACTGAGCCACTGAGTTGGCTGCCTCTAACTCTGTAAAAAAGGTCAGTAAATATCATCTGAAGGATGTTATTGGTTAAAAAAAGATGGACTCTTTTTCCTGGAGGAGCTTGGGATTCCTAAAAGCACAAACCTGGGCCTCAAACGCACTCCTGCTCAGTCTCTCTGCTTTCCTTCAGGCTGTTTTCCATTGGTGTTTATCCAACAGACGCACTTTGGAGGACTGTGCACGGTCAGCTCCCCACTCACCAGGCACAGCATAGCCTGGGCAGCAGCAGGCTTCCTCACTTGGGTTTTCCCGTGTGCTTGGTCTGAGACAACTTGATGTGATTATGGATCTTAGCGAGGACGCTTTGCTGGGCCTGGCCTGGTGGTCTTCAGCAGAGGGCCACGGAGGCCTCCCCATCTCTCTTGAGGATCCTCCTTTCATGGCCAGCCCCTAGGACACAGGCAGGCCTCTGCCGAGCTCATGCGTGTCCCCCTCCTTTTAATTATCCCTTGTGGTTTTGATAATCAGCAGGATGTCAAGCACAGTGATCTCTGGCCTCACATCTCATGGAATCTCATGTCATTCCAGCGTGGGCTTTGGAGATGCCTTGTTGGAAGACAGGCCTTATGGGGGTTGGGGGGGGCCTGGCTGAGATGGAGAAGCGCCATCTTGTAGGCATGAAATGCCTCTAGACCACAGCCACAGCACATGGGCGACCATAGAGATGGCGTCTGCTGTCGGGGACTGTTTGTGAAAGCCTGTCCGTTCTTTCTCATGGGCACAGGGAATACTGAGGTGGACGTGAGGTCAGGGAGACCAGCTCGAATCTGGCCTCAGACATCGGCGAGGCACGTGAAGGTGGGAAGGTCATCTCACTTCCATGTGCCTCAGTTTTCTTATCTGTAGAATGGGAGTCGTGATGGCCCCACCTCTAGGGTTGTCATGAGGCTCGGACAAGGCAGACCTTAAAGCTCTCTATATATGCTGCTATTAGCATAGATATGTGTGGATCATTTTCATGGAAGATTTCCTACAGAGGAGGGGGTTCAGTATTGTCCTCCGTAGACAGCAGGTGAGACAGCAGGTACTCAGTAGATGATCTCGCTTCCAGTTTTCCGGATGTGGATCCCATTTTATCCTTAGGAAACAAAAACAATCATAAACTCTAGAACTGGAGGGGGGTGCTTCCCTAGAGGTGAAGGAGCCCCAAATGTAGCCATTTTACCGATGAAGAAACTGCCGTCCAAGTAGGGCCACCGCAGGTGAGCATTTGTACTTTGTGGGGAAAAAAGATCCCCAGTGTGATCCGCCTGTGCAGGCTTGGCAGCGATCAGGTCCCGGCTCAGTGATAACTTCCCAGCCGGTGCTCACTGCCTCACAAATCGCTGCTCACCACACTTATTTCTTCTTTCTAGGGGTTATGCCACAAAGCACGTTGTCGAAGGTCTGGAGCCCAGAACATTGTATAAATTCCGATTAAAGGTCACCTACCCCTCTGGAGAATATCACTATAGTCCAGTTGTCTCAGTGTCTACGACCAGTGAGTTCGGACTTTTTCTGCCTTCTCCAGCTCTGTAAGACTAAGGGGGGGCGGGGCGGGGAAGCTGGCGCACAAGTGATTCCATGTACTCAGACAATGGGCCACGTCCAGGGGCCTGGTCAGGCTTTCCTATATTGGGGTGGGGAAGTGCACATTTAACCTCTCCGCACTTTCTCTCAGTTTTGCCGGCTGCAACTGGCCTGCTTGTTTTTTTCCATTAGAATCAAAGCAGGATCTCCATTAAGTGAATGCCCTGGAGGGGAAGATCGGGATGAGCATCTGGGGCCAAGGGCAGCACACAAGAGATGGTTCTGAACGGGTGATACTGAACTGCTCAGCAACCCTGTCCTCAAGGACATGTGTATCTTCTATGACCTGGCATTAACAAAATGCTTAAAGCCTAACAAATGTTGTACAAACTCTCCAAGACACTTATTTATAGAAGAGCTGCTGGTCAGTATTGGTGGAGGGGAGTTGCCTCAATGGGATTACCTGCGACCGGTGAAATCCCAGGTCTGGCCCAAAAAGATATAGATGTGACCTTAGGACCATTCCCCCCCACCCCCAAGAGGAGGGACTGCAGGGGTCCTGTGCCCTATAGACTGTTGAGGAAACTGAGTTGTAGGCTGGCGATGTGACCAGTCCTTGGCCAGATATAGCCAGTACATGTCAGAGGCAAGGCTACATCAAGGCTAGATCCCCATCCTATGCCTGGGCTCTGTCCCCCTGCTCCCTCACCCTCACCTCCACAGGTGTTGGGTGATGTTTTGAAAATGATTGTGGTAAAAGTCAAAGCTTCCAGGAGTGGGGCCAGGGTAAGCCTGACACACAGATATGATCTTTCAGAAGCAAACCCCAAGCCCCCAAACCTCTTCTTTAGTGGTGGGACCTTCTGCCTTTTCTGATTGTGTGGACCTTTGGCCACTTGCTGTGGTGGCAGCTACATTTTGTGTGTATGTGTGTGTGTGTGTATTTAGAATAATATTTTATTTTCCCCCTAATTACATATAAAAACAATTTTTAACATTCATTTTTAAAAATGAGTTCCAAATTTTCTCCCTTCCTCCCCTCTCCCGTCATTGAGAAGACAATTTGACATCGGTCATACATGTGCAGTCAAACAAAACATATTTCCATATTAGTCATGTGAAAGAAACCCCCCCCCCGAAGGACCCCTCCCCCCAAAAGCCCACAACAAAATACAGAAGGTGAAAAACAGTCTGCTTCGATCTGCATTCAGACTCCACCAGTTCTTTCTCTAGAGGTAGATAGCATTCTTATTCTTCATGAGTCCTTTGGAATTATCTTCAGTCATTGTATGGCTGAGAATCGCTAAGTCATTCCCAGTTGGTCATTGTTATAATGTTGCTGTTACTGTGCAACAATGTTGTTCTGGTTCTTCTCCCTTCACTTTACATCAGTTCATGTAAGTCTTCCCAGGTTTTTCTGAAAGCATCCTGCTCTTACTTATTCCATAACAATCATATACTGCAGCTTGTTCAGCCATTCCCCAATTGGTGGGCATCCCTCAATTTCCAGTTCTTGGCCACCATAAAAAGAGCTGCTATAAATATTTTTGTGCAAATAGGTCCTTTTCACTTTCTTTTTGATCTCTGGGATACAGACCTAGTAGTGGTATTGCTGGATCAAAGGTTATACACAGTTTTAAACCTTTCGGACATAGTTCCAAATTGCTCCGCAGAATGGTTGGATCAGTTCACAACTCTACCAACTGTGTATCAGTGTCCCAATTTTCCCACATCCCCTCCAGCATTTATCATTTTTCTTTTCTATCATATTAGCCTATCTGATAGGTGTGAGGTGGTACCTCAGAGTTGCCTTAACTTGCATTTCTCTAATAATAGAGATTTAGCATTTTGATGTAATTATAGATAGCTTTGACTTCTTGTCTGAAAATTGCATGTTCATATCCTTTGACCATTTATCGACTGAGAAATGACTCATATTCTTATAAATTTGCCTCAGTTCTCTATATATTTGAGAATGTATATTTTTATATATTTATGTATATATTGTATATATACATATTGAATATTGAATATATATTCAAATATGTTGAATATATATCTATATATTTCTTTATCAGAAACATTTGCTGTAAAAAAATTCTCCCCCCAGCTTTCTGATTTCTTTCTAATCTTGGTTGCATTGATTTTGTTTGCACAAAACTTTTAAAATTTAATATGATCAATTATCCATTTTACATCTCATAATTTTTTTATTATTACATATATTATATTATGACATTATATTATATGATATTATTACATCTCATACTTATTTTTTATTATTATTTATTTTTATTATTATTTTATTTATTATGACTTGTTTGGTCATAGATTCTTCCCTTCTTGAGAGATCTGACAAGTAAACTATTTGATACTCCCCTAATTTGCCAATGGTATCGCCCTTTATGTCTAAATCATGTACTCATTTTTACCTTATTTTGGTAAATGGTGTAAAATGTTGGTCTATACCTACCAAGGTTTTTGGGTTTATCAAACACTACGTTACCATAGCCATTTGCTGTTGTTCATGATGTACTGAATCTTTTTCAGTGATGTCACTCTATTTCTTAGCCAGTATCAGACAATTTTGAATGATTACCATTTTGTAATGCAATTTGAGATCTGTTACTACTAGGTCACTTTCCTTCACATTTTTTTTTCATTGATTCTCTAGATATCCTTGATTTTTTTTGTACTTTCAGATGAATTTTATTATGATTTTTCTAGGTCTATAAAATAATTTTTGGTAGTTTGATTGGTATGACATTGAATAAATACATTAATTTAGGTAGAATTGTCATTTTATTATATTAGCTCCATCTACCCATGAACAATTGATATTTCTCCACTTGCTGAGATCTGACTTTATTTATGTGAAAAGTGTTTGCTCATATAGGTCCTGAGTTTGTCTTGACAGGTAGACCCCCAAATATTTTATATTGTCTACAGTAATTTTTAAATGGAATTTCTCTTTCTATCTCTTGCTGCTGGACTTTGTTGGTAATATATAGAAATACTGATGATTTATGTGGGTTTATAATTTTTTTAGTTGAGTCTCTAGGATTTTCTAAGTATACCATCATCTCATCTGCAAAGAGTGATAGTTTTGTTTCCTCATTGCCCACTCTAATTCCTTCCATTTCTTTTTCTTCTCATTGCTATAACCAACATTTCTGATACAATATTGAATAATAGTGGTGATAATGGGCATCCTTGGGAAGGCTTCTAGCTTCTCCCCTTTGCAAATAATGCTTGCTGATGGTTTTAGATAGATATTACTTATCATTTTAAGGAAAGCTCCATTTCTTCCTGTACTGTCTAGTGTTTTTTTATAGGAATGGGTGTTGTATTTTGTCAAAAACTTCTTCTGCATTTACTGAGATAATCATGTGGTTTCTGTTGTTTTTTATTTATGTGGCCAATTATATCATAGTTTTCCTAATACTGAACTGTCTTTGCATTCCTGGTTATAAATCCCACCTGGTTACAGTGAATAGTTTTTGTGATATATTGCTGTAATCTCGTTGATAGTATTTTATTTAAAATGTTTACATCAATATTCATTAGGGAAATTGGTCTATAGTTTTCTGTCTCTATTTTTGTTCTTCCTAGCATAGATATCAGCACCATATTTGTATCATAAAAGGAATTTGATGGGACTCCTACCTGGCCTATTTTTTCCCCAAATAATTTATATAGTATTAGGATTAATTGTTCTTTAGATGTCTAATAGAATTCTCTTGTGAACCCATCTGGCCTTGGGGATTTTTTTCTTAGGGAGTTCATTGATGGCTTGTTCAATTTCTTTTACCCTGTCCCTCCTCACAAATGTTTTACTACTTCCCCCAGTCTGCCCTCCCTTCTATCAGTATCCCTGCCCCCTCATAGTCTCTTCTCCCTTTTCCCTCCTACTTTCCTATTGATTTCTATGTCCAGCTAAGTGTGTATGTTATTCCCTCTTTGAATCAATTCCAATGAGAATGAAGTTTAAGCATTGCCTGCCACCCTCCACCATCTTTCCCTTTACTATAATAGATCTTTCACATTTTTTCATGTGAGATAATCTGTTCCATTCTGCCCCTCCCTTCCCTCTTCTCCCAATGCAATCCTCTTTTTTATACCATCCCCTCAACTCAAACCTTTGTCCTTTGTCTAGATCAGTGGTTCTCAACCCTCCTAATGCCGCGACCCTTTAATACAGTTCCTCATGTTGTGGTGACCCCCAACCATAAAATTATTTTCGTTGCTACTTCATAACTGTAATTTTGCTATTGTTATGAATTGTAATATAAATATCTGATACTCAGGATGTATTTTCGTTGTTACAAACTGAACAACACCCACAGGTTGAGAACCGCTGGTCTATATAGACTTCTTCTAACTGCCCTAATAATGATAAAGTTCTTAAGAGTTACAATGTTACTTGTTACAATGTTACAATGTAACATCTTCCCACATAGGAATGTAAACAGTTTCACCTGATTTAATCCTTTATATTTTTCTCTGTTTACCTTCTTATGCTTCTCTTGAGTCTTATATTTGAAAATCAAACCAGCTCTGGTCTTTTTCATCAGGAATACTTGAAAGCCCCTATTTCATTGAGTATCCCTTTTGTACCTCAAGGGATGATACTCAGTTTCACTGGGTAGTAATTCTTGGTTGTCATTCTAGCTCCTTTGCTTTCTAGAATATCACATACACCCCCCCCCTTCTTTTTGGCTACTTCTAGTATTTTTCCTTGGCCTGGGAGCCCTGGAATTTGTTTTATAACTGGGAGTTTCATTTTGGGATCTCTTTCAGAAGATGATTGGTGGATTCTTTCAGTTTCTATTTTACCTCCTGGTTCTAGGACACCAGGGCAGTTTTTCTGGATAATTTCTTAAAATATGGTATCCAGGCTCTTTTTTGGATCATGGCTTTCAGGTAGTCCCTGAGTTCTTAAATTAAGTCCCCTGGATCTAATCTCCAGGTCACTTATTTTTCCAATGAGATATTTCACATTTTACTCTAATTTTTCATGCTTTTGATTTTGTTTGATTGGTTTTTGATGTCTTGTGGAATCATTAGCCTCTACTTGCCCAATTCTTACTTTTAAGGAATTCTTTTCTTCAGTGAGCTTTTGTTTCCCCCCACATCCCCCGCACCCCCCATTTTCCATTTGTCCAGTTCTGCTTTTTAAGGGGTTCTTCTTTTCAGCAGATTTTTGGGCCTCTTTTTGTGCTTCCTGTCTTACTCTACAATCTTGTCCCCACTGATTCCCATATTATCCTATGTTTATATATTATATGTGTATTTATATATGTGTGCATGCTCTCACAGAAGCATACACATAAATATGAATTTTATTCCCATATATGTGTACATGTATATGTGTCTATATACATATATGGATATATTCATATTGCTTTGCTAGTGTTTTACTGTCCTTTATAAATTCAATTACCATGTTTTAAATTTAGGTGAAAAAAATAATTAAGGTTCAGTGTGCCTCAGTCTGAGATTTTTTTTTCTTTTTCTTTTTTTGGAGGGCAATTAGAGTTAAGTGACTTGCCCAAAGTCATACAGCTAAGTAAGTGTGTCAAGCGTCTGAGGCTGTATTTGAACTCAGGACCTCCTGACTCCAGGGCCGGTGCTCTATTCACTGCACCACCTGGCTGCCCCTCCCAAAATTTCTTAAATGGACAAGGTGGGTGTCAGAGTGTCTGACTATCACATGGAGAAGTCTTTGCTGTAGGACTGAATGAGCCTCCATCAGTGTTTCTAGCTGTAGTGTTCCCCTCACAGCTGAGAGGACAGGGTTTTCAAAGATGCTCCCAATGTCAGTGAAATCCATAAAAATTTATCAAGCCAAGACTTTTATGTAGGGGACTGTGCTGGGCTCTGGGAAGAGCCTATGAAACCAAGACATTCTCCAATAGAAGACATACATGCATGGCTACAGTATAAAACGAGTTTGTATTGTAAGTACGAAAAATATGATTTAAGGATGAAGGAATGAAAAATTGTGTCTCACAGAGGGCATTAGTTGTGAATTTCTTTTTCATCTAAGGAAAATCCCTGTCTTGAGAAGTGGAGGATCTATTTCTTTGTCTGGATGTGTTTAAAGCTTCTAAAAAATTCCTAATAATATACTGGAGGGAAAAAAGGCCTGTCCATTTGTGAATTATTTGTAGGAGTCTAGTGTCTGGGGCAGGCTGGAGTCAGAATAGATGATGAACAGATTCCGTCTTTTATAAAGTAATTGTCCTTGTACAAGTCCTAGAGAAACCCATCCTTTAAGCTACAGAAGTTTGTATTTGAGGTCTCTGACCTTCTGCTCAGCAGTCATTATACTGGGCCTGTGAGACACACTGGAAATGGAGGCAAGCCCATAAGGTTGGCTGATGTTATCCAGATTCAGGGAGCCTGGCTCTATGGGGAGTCCTCTGGTGGGGCAGGCAGGGATGGCATGAAGTAGATGAGTGGTTGATTGTGTCATGATGACTCTTCAGGAGAGTCAAAAACCCTTGTCCTTCTCTCTCCGTGGGCAGATTTGCTTTTAAGGCTCTCACCTTTGGACACAGCCTCCCACTTCCTTAGGAACCCTGCTGAATCATGCTCAGTGAGTGTCTCAGGCCAGCTGTATTCTGCTGTGGATATCTAGGCAGGCCTTGGGACTGAGACAGAGTGAGGAGGGAGAGCTGATCAAGCTGTGCCCTCCTGAAGTGATGCTTCTCAGTCCTTTCCCTGGCTGCTGCCAGGCTTAGCAGGAAGCCCATCATGGCCCAGAGGGACAGCTGGATGGTGAATGGCCAGGCTGGGAGCATCCCTCTCAGGGTCAGGCTCTCCTCTGTACTCAGGGCTGTTACCCTTGCTTATTAACCGCGCTCATCACCCTGAAACTGGCCAGTGCCCCCAGCAAGGGAGCTTCTTCCAGTAGGTGGAGTGTTTTAAAAGTACACCCTGTTCACACACCAGAACAGAAAATACCTCTGTGGGACAATAATTTGCATTCAGCTGGAAGGTGTTTTAATGAATCACAAAAGCATATTCTTTGTTTGAGTCAAGGAGGTCCTGCCTTTTTTTGTGGGCAAGGTGCATGAGAGTCTTGCTTAAATGAGGCATGCAATTCTAATCAATGCCCGCTTAGAGAGAAGAAAAAGAGCTGCCATTGGCTAATGGCAAATGTCTTCTCCAGTGTGACAGTCACTCAATTACTTCTTTTAAGGGAACCTTAGAGCCCACAAATAAAGAAGTCATCACTGATTTTGAGACTGCCTGCACACCTGCCACTAGGTGGCTCTTGTCCAGCCCAGGATCATTCCCTACAGTTTGGTGACTGTCCCCTTCATGTTCAGCCCCTAATCAAATGCGCTCCAGTGCTTCTGGGTCCTCCTCATGGCCCAGGACAGCTTGATATACAGACCTGGAGACCATGAACCAACTAGAAAGAAATAGGGGGCTGGCTTGGCCCTCATGGCAGCTCTTATGATGGAGAAGCTTCCTTCCATTCTTTTCCCTCTAAGTCTTGAGTTGATGTGCAAAGTTGGGGCATTCTGTCAATCTTGGCAATTCTCTGCCCCTGTTTTTGGTCACATCTTCCTAGCAGTTGAGATGAAAGGCAGTGGCTGTGGAGTCATGATTGCAAAGTCTTGGTTTGCCAATCCCAGGTCAACCATGGCACCATTCTGTGTGTTCTAGACCAGAATTTCTGCCCTGTCACTGGTAGGGTGGGGATTAATGCACTGAGGTGGGGAGAGGACTTTGAGATTCTCGAGGGAAGCACATGGTAGGCATTGGCTGAGACTTGGATACTGTGGAGGAATTAACATCCTCCTGCTCCCTGAGGTGCCCACTTTGTTCTCTTAGAGACCTTGGAAGACCTCTCATTTCCTGCTCCAGGAGGAGAGCAAGAAGCAAAATAGCAATGCAAAGTCTGTTGGTTAAAAAGCCTTGGTCTTTGTTGTAGTTTGGTCATGCAAGGTCCGCTTGCTGAATTTCCCAGTGTCTGCAAACCACTGCTTTCTGATCTGGGATGAGCTAGGAAGTATGCACCGCTAAAAAATCCTGGTTTCCAGGTGAGATGGACGATGGTGCACTGGGCTGGTGACAGTTGGGGACTATGGTCCAAGACTGGGGCATGTGAGCAAGAGATTGTACTCTATGGGATGGACAATAGAAACCATGAGCTGGAGCCCATCCCTGCTAAGACATCTTCCAGTATGTACATCATGCTTTACAATAGTTATAAAACTTGAAAATTGCATTTGTTTATAATTGGTAGTTGGTCTTTAGGGATGCTAAACATTCAAATGTACTGATAGAAATTTTAAAAAATAATTTCAGAGCATAAATTCCTTTGAACTTGTCTAATGGGCAGCCACTAACTTGGGCCAGCCTAAAAGCTTTGGTCTAGTTTAGATCCTTGGCAGAGACCAATAGCTACTATCTCCCTGTCTACAGCATGCTGATAACTAAGAAAAAGTCAGTTAGTATTTCTTAATGTATTTCAAACATCGATTTAAAATATATTTGAAATGTGGCTTAACGTGAGTTGAAAGTGCATTTCAGCAGTTGAATGGCATTTCTTTGGGACTTCACATTTGACAGTTTTAATTGGACACAGAGCTCTGCAAAGGTCATCAGACTGGATTATGTACATACAGGGCCCTGTGGTTTGGGGCATCTGGTGGTGGTGGGGGGATGACTGGTGATTCCTTTCTAGCAAAGCTCATTGTCATGGGTGGGGAGCCAGGCTTCTCCCCACACATGACTCTCTTCCTTTCTGGGAAGTCAGTGGGTGTTTAGGGTTTGGTTCCAGTTTGGTGAGACTGGAAAAGAGATTGTTTTAAGATTCCTATTGCTATGGGGTGGAGCCCCTCTAGCAGCTGTGGGCAGCTGTGGGTGGGTATAGAACTTGGTCCTACAGGACTTGGGAGTTTGTTGTGTTAATTTTAGAACAAAAGAGTCAAAGCAAAGGATGTTGGTGATAAAATGGAAGTCTGGTGTGACTTGGAGAATGGTGCAGGTGTACTGGAGTTCTTTTGAAAAACTTTCACCTTTTGCCAAAAAAGAAATTGCATTCTAGGTGATGCTTGTTTGGGACAGCTTTTCCACATGCTTTCTGTTCTGTATGTCTGTCTGAGATGTACTGCCACTGAGAGCAAGTCCCAATGCAACATTGGGACTGTTTGCCTTTTAATGAAGCAGATAAATTTATTGAATGTCAGGGGTCAGCTAGGGGCTGGAAGACACCCTTGCTGTGATAGAGTGGCCCTAGAGCTTAGAATCATAGATGTTTTAGTTGCATGTTACAGAGATGTGTCCAGGGCGATGCAGCTCATGTTCAGGTTCCTGACTTCCACCCACTGGGGTTTGCTCCATGTCTGGGGGCTTGGCATGGCTGTGCTTAATTCAGCCTGCTCCCGGAGAATTTGCCAAAGGCTGAATGCTGGAGGCTCCATGTCCATGCAGGCAAGAGTGGCTTGTGAGCTTGAGTTGTGTGTGCTCAAGTGCATGTGTGTCCATGTGTGTATGCATATATGTGAGTATGTACTTGAGTGCATGTGTATATGTGTAATGCCACTGGAGGGATCTGGGGGGTCACTAGAAGGTTTTGCTTCCATACAAATCTCTTGGCTTGGGAAGAGACTTGCTGTATTGCTATGAAAAGCCCAGGCCTCCCCGAATGTGTCAGGCCACTTTGATAGACGTGTTCCTGGTTTTCCATGGCTGTGTTTCCTTAGTCCCACAGCATCTTCTTCTTGTTAAATGGGCTGGCCTTTGGTGTACAAGGACAGCACTAGGGGCTCACACTCTGACCAACAGAACACATGCTTTGAGATATGTTTTCCCTATAGCGTTGAGTCGCCCACCCTTGGATGTAGGTGGCTAGGGCGGGGCATTATGGGTGTGTGATGGTGGTTCTGAAGCAGTGGCCTGATCAGTGTTCTAACTAACCAAGGCATCTAGTCCTTTCCACAGGAAAGGGAGGAAAAGGCAAACGAGGGGGTACTGAGTCAAGGGAGAGGAGAAACATCCCCCAGAGATATCGAGGAGCCAGCCGCCGTCTGCCCCTCTCCAGCCCCTTCTCCCTCTTCTCACTTAGTATTACATGACTCCCCCTGTACAGTTTCTGTCCTCTGAACATTTCTTGGGCTTGGACACCTTCTCTTTTTCTCCATTTGGCACATTACCGCCCTCCCCCTCCTCAGGTTTGCTCTCCCAAAGGCTGGATGTTTTCTTGCTCAGTTCAAAAAGGGCACAGGGGGTACAGGGGGCACAGGGCAGAAGAAATCAGAATCTCCCAGAGAATGATCCCTTCCCGTGTCAGAAGGGCGCCCTTTGTCCTTGGTTGTTTTTAAGGTCTTCTCATGGCTCCTTGGCAAATAAAGTCATGTGTCTTGTGACTATGGCAAAATACTTTGCTGCTCATGAGAGACATTTTTAAAATTTTAAGCTTTGAGCTACATATTGTGAAATAGGAAGGGATGATTTTCAAACCTCTTCATCCCATCCACCAAGACGTATTTCCCAAAGCATTTAACCCAAACCAAATCTCCTTCTCTGAAGCAGTGGTTCTCAACCTTCCTAATGCCACCACCCTTTAACACTCATATGTGGGCGTATCTGCAGGTGGGCGGATCTGCCTGGAGACAGACAGAGGAGCCGTGTCTCAGCTCCTAAGACCATCGGAAATATGTTTTCCGATGGTCTTGGGTGACCTCTGTGATCCCTGTGAAGGGGTTGTTCGACCCCCAAAGGGGTGGCGACCCACGGGTTGAGAACCACTGTGAAGGATGTTGCCATAGTGAGGTCTCTGATTGCTGACCCTTTTCCCAATTGAAAACAATTCTGGTTCAATGCAGCTGTGCTCACTGGATCCCCAGTGCAGGCAGTAGGGGAACAGTGACCTGGCCAGCTCAGTGCCGCTGAAGGCCTGTGACTGAGCAGCATCTCCTGCATTTGGGGCTGATTGTTTGCTTTCTGATTCCTTCAGGGGAGCCCATAAGTAGTGAGCATTTCCATCGAGCTGTAAATGTGAATGATGAAGACCTGCTTGTCCGGATACTTCAAGGAGGGTGAGAGAACCATCTCAGGGGTTTTTTCCCCCAGAACTTATAAAATGTTCTTCCTGAGGCCAAAAAGTGTCAGAAACTTCCTGAGGCCAGTGTTCGTGTTTTCTCCAGAAGCCCCAAAGCCTTTGTCAGGAGGCTCCTAAAGCTTGGGTGAAAGGTAGAGGTTTAGATCAGGCTGTAACATAACTATAAATCACTATGCAAATAGGAAATTCCTTTGAAATGAGCCCGCTTCCAAAAGAAGGCTTGGTGGCCCCAAAGAGTCACTGAAAGAGGCAAGAGTGATTTCTGTGGATAGACTCCTATACACCTCTAGTAAGACTTCTAAATAGAATATAGGGTCTATTTCTTTTGGGATCAGCAGAGCCAAGAGCCTTAGGCTAGGAGTCATTTGTGAGAGGAGGCCTCTCTCAGTTACAGAAGAAAAGCATTTCCCTAAATCTCAGCAGCTGGGGAGCAGTTCTCTTAATCTTCTCCTCAGTTGGTGCCATTGAATGCTCAGGTATCCAAGGACAGTGGGCTGGGGAGGAGAGACCCTGCCTATGGAAAAGCTCTTGGTCTTTGGGCAAGAAGAGTCTCCACCAAAGGCCATGTGTGGCCCTATGTTCAGTTAAGTTATGGAGGGTAGGGCCTTTCCTGGGTGTTAACCCCAGTTCCCAAAGAATCTCAAGCCAAGGTGAGACTGGGTTTAGGTGTGAAATTCCATTGACTTACCTTCCTGATAAACCTAACGCCAGGAAACAGAATCCCTCCATTAAGGGTTTCCATCTCAATTCAGAAACTATTTGATACTTAGTAAACCCTGGGCCAGGAAGGCTGAGATGGCAAAAATCTCCCCACAGAGGAGGGATCGGGCAAGCAGCCCGGGCTTGCTCTTTTCACGGGCTCCCTGCCAGCCATGGTGGGCTTGTGGGCCGAGGAGCCTGGGATTTAATTATTCACCCGTTTCTTCCCTTTCTCTTTGGAAGCCATGTTAAGGTTGATGTTCCAAATAAGCTTGGCTTTACCGCCCTGATGGTGGCTGCCCAGAAAGGTTACATACGGTATGTTTGCTTTTGCAGTCTTCCTCCAGGTGGGTGGGGGGCTCTGTGCTGCTTCTTATGTGATGGGTTGGGCTTGGCATGGAACCACGATGGGCAGAGAGGGAGACCAATGATGAGGGAGCTCATAGGAAGAGGCTACTTAGGAGGGAGGCCTCTGGCCTTTCCTGGCTGTCTTTATGCTCTAGTCTGTGAGGCAGCTGGGAATTTGAAAGTCATGCTTCTCCCTAAAGAAGGGCTTTTCCTCACTCTGAGCTCATGGAGGTAGCCCATCCCCACATTTCTTTCATATTTCTTTAAAAAGTAGTCATGGAGAAGACCAGAGATGACCAAAATGTTCTGCTTCATTCAGACTAGTGAAGATCCTGATTGGTAACGGGACTGATGTGAATATGAAGAATGGAAGTGGGAAGGACAGGTGGGTGGCAAGAGTCTCCTCCTGGGCCAGGATGGGCAGCAGCCCAGCAAGGATCACCCCCACCCCCAGCCCTGGCACCTGAGCCAAAGGCTTTTGTAGCCCTTTCCCTGGCAGGGGCCTCCAGTCTGCCGCCCCCCCCCCCAGCTCTGTCCTTTCTCAGATCAGCCTCTGCCACCATCTGAGCGCAGCACCCGTCAAGCCATTTTGCTTCTTAAGCTATAACAAGCCTGAGCCTGTGCCCATCTGGCCACATTCAGTCCAAGCTCCTTGGCGGCCCTCGTGCTGGGCACTTTAGGCTCTGGCTCTGCTTCCAGGTCTCAGCTTTTCTCCACCCTCTCCTGCTGTGTGTCCTCCATGCTCGAGTATAAAGCACCTAATCAGGATAACCTGTATGCAGCCCCCACTCTCCCACCCCTGTATCTGTGCTCAGGCTGCCTGCACTGTCTCTTCTTTTCCCCAATCTCTCTCTCTCTCTCTCTCTCTCTCTCTCTCTCTCTCTCTCTCTCTCTCTCTCTCTTTCTCTCTGCTTTTTGGAAGGGGGAAGGCAGGGCAATTGGGGGTAAATGACTTGCCCAAGGTCACACAACTAGTAAGTGTTAAGTATCTGAGACTGGATTTGAACTCAGGTCCTCTTGTCTCCAGGACTGGTGCTCTATTCACTGTGCCACCTAGTTGCCCCCACCCAATCTCTTTTTTTAAAAAACTACTTGGGCTGCTGCCTTGGGAAGTCTCCAGACGGCTTTGTTTGAATGTCATCACCCCACTTACACCCTGCCCACTGTCTTACCCACACCACCAGATTGTAAGGTCATTTGGGGAAAGGACTGGGCCTTGCTTTATGCCCTGTGTCTCTCCTCCCCCATGCACAATCTTCTTGCATGTAGTAGGATCTTAATCAATATTTATTGCATGCATGAATTCTCTTGTTAAGCAACTACTGTTCCGCCCTTTCTTAGAAGCCTTGCTTGGGGAAGGCTGCTGACCTCCCGGGTCTCTTGTGGAGGGAGAGCTTCATACACCTGGAAAGCCCCAGAGCAATGCCATGGCTTAGGATTAGGAGAGAAATCTAACTTTAAGGAAGAGAGTGTGGAGGAAAAGATATTCTTTCTTTCCTGTTTTCAATACCCCTGGGCTAGGAATGGCAGATTTCCTGCTGAGCTGGAGGGATTTCTTCTCTATAGACCTTTGTCCCTTCAGAGGCAGCTGTGCCTGAGCACTTGTCTTTTTCCTTATTGGAAGGGAAATGAACCTGCAGCCACTGTCTGTGGGCTGTGACTGAAACTCAGATGGCGTTAGGAGCCAGGATTCCTCTCTTGACACCGTCTCAAATCAGAAGCAAGAAGTCTTGTGGGGATGACTTCTGTAGGGAGGTCTCCCTCCAGGTTTTTCTTCCATTGGTTTGTTTAGGGAACCCCACCTTTTGCCCATTTAAAATCAATCCTCTTGCTCTCCTGAGGACTTGCCTTTTTTCTTGGACCAGCAGTTTTCATTGTTGATACCGAGAATGAAAGCAAAGAGAACCTGCATGTCTGACTGTGGGCAACTCGCCTGAGCTTGCCATGTCTTAGTGTTCTCATCTTGGTGGGCTCAGGGATCTCTGGCAGCTCATGAGCTGTGGTTCTTGGGTCCTAGGATATAATTCAATCTCTCCAGACCTCGGGGCATTAAAACATAATGACAAGAATTTAACTTGAATAAGGTATCAGAGAGGAACTCTCTTGGTGTTGTAGACAGTTTAATGACCCCAGACCTTACTCTTCTCCCCTTCTGTTACCTGTTTTGTCTTTTTTCCTTCAGCATTGGATTCTTGTATTTGAACTTGGAAGCTGGATATGCAGAAGAAGCAGCGTCTAGGGGGGATGATCTCTGTGTGCCCTCCTAGGTGTCTGCTTTGGTCTCTCAAGCCCAGCCTGGAAGCTAGAGCCTTGTCAGAATCCACATACCATGCTAGGATCCCTTTCTTCATTAGAGACCTGTGGAAAAGGGTTGTGAAGTATCAGAAAGTTTAGCAGAGGGCCTGAGATGCAAAAGCAGTCCTTCAGGGAGACTCTGTGAAAAGTAGAAATAGGCAGCATTGTCAGAGCTACAATTCAATCCCACCTTCTCTTTGCTCACATCCTGCATAGGTGATACCTTAATTGTTCTAAAATTTTGAGTTTCTTTATTCTTTATTCCATCACTGACTTGAAGGAATAATATGTATTTTGGATTAGAGAAAATAAGCCAGCCAGTATTGGACCTGTACTTTCACTGGTGGGAAATTTCCTCTACTTGTGCAAGGTAGTACCATCTCTGCAACCTAGTATGGAATGGTTCTTATGTTTTTCAATTTTTTTAAATATCTAAAAATATAAAAATAATTATTAGGTGCCTGGCTATATATTTGGCCCCCAAGCCACACCCTTGGCCTAGAGTACTGAGGGATAAAGTGACTCACCTGGTAAGTCTGGTATGTGTCTTGAACCCAAGACTTTCTGATGCTGACACCAGCTCTATTCACTCTACCACACTTCCTCGAAGCAAGCAAAAGAGGGAGACTTCATAACTTATCCTTGAATGTTATAAGCAGGTTACTCTCCGTCATTACCACCTTCAAAAAGCCCTAATGTACTCAGCTCCTTCCTGTGCTGGAGCTCAAGTTTTCTGCTGGGGCAAGAGTGAATCATGCAGAGTGAAGGGTGGCTTATTTTATGCAACCTGGTGAGGGCCTACAGACTCCTGAGACTTTTCTGAAGCATTTGATCCCATTTTCTTGGGCCCCCATTCCATCGGGACTACACTTTTGGGGTACCCTCTCCATCTTCCATTCCAACGCCTGGGTCTATAGCTTGCGTATCTGCATCCTCCATGAGAGCCCAGGGGTTCGTCCTGTAGGCCAATATCCTTGGGGTCAGGCTAAGTCAGATTAGAGGTGGGTCTGTGGTCAGTGTGACTCCCAGTGGCCGGGTCATAACCTCCACATTTCCCCTTTTTTGATGCAGTCTGATGCTCGCCTGTTATGCTGGACACCTGGATGTCGTCAAATACCTGAGAGAACATGGAGCCTCTTGGGAGGCCCGAGACCTGGGAGGCTGCACAGCTTTGCACTGGGCTGCTGATGGAGGTCACTCTAACATCATAGAATGGATGATTAAGGATGGTTGCAAGGTATGAGTTTTCACCAGAGCGTTCCACCTACTAGCAAAAGGGGCGTTGTCTAAACTTGAAAAGCACCCCTAGAGTTGGTGGGGCCATAGTGTATGACCCTCTATAGTGAAAGTAATGAGCCACCTTAGGCCATTTGGACCCATCTGTTACTTCTGCTTCTTGGAAGAGCTGGTGGGGCCCAGAGGAGAAGGCTGTCAATTGCTTGGGGCTCTCAGGCTTTCTGGAGGATACAGACAAGGTCATCCACTGTGGAAGAAAAAACCCCTGGGTACTGGTCAAGAGGGCACTACTTTTTGTGGCTGGTTGTGTTGCTTTCACAAATGAGATTTGTTTTGCTCTTGAGTTGCTTTGGAGATTCTCCCAACTGTACTGACACATCCTTGAGCCAGGCTTCGTCAATAGCCTAGTATTATGATCCTTCTGAGGGTCTCCTACCTGAATCCCTGCACACCAATCTGCTTTTGAGGCCATGCTATAGGAGGTATCAGTTTGAGTGGAACTGCTTAGCCAGCCTCCCACAGTTATTAGGAGATGGGTGGAGAGAATTTAATCAATCTTAGTTACCTCTAATAACTTTGAAGACTTTATTTCAGGACCATAAGGAAGTTAAATTAAACATTTCAAGCCATGGAGATAAGGATTGATGGATACGATTGTCCCCTGATTGAGACTGCCGGACGCTGTCAGGTGCTGAGAAATAGAATGAATGGCTGAGAAAGTAACCCCAGGTTAAGACAAGTCACGTCTCCTAAAAAGGCCAGTGGATTGTTCACATCTGGCTCTGAGGCGTGATGGGGCATGAGGAGCCCACACCCAGAGGCCACATTGGCTTCTCAGTGTCACGTTTGGGACCAGTCTTGGTGTTTGCAGAGGCTGAGGAGACAAAGGTTTCCTTGAAGAAACAAGTCAGGGCCCTTCCCTTTGCCACCAAATTCTCCCAGTGTTCATCTCAGTTTCCCATGTTCCTAGACCAAGCTGTGGGACCTGGGAGAAATCTGGGTAGTTTAACTCCGTGGTTGATGAAGAAGATACAGAGCATTTGTTAGCAATATTTGGCCTCTGAAATGATGGGAATTATCATTATCTGCGAAGTGATTGAATCCTAATTAAGGTTAAATAACAAAAAAAAAGATCAAATTATCTTTAGTCTTCAAAGTCAACATACTTAATTTGTAGGTAAATGCTTTCTTTCCCACTAGCATGACTGCAAGCTTTGGAATAAGAGCAGAATGAACGGTAGACCCACAGAAGGGACGGGAGAAAAGAGCCCCATGGGAATTGATCCTCTGCTTTGACGTGGGGCCACTGGCTCCTTGGCAAGTTGTGAATTTCAGTGAATGAAGCTTCTTAGTTTTCTTTAGTGAGTTTCCAGTCGTTTGGATTGTAAGCCCCATGTGTGCCAGGAAAGGCACTCTGCACACAGTAGAGGGGCAATACACATAAGCTTACTGTGTGAACGTATTGGTCTTTAAAGGGACTTGCTTTAAAGCGGGTCCATGCTTCAAATACCATGGAATCTACAAGCCTTGTGCGTCATTTCCAAGGTGACAGTGATTCTAGATGAAGGCGTGTTCTGGGACTATGTTGTGGTTAAACATTGAAAAAATGTGTAGTTAGATACAACTTTGCATTTAACTGGAATATCTACTACCTCTTGTTGCTGTGGTTGAAAGATATAAATGCTCAGTGGTTTTTGCAAATTGTCAATGCTCCAAGGGTCTCTAATCAGGACATAATCAGTGGGGAAAAGATCCTCTGCTCGCAGAGTGGTTGCAAAACTCTCTTTTCATTTCTCCTCCCCTCCACTCCCCTCTCCTCCCCTCCCCTCCCTTCC
>CM053598.1:7755207-7808885 GCA_028646575.1 Pseudocheirus occidentalis | reverse complement strand
TCCTCCTCCCCTTCTCTCTCTCTCTCTCTCTCTCTCTCTCTCTCTCTCTGTCTCTCTTTCTCTCCCTCCTTCCCTCCTTCATCTCTCTCTCCTCTGTTGATCTGTTTCTCTTCATCTCCAGCCAAACTATAGCCAGGGATGGGTTAAGTGCATGTTGTTCAAGGGCCAGTCTCACTAATTTCAAAGAGCTCATTACTCATATTTCTTTATTCCACTATCCTGGAAAGTCACATATTTAAGGGAAGAAGCAGTATTTAGGTTTCTTGTTTATGAAAATGTTGTCCCTTTGCTAAGTTGACGGAAAACTGAAATGTGTGAAGCAGAGATTTCAAGGGCAGTGTTCATGTTTATCGCTGACTAGGCCTGCATCGCCTAGTGTATTGTTCGGGGAAGGAGCCAGGCCAGAGGGTCCAGTAGCCTGGTGTTGGGGCACGAGGTGTGGTGTGGCCTTGGCAGGTCTTACCAGTCTGATAGCTCCAATGACTTTCCCAGTGAGGAGCTTGCAGTGGAGGTGACTGTGGGAGGAGCTGTCTTTTCTATTGCCTGCCATGTCAGTGAAAGGGAATTCCGATTAAGGGCTCAGCAAGGAGCTTCCCTAGGGATCTGCTGACCCTTGGGTGATCTTGGTCCAGACCCTTGGGCCTGGGGCCTTGCTCTGGACCGATTTGAATAGATTGAATTAGTACATTCTCATGATTTTTCTGGGCATGATTTCAAATCTCCATTGTCTTAATGAGTCCAGAAAGTCTTTTGTCTAAATTAGCAGGCAGCTGGTGGAGTCAATATCACTTATGCTTTTATTTAAATGATGATGACTTAAAAAAAAGCCTCAGCCCCGTTTTTCTCTGTGTTTCAGATAGATGTTTCAGACACTGGTTCAGGATGGACGCCACTGATGAGAGTATCTGCAGTATCAGGAAACAAAGAGGTGGCTTCCCTCTTAATTGAAGCCGGAGCAGATGTGAATGTAAAAGATAAAGACGGGAAGACCCCCTTAATGGTACCTTTGGAGGCCCAGGGCCTCACGGTGTTTCTGCACTCAGGTCGCTCTTAAATGGGACCATTCTGGCCAGCTCAGCCCGTACTGGCTGGAGGCTGGAGCTGTGGGGGGCCTCCTTATCGAGGCTCTTCTGTAGACCACGAGGCTTTGCTAAAACTCATTCCCCAAATTACAACAGCCAAAACAAATCTGTTTATTTGTTAAATGCAGGTTTCCTGGTCAGGCCCAGAGTTTCTCATTTCATTTTAATACAATGATACAATGTGCTCCTTTTGCAGTTGGGAAAGCGAATGCTTTTTTTTTTCTTTTTGGAGGGCAATCTGGGTTAAGTGACTTGCCCAAAGTCACACAGCTAGTGTGTCAAATGTCTGAGGTCAAATTTGAACTCAGGTCCTCTTGCTCCAGGGCCAGTGCTTTACTCACTGAGCCATTTGAAGGGTTGTGTGTGTATATGTGGTAGTGGGGGTTGGGGGGGTAGGCGGGAGCAAGGCAGGGTGTGCATGCCGGTGTTGGCTCTGGGCTTGACTCAAGACCTGTCCAGGGTCCTTCCAGGATGGGTCTGGGAAGCCACACCCCTCCCAATTCTTTCTCAGGTGGCCGTATTAAATAATCATGAAGAATTGGTCCAATTACTTCTGGAAAAAGGAGCAGACCCGAGTGTCACAAATGAGGTACGTGGCACAACACTTTTTTTATCTTAAAGACTTTGCTGAGAGAGGAAAACAAGCCGTCTCCGTTTTCTCTTTCAGTTTGGCAAAGGTGTCCTGGAAATGGCTCGAGTGTTTGACAGACAGGTCAGGGGGGCTTCTTGCCTCTGGGGCGGCTGCATGTGGTCCTCGCCCCTCTGGCGTCCCTGGTTTTTACACCCGGCTCTGTCCTTTTGTCTAGAACGTGATCACCTTATTAGAAGAACAGAAGAGAAGTCTCAGCCTGTCTAAGAAGGCCTCCTTCCTGAGCTGAGCTGAGAGCGGCTTTTCTTAAGACGCACACGTGAAGGACACGGAGCTGGGGACGCAGGGACACAGGGCTTTAGACAAGTCCTTGCCCTTTGTCTGGGAAGGAAGGTTGTGATACCAAGTGCTTATTTAGTGGTTGATTCTTGGTGACTTTTTGGAACATACAACTCTTCCCATTTTCAAATACATCCTTTTACCTACACATGCGTGTTTGTGTACGTGTGTGCACATGTACGCAATGTCATTCTTGTACAGTATACTGCTGGGATGTTTTCTAACCTTTGTGTGTTGGGATATAGATGTTAGGCCCTAGAGGTAGGCAGACACACTGTCATTTGTTCCCTGGGCCGTTTGAGGAGCCTCTCAAATTTTCTCCTTCATGTTCTTTTGGTTATGATGCTCCCCCAGCCACCTGACTGGCCCGTTCCCTGTGTTGAAGCCGAGTGCCTCCCATGAAAGGTTTTCTCTTTGCAGTTCTGGCCTTGGGACCAAAGGCTTGCTGCGCATCTCAGGTGCTGCTGCCTCTCTTTGGCAGCGGGCCGGAGGCGGGGAATGTTATCTGCTGTCATGCCTCTGTGGACTTGTATTGGCTTCTCTGTTGTAGTCCAGCAGGCAGGTGCAGTTGGGATGGGAGGTGGCTTGCACTGGCAGGAACCATTTTACCTTCCCACAGCTCATTTCAGGGCAGAGGTGAAAGGAAATGCATCGTGGGATGAACACTAGGAGTTGCTAGCCCAAGCAGTCAAACAGCCGGGTACTCAAGGGAACAAATGTTTTAGAATCCATATGAAATGGTACCAGTTGGCAATGTACTCTTTGCAGTTGGAGAGAAGCTCGTGAACTTGACTGGCCCCAGAGGCTGGCAGTCAGAAGGGTGGGATTTTCTCAGCAGGGCAAAGGTCAGTGAAAAGGTAATTAATCTGGGCTAAGATCAGGGGCCAAGAACAGCACTAGTCTGCATTACTGAGTTTGGGAAATGTCTGTTTGGTTTAGTATATTACATTTGGGACATCAGCCTTTGGAGTCAGACCTGCAGATCCTGTACAGAGACTGGCTCTCTGCTACCTTGTTAGAGTTACTAGTATTTGCAACACCCTTTTAAAAACACCTGAGAAGAGCTGATTTATCAGTTGTTTTCAAGACGATTGACATCTTTAAGTAGATTCTTCTTAAAAATAAAAAAAAGAGCCCCTCTCCCCCCGCTGTCACACACACACACTCTTGGTGGCTTTGGGAAGCCTTTCTGTCCTCCATACTTATTACCAACTCTACCTTTATTTCCTTTCCCAGTCCCAGAGACATATTATTTTTGACAAAAGCCACTAACAACCCCCAACTCTGATGGTTTCTATTATGATGACAGGGACAAAAGTTGCCAATGAGATTGAATATGTGTGTGGGCAGATTGCCCGAGGTTGGAAGACCCCAAACCTTCGATGCGTTTTGCAGCAATGGGAGCCCGACAATCATAAGTCATTTTCACCAGGAAGAACCAATTGGACTCTTGAGTGGGCCTTCCTTCATTTTATCAGGATAATGGGCAGGGACACACATGGAGGGGAAGCTGCACTGTGGGTCAGGAAGACCTGGGTGTAAATTCTGCCTCCGGTCTCTTCAATGCATGGTCCTTCAGTTTCCTCATATGAAAAATGGGAACACTAATAATGGTGCTTCCTTCCCAAGGGTGTTTTGAGGATCAGAGCACTTCACAGATGTGAGATTCTTTGTGAACTTTCACATCCTGTGGAAATGTGAGCTAATATTAGAACCTTTTTTTTTAATTTGGGCACAAAAGGCCAGTTTTTGCAAGTTTTAATAGAATCATAAACGTAGAACTGGAAGACCATCAAGAGGCCATCAATCCAACCCCGAAGCTGAAACATGATTTGAACTTGGGTCTTCCTGACACTACATTCAACAGCCTAGCCCCTGTGCCTGTACCAAGGGCCTCAGCCCTGGGGAAGGCTCAGGATATGTCCTAATGTTGCCATGAATGGGCTCTTCTGTTGCACATGTATCCTGTCCTCTTAGGAAAGCTTCACTAGCCATGAAACTCCCCAGACCAGGAACCACACCTTCTTCTCTTAGTTCCTTTCCAAAGATGGGTGAGAGTCGAGAAAGGGCGACCAGTCAAGGGCCAGAAAGGAAGACATTTAAGACAGCTCCCCTCAGACCTGCCAGACAAACGAATAGCCTCTTCCTGCTTTTGGGGTTTTCTCAGTAAAAGGAATTTGTCCCTGAACTTTGTCTTAACCCACCAGAAAACGTTGGTTTCCAATCTTGTTGTCGAATCAAACATCCCACAAATGCTCCCCCTCTGGTTTCTATGCCAAGGTGAGGAGAGAGTCAGCGTAGAGTTGGTGCAGTGAGTTTCCGATAGCTCAAGGAGCATTTTCCTGTGAACCCCTATCCCAGTCCCACTGTCATCCTATCCTAGAGTTCAAAAGGAGGAAAAGGCTTTTGTGACGGTTTTGGGTCCAGGGTCGAGCACACAGTAGGTGCTTCGCAATCAGGGTTTTTGGATTGGTTCATTCTCATCAGGGCCCAATGGATTGTGTGTGTGTGATATGTGACTTCAAGTTGATCTCTGTCCCCACCCCACCCCAATATCTCGGGGACGTCCTCAGCAACGACAGAGACAAATCTGTACCTACATGTTCATGGTTTATTGGATATAGAAATCTTAACAATGACTGCTTTTTTATTGAAACACCAGGTTGTATTCACCTGTAGCACCTTAATCCGAGGAATGTGTACAAAAGTAATCCCAGCTGTAACATAAAGTTTGTGAAGAAGTCTAGCACATGAAAGCCGTATAAATGGAGGCGGCGTGTTAGCAGGGATGTGCTGGGGTGGTGGCCGGCCCCTCCCTCGGCCTGACCCAGCCAGCACCAGCACCAACATTTCAGACATGATACTTAGCAGTGGCTATACGTTTGAAAACAACAGAATTTTTGTCCACATGCCCCTCCTTTCCCTTCTGCAACCAGTGCACCCAACAGAAGGTCCAGAACTCTTCCCTATATCCTCCCTTTGTTATAATCTATGTTACCTCAGAGCCTTAAAGTGCTTAACGGAAGCTTTCCTGGGGCTGCCAACGACATCATTACTGCCAGCCAGTGGGCAAGCATATGCTTCACATCATAAAAAAAATAATAATCTTCTGCCCATTTGTGGTTCTTCACTGGCTTAGTTGGACCTGGGAGGAATTGTGGACTTTGGAAAAAGGAGGCCCTGGAGAAATTCTGTTAACAAGAGTTGTTTGCGGTGATGTGGAATGGGGGAGCTGTTTACTGGGCATCCCAAGTCAACTTGAGTGATTGAGTCAAGGAGTGTTTTTTGGGTTTCTTTCCCACGAAGGGGCTGTTCTCATACTGATACCATCTGACTCTCAATAGATACTGTCCCTGTGGGAAGGTTTCCAGTCAAAAAACTAAGTGCAGAAAGATAGGAAAGAAACCCTTAGGAGCTTGTAAACATCTCTTGCTTATTGCTCTCCCCAAAATATAGGAAGGAGCACTTCGTCTTGCAGAGATGCAGGGAAATTGAACTTTAAAATAATAGGAGGAAAGTCAGATGACTCCCTTCTAGACACCTGAGGAAGGAGTCCGCAGACCTCTCTCTGCTAGCAAAGATGCTGCTTGGAAACATCTCAGAATAACACTGTGTGGTATTGAGGAGGCAGATTTTCACATCTTTCCCAGACTGTGGGAAAACTATGGACCATTTGTCATTATTAACACCTATTTCTAATCTCATTGGAAAACATCATTGAACTTTGAAGAGTGCAGAGGTGGGGAAGATCAGGAATTTAAGTGTTTGATTCTCCTGGACAAAGAATGTTCTCCAGCTTGTTTTTCCAAGGACCCTCTGGAAATGTAGGCAGCCTGTGATGAGCCACCTGGGGGGCTCTGATTTCCTTCAAGGCAGAGCATTTGTTGAACAGTTCAATAATGTTGAGTATTTGCTAAAGGCCATGGAAAATTCTGTGCTTTTGGAACTGAATGAATGGGCCTAGTGGATGAATCCAGAGGGAAGAACCAGGAAAGCCAGGGAATCGAAATCATCAATGAAATGCCTGCAGGAATGGCCAGTTTGGTTGACCTTTTCAGTTTGGGAGGAATCTTTAAACATATGAGATACATCGAAGAATCAGAAATAGATTTTCAAGGCTGGGCCAGGTCAGGTGAGCAGCTGAGTTTCAGCAGCTCTTGTGTGTGAAGTTTTATTCAGTGGCTGTCCTTCATGGATGAGTGAGGCCTTGTGAGCTGACCCTGTCAGAAGGGCAAGGGCAGGCAGCTCACAGAGCCTGGAATTCCCACCAGAATGCTGCTCTTGTGGACAAAGGTGATGAACTTCAGAGCCCTTGTTAATTCCCATTAGGGAGTTAATGTTTGCTAGGGTGTTTGCTAGGTGATAATGTCGACCTAGGAAGAACCAGGCAGAGTGGTGGACAGAGGGCAAGACTGCCTGAGTTAAAGTCCAGCCTCAGACCCTGCACAGCCACAACTTCCCTTTCCTCATCTGCAGAATGGGGATAATAATAGCACCCTCCCCTCCGCCCGGCTTCTTGTGAGGACCAGCTGAGACCATTGTAAAGCACTTAGCATCGTTTCTGGCACGCAGTGTTACATAAATGTAGGTCATCATCATCACTATTAAGAATGACTAATCAGAGACCAAGGGCCCTGAAGCCTTTCTGTAAAGTCAGTAAGCTTTGCTGTAAGTGAGGAAGGCCTTGGAGGTCCCAGAAGGAAGGGTGCAAAGCTGGGTGGAGATAGGAAATCAGATGGTTTCCAAAAGGAGAAGTGGGAGACACTACAATTTTGCCCAAAGCTGACCCTCTATGAAGCCCTTGAAAATTAGATAAGTTATAAATAAAAAGTGTAAAGATGAGAAAAAGAGATTGGATTGTATTTGAAAGACCCGTTCTGGCTAGCCAACAGCCATTCCTTTTGTTTTCTGGAGGTGGCCCATGACTTCTGATGGCTAGCTCAATGTTCATTTGAGTTTACAAACCAGACATTCAGGGCCTCCCAGAACCAGGTCTTTGCCTTTGTGGAGATGCCACATTCTGGACTGTTCATTGACACAGCTCAGCACTGCCAGGGTGGGAAAGGTTGCCAGTTTTCTAGAATAATGATCTCTAGTTTTAGCCTGAGAATTCCTAATAAAGTCAAGGAGGCCTATGAGTGTCCCCTCTGAGAATTGCCTGAGTTACCCTTCTCTTATAGATTGATTTGTTGCTTTTGTGGTTGGTGTGATGTCACTGCACATGTGTGAGCTGAAGAGATTCAGACGGGGAGCAGAGCCTCCCCTGCTGACATAGTTTGACAATGGAAAATGTTCTGTGTTGTTCCTCCTTATTACATCAGGCCTGATTCCATATGTCAGGAAAACAAACAGATTAAAAAAGCCCTTTAAATGGTACATTCTAAATTAAAAGCTTGAAAAACAAACTGTAGACCTCCCACGATGAGAGACCGAGACTTCACTAGTTAGAACAAAGACATTTTTCACTTGTGAACTATAACTCCGAACGGCTCAGCGATCCCCCCTGAAAAAGGAGTGGTGGCTGCAGCTGGCTTTTTGCTCATACCTCAGTAGGATAATAATAAAGACAACAACAAGAATAAAAATCTAGCCACTTCAGACACAATCTGGTTGCTTTTTAAATGCTGCTTATGTCATCAGTGAAGCTCAAGAACTCCCCTTTTGCCTGCCCCTCTCCTCCAATACCCTACCATACCCTGCCATGGGAATTGGCAATAAATCATGTTGAAATGAAAGGCCTGTATAAGATGCCTTACTTTGGATAAATACAGTACTTCTTGCTTCTTCCATAAGAATTCCTGCCTCCCCAAAGGGAAACTTTCCATTTATGGGTATTTTAAATATGGACCTCAGTGGAGTGGCTCGTATCAGTCATCAGGAATATGTAAATAGAGATGTCGTTGGCAGCCCCAAACAGCTATTAATGATGGGAAGTAAGATCACAGCTTTAATATTCTTAAAAAATTATTTGCATAAATTGAATACAGTCCCAGACAGTAGAGCTAGAGGAGATGGTAGGAGGGCCCCATGGGGCCAGGCCTAAGGCATTAATATCACTCCACAAGAGAACACCCAGATGCACCCCAAATATTTTGTAAGCATTGTCAATAGCACCTGCTTTGGTTTCAGCACAATTACCAAATCTAATATAATGTAAAGAGCGATGAAAGCGATTTTCCACGATTGCTAGAAGTATCGCATCAATAACATTTTCCAACATGTCTTCAGAATGAACAGAAAGAACTCGGTCATTGTGTGATGCACCAAAGTACTCTTTAAGAGGTGGGATGGACTGGAGGGGATCCTCTCTCTGTTTCAGTGAGTGTGGGTGATGGGCATTTGTTTGGTTTACCCACAAACAAGAATGCATTGTTGCCTGGATACCATGGTGAACATGAGGAAAGGTAAATATAACTCTTATCTACTGGAGAAAAAAACCCAGAAATAGCCCCTAGACATTTTGTTTTCCTGCTTTGACAGCAGAAAACCTTTGAAATGAGAGGGAAAAGTCTTTATCTCAGGGCTCTTAAAATGAATTATGGAACTCTTGCAGGCTTCATGAAAGGTGAAAACTGCAGTCACAGATGGCGGCACCAGGGGGCACTGAAGGACATAATGGGGCCTCAAAGATGTCTTGCTCATGAGTTCCACGGAACCAGGGCGCAGCTGTTAAAAAGTTCTCCCTGGGAAGCTAGCTCTCTCCTCTACACGTGGGTTGAGGGTAACTGGTTTGAGGGGTAACTGGCCAGGCCTGGGTTTTATGCAAGGAAATAGATTTCTTTCTCCCACCCATGATGCTCAACAGGTAGGAAGATGCACCTGCACATGCTGGACCTTTAAAGGTGCTTCTTGGGACTCCTACTGTCAAGTCTGGGAGAGGGAGATGGCTCCAGAGAGAAGCAGGGCAATGTTTTTACAAAGGAAAGGGATGAGCGGTAGATAAAATGTATGGAGATGCTAATGGATACATGGCTCCATTTCCTTAGAACTGATGCATGAGTAATAAGGAGCCAATTCTTAAGTAAGCCCCAACATTGCAGCAGCCAAAGGAATTGCTCTAGAGTACTGATTGGATAAATCTAGTTACTAGTTCACATCTGAAAAGAATTCTGGGCCCAGGGAAAGGCTGGTCCCTCCACATGAATCCAGAATGACTGCATTACAGTTGAGTAAACAATGAGGTGATCTGGTTAACCCCTTGGCAAGAGAAGGAGACAATACTTACAGTACCTGGTCAGTAACGGGTCTTGCCCAAACTCCTGTAACTTGTAGAGATATGCTACCCTTCCCAGTCCAAATAGCATGTGAATCTCAGCTCTCATGTGGCTCCCAAACTAGGAGCATCAAGAGTGACTTGGTACACACAAATCTAATGGCCAAATAAAGGATCTGCTGCCTCGTTTCAGGCTGGGCTTCAGACCAGTCAGTCCAAGAAGCTTCAGAAGCTGCACTTTTATTGGAGGGAACAGGAATCCTAGAGTTACCTCCTGGGTGATCACTTCTGCCCCTTATCTTCCTCAAGTTTTGGCTACCTCCATCCTCACCAGAGGCTGAAGTTATTTCCAATCTGTTGAATTATTCCTGGTATGAAACCAGATCCTTCTCTACCTGTGCCAATGGAGGCTGAACAGCTGCTTTAGAGCACAGCTTCCAATTTACCCCTCACTAGCATCAGCAGAGGCTGGTGCTACCCTGTGAGCTAAGCATGGAATGGATGTTCAAAGAGAAATGTGATGATTGGAGACACATGCTCTTCCTTTGGCTAGAGACAGAACTCTGGCCTCCCCTGCTTAATGAAAGGCTCACACTTGGGAAGGCCATACTTGATGGACTGTCCTAATGATCATGATGGAGAAGTTGGCTGTTTATCCATTAGTGCCCCTCCTGCGGTAAAGCAGAGATCAAGAAAGCTAACCCTTGGCCTAGAATCCCACAAAGCGGAATGTTTCAAGTTCACTGAAATATTAAAAACAAGAAGATTTCCTTCCAAGGAAAACTTAGAGATGGTAAAAAAAATATCTATTACAGTGCACTGCACCGTAATAAATATTCATCATAAATTAATAATTTAAAAGTACCTGAGCAAGTCCCCAGAGCACCATAGCACAGCACAGTACTGAAGGCAGGAGCTCAAAGTTCTTAGAAACAATGGTGTTTTCAACATTAAACATTCGAAGGATTGATACAAAACAAGGCACTCCAACGGGAGCTTAAAGATAGTGCAAACTTCTGTCTTCACTGTTGAACCAAGGGGCCGTTTCCCTCTCACTTCATGCAGGCGGCGTAGGAGGGTCTGGGCACTTGGGGTGGATGCTGAGGGGCAGGTCTGTAAGAGAGAGGAGAAAGAGATGGATCCAAGATGGCACCAGCTTTTTGGAAAGCTCTGGAGAGTGCCAACTCCTGCACACTTGTTAGCTTCCATTAGGAGCAGCTGGGACAGGTGTCAGAGCTCATGCCCCTAGTGCTTCCAGGCACCAGAGACTCGCAATAGGTTTGGGAATAGAAGGCAACTGCAGAGGTCATCCACTCCAATCCAGAGAGGTAAAGTGACCTTAGAGTCTCTCCAAGCCAACCCCTCATTTTATAGATGAGGAAATTGAGGCAAACAGAGGTTAAGTGACTTGCCTAGGGTCACACTGCGTACAAAGCAGGATGTGAACTCAGGTCTTCCTGAGTGCCCAGCCTATACCAGCTGAATCATCTCTGCCTGCCTCCTCCTGTCTCCAGCAGATGCTTAAATCCCAACTATCTGGCCAGAGCTGGACATCTCCTCCCCCCATCTTTGTTGTTGTTATTTTCAAGCAACTTACAGGAAAATCTCAGGTGGCTAAACTTCTCTCCTGTCACATCCCCCTCCATTTTTCTTCCTTCTAAGTCTCAAATTTCTTTAGTATTAACAGGCAGTTAAGGAGAATTTTCTGTTGTTAGGTGTATAAGACCTTGACTCAGCTCATCTTTATTAGTGGGGGTAGCCCGGCTCAATGACTACCAAGCCATCCAAAGCAAGAGGACAGCAGGGTTCTGGGACCGACTCTGCCCCTGAGGGGTTTTTGACCTTGGGTAAGTTCCTGAGCCTCTCATGGCCCCAGGTCTCTACTTACTATGTGTAGACAGAGGAAGATTCTCCCCCAGAACTCCCTGCGTTGATGGAGTCACAGATCCAAGACCCGAAGAGACGCAGAGGTACACGACAGAAAGAACCAGATTGGAGACCTGGCTTTGCTGCCAAGCATGAACCCTAAGCCCTCCATGCCTCCGTCTCCTCTCTTGCCCTGCCTGGTCAAAGAAAACACTGATGATCGGGGCTGGGGAGAATGAGCAGTGGGGTCATTATCAGAAGTAGAAGTGAATTTGAGGAGCAATTTTAGGGGAATCTGATTCCTTTTCCACATAATGGGCCTTTAGGTACTCAAAGATGGCCACCATGCTTTCTTGAGTCTTTGCTTTTATAGGTTTCACCTTCCTATATAATCTCTACCTGCAAGGTTTCCAGGCTCCTCACCATGGTGGCTGGCTACCTTTACGTTACAGCCTCCAGCTGGTCTATATTCTGAAATGTAGGACTGAATACCACAGACGCCTATGGACTGGCTGAGCTGCACTGCACTGCACTGAGCCGTCATGGATCTCTTTGGTTTTCTGGGTGCCATGTTACACTTGGTGTCACCTGATTGTGTGGTCTATTAAAACCCTCCAGATCGTTTAAATTCCCCTTGGCGTGTGGCTGCTTGATGGGTCCAGCCACCTCCAAAGAGTGGGTGAGGTCATTTGGTCCTTTGCCGAAGGGGAAGGAGACAGTGAAGACACTTCGTAGAGAGTTGTCTGGCTAGGAGCAAGTCAACTGCCCTATTTGAGCCTGTTTCTTTTTTTTGTAAAATGAGATCAGGCCCCACCACGGTCTAGAGCACTGAGTTTTAGTCCTGCCTCAAACATTTTCTAGCTGTTTGTCCTTTGGCAAGTCTCTTGGCCTCTCTTTGCCTTAGTTTCTTCATTTGTAAAATGTGGGTGATGCCACTTCCCTCACAGGGTTGTCACATGAAATAATGTAAATAAAATACTTTGCAAACCTGAAAATGGAATAGAAACGTCAGCTCTTGTCTTTGCCAGAGTGGGAGTGGTAGGGTCCCATGGGAGAAGGATTCCGTGGCAGAAGTAATATGGTAGGAGACAACTTAGGCCAGGGCACAAGGAAGCTTCTTGAGCAAACTGGCCTTGTATTTATAGTGGGGGGGGCAGGGTGAAGGGACTTCGAGGCATTATCCCTGGGCTTCCTTCCCTGCCCTGATCACCCTGTAAGCCCCTTTCCCCCACCCCATGTCACTCCATGCCTCCCCCAGCAGAGCAGGGACCAGGACCATCTCACATGAGGGCCTCCCTCAGTCCCTTCTCACATGACTGTCTTTCCATCTGATCTCTCCATTTAAAGGAGTAATTGTGCTCACTGTGTTGCAAGTGGAAAAACAAATCCTCTTCTCCAGACATCGGAGCCCCAAAGTGAATGATCTGGGTTCTGAGCCATTTTCCTGAGTTCACACACAGTTAAGATTTAAAGCATCCCTGTGACTGCCCAGACTCCCTTATCTTTATCTTCTGTGTTTGAAATGTCTGGCTAGGCTCTCCTGGCCAAGAATTCTTCCTCATAAATGTAACGCAAGGCCACTGCAGCTCCTCCTGCCCCTTTAGTGGTGATGAATGACTGGACCCCAGTCCGGGCCAACCTGTCACCTCCAGGGTGTGATGGACTTGAAAAGCTGCAAATGTGTGGTGAGTTCTGGGCCAAGGGATGATCTGCACTGTGGGGGTGACCTCACTGAACCCAAGCAGGCCCAGTCTGCCCACCTCATTCCCCAGCAGGGCTTCCTCCCCTCTTTGGAAAACAGATAGAACAATGCTGGAAGGAAGCAAGCACTGTTGGGCATCTACCATGCACCCAGCACTATGCCAAGAATCTCATGAATCTCTCATTTGATCCCCGTGGCAGCCCTTCAAAGTTGGTGCTATTACCCCATATTGCAGTTGGTGAAACCAAGGTTAAGGGACTTGGCCAGAGGGGTGCCCCCCCCCAGTAAGTGCCTGAGGCTGGATTTGAACTCAGGTCTTCCTGGTTCCAGGACTGGTGCTCTGTCCATGGTGTCATCTCACTAGCCCTAGACTAACACGCTAGGTGTTTCCTTGTTACTTTGTCTAGATTTGAAATTGTTTCCGTGAGTCAGCTTTGTAGAGTTTCCAGACTTTTCTGAGTTATTGGCGGTTTTGGCCAGTTTATTAGGCAGTCACCTCCCTTGCTGAACAGTTGGTGGGAAGGACAAGGTTCTGTGCCCTGGATAAGCAAAGTCCCTCCTGTGGACTCTCTGCTTGGAGCCACTGTCTCACTGCTGTCAGACTGAGTGCCACCTTTCCTGCTCTGCCTCATGTACATGTTGCCAGACTGGTACCAACCGGGCAGGGCAGTCACTTGTGCACAAAGAGGCTGGACTTTGGGATGTCTGGCCCTTTCCACCTCCAGTGATCCTGCACGAGCAAAGAAAATGGGTGTATTGGCATGGCAAGAGCCTATGCCAGAGGGGCAGGAGGTCAGCCTGGGCCTGAGGGGCAGGAGGTCAGCCTGGGCCTGGGGGGCAGGAGGTCAGCCTGGCCCTGGGGGCAGGAGGTCAGCCTGGGCCTGAGGGGCAGGAGGTCAGCCTGGGCCTGGGGGGCAGGAGGTCAGCCTGGGCCTGAGGGGCAGGAGGTCAGCCTGGGCCTGGGGGGGCCATCCAACTTTTCCTTGAGAGGGAACGCAGCACCTCCCGAGGTGGTCCATCCCACTTCTGAACATCTCTAACCCCATGGGAGAGTTTCCTGACCTCAAGCTGAACTTGGCCTCTTGGTCACTTATATCCATCACTTCTAGCTGTGCCTTCTGGGGCCAGGTTGGTGAGAGTTCTGGACCCACCACTTATTAGCCACATGGACACAGGTAATTCACTGGACTTTTCTAAGCATCAGTTTCCTGACCTGAAAAATGGGTACAATAATTTTTTAACTGATTTTACTGCCTCAGGGATGTTTAGAGAGGGAAGTGATACAATGGGTATAAAGGCTTTGTACCCACCGATGAGGTGAATGCAATTTGTACTTGTTTTTTATTACTAATCTTTGGAAGCTTGGAAGCTTGAAAGTAATACACAACCAATGTTCTCTACTTCTTAACTTGGTGTCTTTGTTATAACTTTCCCATTAAATTGTCCACATGGGATAGAATGGACCAGCTTGGTTTGCAGAGTGCCTGTCTGGTGAGATGACTGAGAAAGAAAGAACCAGGGTGAAGGGGCAGAAACCAACCTGGTGGGCACGATGCGATGGCTGGGTTCCTGCTGCCCAGGCATTCTCCTGGAGGCTTCATTAAGCCGGGTGGTTTTGCTCAGAGGGTCTGCAGGCAAAGGCTTCTGGGGAGGGCTTGGCTTGTGCATTCCCTGCAACAAACATATAGTCAGCCACATTCTCCAGGAACCTCCACTAACAATTGGCAGGGTCAGTGCAGTATTCTTAAAGGCAGGAGTTGTGAGGAAATTTTGGGGAGCTCTGGAAAGGAAACGATCAGCTTATCACCGCTGTACATTCAGTCTTCCAATTTACTAAAAACATACAGTGAAGAGACTGAATGTGAAGAAATTGCCCTTTGGAACTGACACTCTCCACCCCAACCCCCATGACTCCCATGTACTAAATGATCCGTGGGGATTGTGGTCTTCATTTTAACTTTGCTAACGTTACTTTAAAATCCACAGTTCTAAACTATCCTGCAACTGCAAACCCGGTAAGTGCAGACTTGCCCCAGCCCCACACTGGTGTTCACATGCTTGCAGAGGAGAAATGTGCTTTGTTCTTGCAAGTCACAAGGACACATTCTCTTTGAGAGCTAGCTATATGTTCCAGCAGCCTTGGGATTGCACAAGAGAGCACGGGCCTGAGGCAGACTCTGCTTGCTTAAATGGTAACATTTGCAGTGTGCCTGGTGAGAGGCTGGGGGCAGCCTCCTGAGAGACAGATGAAGGAAGATTTGGGCAGGGTGGTGGGAGGGTCAGAAGTGGACATGGAACCAGGAAACTGCTCTGCCACTACTTCTCTTTGTTGCAACTAACAGGAGGGGTGCCCTCTTCCAGGCAGAAGCTCTAGCTGTCAGCAGCCTCAGAGCCTCCTCCCATCCTGAGGAGCCATACTGGCATTACTTCAGGGCTTTGCAGATCTGGTACTGAGGCACAGTGCCTGCCAGCCCCTGGGTCTCCTGTGGGGGCCAATGCCAGACAAGCTGCCAAAACAGAAGTGAGTGTGGGGGGATAGATAGATAGACAGACAGAGAAGAAAAGAGGGATGGAGGGAGGGGGGAGAGAGAGACAGACAGAGAGAGAGAGAGACAGGGACAGAGACTTGCAAATCCATTTTCCTATTCTTCTAGCTTTCCAGCTGATGGTGTTTAGGTGACCTAGGCAGGGGAAGTGAGAAGACTCCCTGTGAAAATCTCCAGAAAATTTGAGAAATGGGTATTGAGAGAGTTCACATCTTGTTCTTGTTATATATAGTGTATCTTATTCTCAGTCAAAGTCCTTTTTGCTGCTCTGATGTGATTTAATTCTTCCCAGTTCGGGGTCCTTGCTGGGCCTTGGGGACAGCAGATAAACAGATGATGGACCTGGGTAGGTTCTAGAGCCTGAACATGGCAATGGGGAGCCACATATTCATCATCTTCCCTGAGACTTCCAAAGAAAGAAGATCTCCAAACCTCTATGGAGGATTCACAGAGATGTGATCAAAAGTTGCCCAGAATGAGAAGGCACAGAGGGATGGTGCTAGTTCCAGGGGAGAGAATGGCCACATCCATAAAGTTATGGATCCATCCAAGTAACCCCCTGGGCCTTCGCAGTCATACTGTGACAAGTACTTACAATGCCCCCCCCAGTGAGAAGCTAGAGTAAGCACTTTCTAAAATCACTGGTGTTTCTTTGCAGCTAGAGAAGTCTTCCTCTCCCCATTCCCCAGCCCTGAAGGATGTCTTTCCCGAGCCTTGTGATACAGACTGAGTACCTGCCACCTCAGCCTTGGCTTCCACATGGCTCAGGGCACGCCCTGCACCAAGATGGGCCCTGCACATCCTCAGACTTTCCTTAGGCAGCTCTGGGCATTTTCTCTGGCTGCCTCCCCAGGCCTGGAATATTCTGCTGCTGCTCATCTCTCATATCTCTGGCTCCCCTTTGTTGATGTTCAGTCGGTTTTTTTTTTCCGGTCATGTCTGACCCTTCCTGACCCCCTTTGGGGTTTTCTTGGCAGACACTGGAGCAGTTTTCCATTTCCAGATCATTTTATAGGTGAGAAAACGGAGGCAGAGAGAGTTATGTGACTTGCCCAGGGTCATGAGTGTCTGAGGCTGGATTTGAATTCAGGAAGAGTTTTCCTCACTCCTGGCCCTGCCTTCATCCTACTACACCACCTTGCTGCCCCTGGCTTCCTTCAATTCTCAATGAAAATCCCACCTTCTACAAGAAATCTTCTCCAGGCCTTCTAGATGATGCATGGGAGTGTTTCCTCTCTTAATTAACTCTTGCCTGTCTTGTATGTGGCTTACTGTGTGTGTATCTGTTGTCTTTCCCCATTAGACTGTAAGTTCCTTTAAGACAAGGACCATCTTGTGTTTCTTTTTGTATCCCTGGTTCTTAGCACAGTGCCTGGCACATGGAGGCTTTTAACAAACATTAACTGAAGAGTCACTCTAGAAACACCACCATAGACTGAGACCCAGGACATGGAAAGGATACAGAGCTGTTCTAACTAATCAGCCAGGGAGCTGGACAGTGTGGTACGGTGCCTAGTGGGCCAGCCTTGGAGTCAGAGAGCCTGAGTTCACCCCCAGCCCTTTCTATTTCTGCCTGTGTGACCTTGGCCAAGTCTCTGTTCCTCTCTGAATTTAAGGTTCTTCCTCTGTGAAATGAAGGGGCTGGACTACGTGACTCTGACCCTGTCTAGTTTTAGAGCCAGAATCCTATGATTCGGTTCCTTAATCTACAAAGCTCTCAGAAGCTTCCCATCGCTGGTGATCACCTCCTCTCATGGTCCTCTCTGAGGTTCAGATGATGATGAAGTCTGTAGGAGCTGTGACGATTCCCAAGTCTAGAGGGAGAAAAGACGGGGACCCAGGATAGAATCCTGGAGGGTGCCAATACTTGGTGGGCACCACCTGGATGAAGAGCCATCCAAGAAAACTGGGAAGGGGTGGATATGAGGTATGTCAATGAGTTTGTAAGCAGAGCTCCATATAACTGTTAGTTACTACGACTGTTGTGTTATCTCTAGGCTCTGGCACTGAGCCGTGGCTGATGTGAAGGCGCTCAGGTACCAAATGCTCATTTCTGCATTAAGTCAACTGGCATGGAAATGTCGGCTCCTGCCCAGAGCGGCTTCCTGACACAAAAACTCCTTCCCAAGAGCTGCATCTGCTGCTTCCTGCTCACTAGGAGGACCTGGCCCACAGTGATGGGACCCCACGGCCAAGCCACAGCTGGGAGGCTTCCAGGGGTGGAAGCCACGAGACGCTCACCAAGGACCCTAGTGTCAAAGCCTCCAAGTCAGGGGGGCAGGAGACAGAATTTCCACCAGCTCTTTTAGGCATTCCTTTCCAGGATGACTTCTTACCAACTAGGCCCATTCTCTCCAAGGAAACGCAGCATGACCAAGGGCAAAGGTGGGGAGAAGAGGCCCTGCCTTAGGGGAGCTCAGGCTCTGATTTTGACTTTCACTTGAAAAATTGTAGGCTAAGAGCTGGAGGGGGTGGCAGAGCCCTGGGCTCATCCCCTCACTTCACAGATGGGGAAGCTGAGGCCTCAGGAGTGAAAATGACGTCTTCAAGGTTGGAGCAATTGGCAGAGCAAAGAATGGAAGGTAAATCTTCACGACCCTTCTGCTTCTCTTCTTTCTTAGTTCTCCCTCCCTTCTCTTCTTACTCCTCTTCTTCTCCTCCCACCTGCACTCCAGCTCTCACATGCAAAGCATTGTGTGGTCTGAAAAGTCCAGGGTTTAGATCCTGCCTTGGACACTTCGTAACTGTGTGCAAGGATCTGAACCTCTCAAAGCCTCAGTTTCCTCATTCGTTAAAAAGAAAGATCATCATGCCTGCTCCGCAGGGTTCTGCAAGGCATATGTGTATGTAATGCTTTGTAAAACATAAATCTTCATATGAATCCGTAGACCAGCTACTTTCCTCCCACTAGTTATTAAAAAAAATCAGTGCATACTCAGGAAAGCACCTCGCTGAGCCCGTCCTAAAATCACAGACACCCTCCCTCCTGCCCCATTTTCTTTTGAAAAGAGCCATGGAATTTTGATATGCAGTTTTCTTTGTTGCCTGCTTGTGTTTTTATCACAAAAGCTAAATATAGCCCTGTGTTGGTCAGTCTTGGCCATCATTTTAAAGAATTTTCCATTCTTATCAGTTTCCTCCTGATATTAAAAAAATTGGATAAACAGATCCTGCTTATCAGGACCCATCTCTGCAAGGAGGAGAGATTGTGACCGTGGAGAATGCCAGAGATACTGCAAATATTCATGAGGTAATCAGGCACAGCAAGGGGGGAAGGAGACAATATTTGCTTGTAAATACTTGGTATGTCTTTGGCTGGGTGAGGAATCTAACGTGCTTGTTGATGGGTCAGTTAAGGATCCAAGGGGAATGGCTGCAGTCTGATTTCAAGTGAAAATACCAAACACCCTCAATTCTTCTGTTTCAAGAAGCAATAAAATAGTAACATAATCTGTAATTAGCAAACTGCATTGGGTTTCTTACAATGTGGGGCACCATTTTTTAGTTTCAACTGGGTCCTTCCTCCCTTCCCTCCCTCCTTCTCTTCCCCACTCCCTCCCTTTTTTCCTCCCTCCCTCGTCCCCTCCCTCCCTCCCTCCCTCCCTTCCTTCCTTCCTTCCTTCCTTCCTTCCTTCCTTCCTTCCTTCCTTCCTTCCTTCCCTCCCTCCCTCCTCACCCCCTCTTTCCATTCCTTTCCTCTGTCTATTTCTCCATCTCTCTAATATAAATGGAAAACAAAATAAACAACATTTTGAATACTGTAGATCTGAATTGCCTTTTGCTGAAATATTGCGTTCTCATAAATTATAACTCCCTGGGGAGATTTTGTTTCTTTTGTCTGTAACATATGTTTAAAATACACTCAACATTCTTGTCATATGAGTGACTTGGTCTATGATGCTGTTCAACCATCAAGACCCGAGGTGTTTGAACCAATATTTCTGCTCCTAAGTACCTGAATAACAACAAAGACCATGAATAACAACAACCTGCTGGTTATCGGGCATTACCAGGGCCCTTCTAGCCATTGGGAAGCACAGGCCAAGAACTTCTGCCTTCCTCAAATGCATCATTGGTTTACTTGCTCTCCCTGGTCTCTCCGTTCATCCAATGGTTCTGTGGCTTGTATCCCCTCCAACAATGCACAGCAGAACCTGCTCACGCGGCTCTGGTTTTCCTATGCATCCACCATAGGGTGTCCACCAAACAGTGCTGGGTCCCTCCCAGAGTTTTCTTCACATTATATGGCTACCAGAGGGGCAGATGGATTGTCTTTCAGTCCTCATTTCTTTCTTTTGCCACTTAACCGACCTCCTTCTTCTCATCACATTGCTCTGATGAAATCCTTAATCATATTTCCCTGGGGGACTGATTCTTTATTTGTAATGGGTTATGGCCTGCTCACGCTCACCACCCACCATTTGCCTCTCTATTCCAGGTGAGTATCACTCTGTGGGAGTGGTCACCCAGAGTCTGGCTCTCATCAGCTGCACATCTGGGGAGACAGGGTGGTGTAGTGAGCAGAACACTGGACTTGGAGCTGAGAAGACGCTGGTTTAAAATCTGCCTCCAATGCTCACTCGTGGGCACTAACTTCTCCCACACTCACTTTTCTTCTTAGTAAAACGGAGCAATGACAACAGTCGCTGTGAGGATAGAGGGAGATCATATTTGCTGACCTTAAAGGACTCTATGAAACATCACCATCACTTTTGTTCTGATGCTTATTCCTAGGGTCATTTCCAGAGCACCCATTGACAGGCATTGTGATTAGCGTCTTACAGAGCCCAAGGATCTGCAGCTCCCCTGAGTCTTGAGCTGCAGGGAGTATTTAGAGAGAAGGTCAGTGGGAAGGACTATCACCGCCACACCATCAAAAACTAACATGGTGAAATTATATAGAACAGACGTCAGCCCAAGGAAGAGAAGGCAGAAGCCACCATCTCAGAGGTGGTGGGGCAGGGGGTGACTGGTGGCTGGGAAACTTGCAGAAGACCTCAGAGTTTTGTAATTAGCTTTAGTCCATAAAATGAAAAAATAATGAGGAAGTGAAACTCCTCGTGTAGACAGCTAAGTCCCCCAGCCTCAGAATGCAAGGAGCGGCATTTGGCCTCCCCGTCCTCTGATTACTGTCCCAACCCTGTAGCTGGAGCATCATGTGGTGACCTGGAATAATGAAGCTCAGGAAATTGTTCCTAAACCAGGAAAAAAGAGAAAGCAGAATTGGTGCAAGCAGCATGACTGCTCTGGATTTGAACCCAGGTCCCTGGGCTTGTACCATGACAGCGCACTGCTTTGTGTGCCTGATGTTCAGTGTGGGCAGCTGGCCTTTAGTTTTCCCGTAGAAGACATGTCCATTGGCATCATCATCACTACACAGTGGTAGCTAGCCACCATTCATAAGGATAATTAGAAGGGATTGCAAAGATTAGTTCTGGAAACAGTATCCTTAATCAGCGGTGGCATCCTAATGAACCATATCCCAGTGGCATGTACAGCTGCTCGAATATGAAAGCAGAGGCAAGATGGGTCAGGAAGAGCTGGGTTCAGATCTCCGTCCATCACTCCTTGTGTGTCACTGAACATCCTTGGGTCTGTTTGCTCATCTGCCAAAGGTGGGGGTTGGACCAGATGCCTGATAGGGTCCTTTCTGGTGCCATTTTGATTCTACAATGATCTGTTAGGGATGTTGCAATGATGAATACTTGCTTGAGGATGGAGACAGAGCTTTTCAAGGCCCTTTCTTCGTCTAAGTTCTAGGAAATCATTCTTTCTTGGTCAAGTGTTCCTTCATCCCAAGCATGTTAGTCCATTCCCCTCTGGCTGCCAGTGACCTTTCCTTTGACACCACTCCTGATCCTGAACATCTGCCAGCTGACCTTACTCTACCTGCTTTCATCTGGCATAGTTCCCAGGCTTATATCCTTCCTTTCCTCGTCACTATTAGAGTCAAATAACTTCCTAACATTTCCCAAGACACGGTTTGAAAAGAGGCAAAATCAACTTCATAGAAAAAGGTGTCATCAGAATCTTATCATAGGGCCATAGCATATCCCTGAGGTGTTTGAAAGACGCAGGTGAATATTCTAGGAGTGACACCTTGAAGAACTGTGATGAATGAGAGAGATGGGCCATTTAGGAACCAAAAGTTAATCCTCCCACACATCTGAACAGCGCTGCCACTCTGTTAAATGCCCAAGAATTGCTTATGGATCGATGCACATTTGGAGAACCAAATGCACTGTTTTTAAGGAGGCAGGAAACATGTTTCTTGGATGTGACACTGAACAGATTTTTGTTTAAACTTCCAAACCAATTAATCAGAGCAGTTTGCATAAATGATTTCAGTTAAGTAGACCCTAATATTGTAATGACACAAAAACATTCATTAATTCTCTGCCCCCAAGTCAGGAGTCTTGTATCCTGTCCAGAAATGCAAAATCTTAGAGTTGAAAGGGCCCCCAGAGGCCAACTAGTCCAAGTAGGACATCTGCAGAAAAGAGATGGGGATGGCCCAAATTGCAAATTCTAGGCAACTCCAAGGAGTGTAATGGAAATGAAGAAAAAATATTAAAATAATATTGGATTAGTTCAGCAGATTTTGCCTGTAGGTTAAGCAAGAGGCAAAGCTTTTGAGTATCTGGAATGTCTGAAGATGTGAATAAGTGAGATCCATTAGGCTTGCTGCTTGTTTTTTTTTATGGCAAATTGGTGTTTCAGCTCTTCCTGATCTCAACCATCTTCTGGGAGAGCTGATCCAAAAGCATGATCACAGGCCAGTGTCAGGAGGAGAGAAGAGGAGACCATGGCCTCAGTAGTCCATTAACTGAACATATCAGCCATAGGTGAATTAACAAGGGTTATTTCTCACAATGATGCATGAAACTGGAAAAATGATAATGGACCAGATTTATATGCAGTGTTTATTTAGGTCCAGAAGTTTCAGTCCTAGGCCATGGGCAACATGACTATAGTTTAGGATGATAATTTAGCCTTCTTTTATAGAAGGGAAGATGAGGTTCTTAGAGGGCTAGTGACTTGTCCCTGGTCATACAGTTAGGGCATGTTGGAGACAAGATTCCAACTTAGATCTTTCTGGTTCTCGGTCCAAAACTTTTTCTCTGAGTGAATCTTTTGAATGCTTCCTTTGCAAAAGGTAGAATACTAGGACCACACAATGCATTTCTGGTGTCAGGGAAAAGGGAAGCTCACTTGCTTAGTAATGGAAACCATTTGGAGACTGGCTTCTCTGGGCCCTGGTGAGACCATCACCACCACTCAGACGGGCAGTATTTGGATGCAGTCAGCATGCAGTTCAGGAGGACATCCCAGTCACCGGCCAGCTTCCCAGCTGCCTTAATGCCAGGAATCATCCGTATTAACACAGCCCATCACTGAGTCCCTCCTCTGAAGAGCAGTGCTTCGAGGAATTTCCCACAATGCTTTGCTCTTCCATAGTTCTAAGCATTAGTCATGTAAAGCCTGGACTTCAGCATCCTCAACAGCTCCAGATGTCCAGCCTTCTTCACCTCCTCTGTGCCCCACACTCAGAGTGAGGGAGCCTACATGTACTCTCTCTGTCTCAATCATCTTTTCTTTGCCCATCTGAATGTATGTTGTGTCCCCCAGGAGAAAGCGGGCACCTGGTTCCTGATTTTGGTCAAATATTCCCAGCACCATACTTGGTATACCTTAATGATTATCGGGTGGTGTTGTCAGAGCTGGGGTCTTGTTCAAGACCTATGATTTCATCTGGGCAGGGAACTCTGGCTGAGGAAACTGTCTCCATTGATAGAGACCAGCAACTTACCAATAATCTTAAAGAGTTACCTGAGGACATGAAGAGGTTAAAGGACTTACCCAGGGTCAGATAGCTAGTAAGTATGAGAGGCAGGATTTGAATCAAGATCTTTCTGACTCTCAGTAAAACCTCCTTTCTATCTACTATATTATTCTGTCTCTCAAATGCATTTTAAGTGACTTTATATGCCAATGGACAAAGGATCCTCTGTCCTGATTAGATCACACCTGGCATGCCATATTCAGTTCTGGATGTTCTGTTCAATTCTATACCACAAAAATGTATAAAGCACCTACTATGCACTGTGAAGACACAATGAAAAAACCAAAACAATCTCTGTCCTCAAGGAGATGACTTGCACATATTATTAGGAATACAGCATGCATGCAAATATGTGTGTCTACAGATGTAAATACATGTATACAAAGTCGTTTCAAGGGGAGAGAAAGCTCCTAACTGGGGAATCCAGAGGGGGTTTGGAGACAGCACCAGAGGCTCTTTCAGATTGTCCAAAGGCAGTGAGTTTAGAGAGGAATGTAGAGTGTGGGCAAAGGGAATGGCTCCTTGGATTATAGCAGAGAGGGCATGAAGGGAAACCGTAAGAAATAAGACTGGGGAAGTAGTTAGGAGTCATATCAGGAAGGGCTCTTACTGCTAAGCTGAGAATGTGCTATTTTATTTTAGGAGCATTATTAAGGCGTTTCTATGTGCCGGGCACTGAGCTAAGTATTTCACAATTAGGATCTCAATTTTTCCTCACAACAACCCTGGAGGTAGGTGCTTTACAGTGGAGGAAACTGAGGTAAACAGAGGTTCAGTGACTTGCCCAGGGTCACATGACTAGTAAGGTTCTGAGGCCAGATCTGAAGGCAGGCTTTCCTGACTCCTGGTACAGCTTTCTGTGCACTGTGATGCCCCCAGCTGCCCCCTAACTTATTCTGCTGCTCTGATCTGATTATAGTGTTCTGCCAACATGAGAATTAAAAGAAGGGGTCTCAGGGTCTGTCCAGCTCTAACTTGAGGTTGCAGCACTCAGGTCATTGAGGAGACGTGCTTGGAGGAGGGGATACCAGATCCCAGCGGAGGGTCTCTCCGTCTTTGGGTATGACAGGACTTTGGGAAGCACAGGATGTCACCCAATTTGTGTGTCATGTGCTACCTCTAGCACCTCCAAACACCTGCAGGAAATTAACTCCTCTTTTTAACCATGTTCTGAGAAAGAGAGAATATGAAAGGTGGGGAGGAGGGCAGGGCACCGGAGAGAATTTAATGGGCATCATATGCCCTGGATTTGGTCCAGACACACACCAGCTTGGTGGATAGGATGGGGATGTCCAGTTCCTGATGTTTAAAAGGCAAACATTATGGAAGAAAAAAGAGGGCAAAGAAGAAGAAGGGGAAGAAGGAGGAAGAGGAGGAGTAGGAAGAGGAAGGGAATATGAATAAGAATTTATCTTTTGTTTTATTTTGTTTTAGTGTTTTGGTTTGCTCCAAAGGAAAAATTTCAAGGGTGCACATCTACTCAAACCCCTTTTGTCCCTTTTTAACACAGTCCAGGAAAACCAGGCCTCTCTCAACAAGGTGCAATCTGGGGCCAGTTTAGATGAATACCCTTGTAGAAGCAACAGGCATCTCTGGCTGGACAAAATGAGAATGGAGATGGCTGCATTGCCCAGATCATAAGCATGGGTAGTGAGAAGCACAGTCAGAAAACCCAACAAGGATCAGAGTCCTGTGTCATTCTTCTTCTCCTCCTCCTCCTCTTCTTCTCCCCTTCTTCCTCTTCTTCTTCCTCCTCCTCCTCCTCCTCTCCCTCTTTCTTCTCCTCCTCTCCCTCTTCCTCCTCCTCCCCCTCTTCCTTTTCTTCTTCCTCCTGCTCCTCTTCCTTCTCCCCCTCTTCCTCTTTTTCTTTTTCCTTCTTCCTCCTCTCCCTCTTTCTCCTCCTCCTCTCCCTCTTCTCCTCCTCCTCTCCCTCTTTCTCCTCCTTCTCTTCCTCCTTCTCCTCCTCCTCCTCCTCCTCCTCCTCCTCCTCCTTTTCTCCTTGTTCTCCTCCTTCATAGTTACCATGCCAGTTCTGGAGTCAGGAAGATGTGAATTCCAATCCAACCTCAGACACTTCCTAGCTGGGTAACCCTGGGCAAGTCACTTAACTTCTGTTTGCCTCAGTTTCACTATATACAAAATGGTGACATGAGCACATCTACTTCCCGGGGTTGCTGTGAGTGTAAAATGGGATAATATCCATAAAGCCCTGAGCATGTGCTTGGCACATAGTGGGTGACGCATGCACGGTAGCTGTCATCGTTTTCCTTCTGTGCACCCCCATGGGCTGTTCCCCAGGCCTGGGACACATTCTCTATTCCTAATTCTTAAAGTTTTATTTTCCTTTGTGTGTTTGCGTGGTACTTTAAGGTTTATAAAGCCCTCTACAAATATGAACCTCACGGTGCTTTTCCAACAACCTCAGGAGAGAGGGACTTACATAAACCAGGCACTGTGCTAGGCACAGGGGACATGAAGCTAATTCAAAAGAGTACTTGCCTTCAAGGAGATTACATTCCATCAGGGAGACAACATGTATGTGAATAACTCCATGTAGACAAAATACAAAATGAAGCCAAGGGCATCTGGGACCAGGGAAAGTAGGAAAGGGTTTCACATAGAAATGGGTGCTTGAGTTGCCTCTTAAAGGAAGAAAGGGGTTCCCTGAGGCTCAGGAAGGAGAACCCAGTACAGGCATGGGAGACAGCCAATGAGGAGGCTGGGAAAGAGAGAGATTGAGTGCCATGTCTAAGGATGAGTCAGTTTGGCTCCATTGCTGAGTGCAGGAGGGTAAGTAATGTTCGATGCGACTGGAAGGAAGGGGTGGGACATGGTTTTGAAGATTTTAAAGAGCCAAATAAAAAAGTTTATATTTGATCCTAGAGGCAAGAGGGAGTCCCTGGAGTTTATTGAGCAGGGGAGGGACATGGTCAGATCTTTAAAGAAAATTTCTTTGGCAATAGTATGTGGGATTGACCAAAATGCTGAGAGACTTGAGATTGGAAAACCAGTGAGAAGGCTGAGGAAATCGTCCCAGTGAGAGGCAATAAGGGTCTTAACAAAAACAGTGTGTGTATGACTAGAGAGAAAGGAATGGATCCAAGAGAGGCTATGGAGCAGGACATGGCAATTGGTGGGATACTTGGGGTGATGCCGGGAAGAAGGGTGGTGTCTTCTAAAGAAGTGGAGAAGTCTGGAAGGGAGGTAGGGTGGGTGGGGACAATATGATGATAAAGTACAGAATAAGATAAGGATAAAAAGCTAATAGTAAAGTTCAGTTTGGGACATACTGAGTATAGATCACAAGGACAGCTGGAAACGTCTAACACACGGGTGGCCATGGGGGACTGAAGGTCAGGGAGAGGTTGAGGTTTGCTATGTAGATCGGGGAGCCATCTGTAGAGAGATATGGCTTAAATCCAGGGGGATGTATGAGGTTACCAAACCAGAGAGTGAAAAGACAGAAAGGAAGCTGGTCCAAGCCTGAGCTTTGGGGAACACCCACAATTAAGGGGTTTGATTTGAACGATGAGTCAGAAGAGGAGACTAGAGTAGAAGAGTTAGACATAAATACGAAGAAAAAACAGGAGTGGGGCGTGTCATCAAAATCCAGAGAAGGGAGAAAGCGGAATGGCAGCATGGCCAACGGTGTCCAGTGGAACAGAGAGCTCAAGAAACATTAGGCCTGAGAAAAGATAATCTGATTTGGCAATTAAGAGATCAATGGTATCTTAGAAAGAGCAGTTTCTGCTAACTGACGATTGAATATGAAGCCAGACTGCAAATGGTTGAGAAGAAAGTGGAGGCCACAAGCAGTTAGCCTTTTCTTAGAAATTGTTTGAAGAAAAAGAGGGAAGATCCAGGATAATAGTTAGAAGGGATGATAGGGTCTGGTAGAGATTGTAATATGAGGTTGGAGGAGACTGGCATATTTGAAAAGATCAGAGAAAGAACCAATGAAAAGGGAGATATTAAAGATTAGAGGGGAAGCTGAATAGGAGGCACTAAGCTGGAAAAGACAGGAGGCGATTGGATCCTTGTGACAAGTAGAGACTGGCTTTGATGAGGAGGCCATCTCCTCATCAGGGACTGGGGGAAAGGAGAAGAGAGTTGTCAAAGCAATCTGAGAAGAAGGGAAAGGTAGGGAGATCACCCTACAAATGACCTCCTTTCTCAGTAAAGTGTAGGATAGGACCCAAGCTGAAGGAATGGGGAGATGGGGAGATGTGGGAGGCCTGAAGAGAGAAGAAGGTTTGGAGCAACCTCTGGGCAGACTAGGTTGGAGAATTAATTAGGGTCAAGTAAATCCTCATCTGCCTTGTTCCAAAAATAAAAATTGGCAGTAGACCCAGTCGTCTTTGGTGGAAGACTTCCTACATGAGCAGGAGAAGAGGTGGGGATAATTCAGGGTTGAGGCTTGTTGAGGAGTGGCAATAGAACAAGGGAATAAGGGAATGAGGGACTGGAGAGGAGAGGAGAGTGTAGTGTTCAACTGTGCCATCACCAGCTGAGATTGGGAAAGGAGGAAAGTAAAGGCAGAGCAGGACGGATGGCCTGGAAAAGTCTTGAAAGGTGGATGATGAGGATGAAGAATAGAGATGGGAGGAGTGAGGCAGAGGAAGATGTGGAGCAATAGGTAGTCATGATTGGGTCAAGGTTCCAGAGTTTTTGATGATGGCCGAGGAACATTTGTGGGTGATGGAAAGCTCCAGGGGCTATAGACAGAAGGGAATGGCTCCCTGTGACTGTGCTGAGGTGGTGTGGAGTAGGTTATGCGGTTTAAGGAGGATGAGGAACTGGAGGGTTAGAATGTTTGGTGGAGCATAGGGTATGTACTGACCAATCAACACCTGTTGAATCCTTTATTACATAGGCAAATGTTGTGAAGGAGAAGACAATGAGACCCGAGAAAGAGGCACCTCCCTTCTGAGCTGGGGGCCAGTAGATGACCAACATCAGTTTAGATAGGGAGAGAAACTCTGATAGTGTGAACTTCAAAGGAAAGATTGCAGAGTAATGGTCTTAAAGTGAGGCTTGAAATGGAGGTTCAGACCAAGAGTATTATGCTGCCTCTTCAGGACAGGTGTGAAAGGGGGAATGAGAGAGGGTGTCCATAGTGCTGGAGAATCAGAACTGCAGTATTTTGGGGGGGCACTCTGTGAGTGCCAGGAGGCTCATGGCACCCAAGAGAAAAAGGTCTAAAATGAAGGGAAGTTAGTTTTGAAAGGGGAATTCCAAAGGCAACTTTGAAAAGCTGGGTAATGTTGGGGTTGAGGAATTTGGGAATGAGGGAAGAGCAGGTGGAGAATGGGAGGCGGTCTGGTTTACTCTTAGGCAGGCGTCTATGGCAGTGATTAAATATCTCTCTGGGACTGGGAGAGTCATAGGTAGGATAGGTTTGCCAACCACAGAGGGTAGCAGAGGGTGGGAGCAGCTCCAGGAAGATGGCTGCTAATTAAAAGATTGGGAAGCTCGTTGTCTTGGAGGCTGCACAGTAGGGTCTTAGCAGGAGTCTACACCCAGGGAGCTGTTTGATCAAGGTGGGGCTGGAGCTGGAATCTCCTCTTCTCTATCCACTTTTTATCCTATTTCTCAGTGTTTCTCCTTGAGAGAAAGGACTTTACTCATTTTTTGCCTTTACAGTCTCAGGACCTAGCGTGGGGGCCTGCACAGAGGTGCTCCATAAACATTTATTGTCTTGAGTTGGACCAAAGCCCTTCCAGTCTCTCTAGACCTCACACAGCCCTGTATTTGCACCTCACTAATGCACTCACCATGAGAGGTCATAGATTGAAGTGATTTCTGTTTGTGTCTCATCTCCCTGCTGGACTCCATATTTCATGTCTCATTTAAACTTTCTTTGTGGTTACCCCCACAGCTGGACCAGGGTTTGGCAGACAGTGCTTAACAAGGGTTTGTTGACTGATGCCAAGTTTCACCCAAAATGCCTATAAATCCCTAACAAGGGAAAGCAACCTGCAGCTTAGCAAATGTCCTAATCAGGATAACCTGAGACTCTAGGAGCTGAAATAAAAGGAAAACAAATCTATTAATCTAGGATAAAATAGTAACCTGTGTTTGCAGGCTCCGTGGAAATGGGCAAGTACACACAAGACATTATTACATTAACTCCTCAGTTCGAGAAATAATGAAATCTAGAGTAGCAAGTGTGGGCATACCTGGGTTTGTCTGATTGGAGGGTTGGCTGGGAGGGGTCTCACAGGCACGTTCTGATGACTTGGTCCCTGATGAAGGGGCAACAGGAGGCGATGAGGCGAAGAGTCAAGGGTCTTGACTGGGTTGCTGATGTCGATGTTCTGATACTTTGGTAATCTGCTGCAGTTTTCCTTCTGCCCAGGACAGAACAAAAGAATCACCAACAAAGTTATGGTGACAGTGTTAATGTAACACAAAGTAAAACAAAGTTACGGATCAAGTAGGATGGGGAGGAGTTGGGAGTGGCTGAAGATGTAAAGAGAAGGGGGAGAAAAACCAATCAACTTTCTTTGGAGGGGCAGGCTGATGAGTCCTGGGCTTGGCATCTGCTTCCTTTGCATTAGTTAGGTAGGGTAGCACAAAGATGGCTTTCAATGTTTACTTCCAGAAATGCTTAATCACTGTGTTGCAGAGGAAGTCTTAGGCTGGGAACTGGAGCTGAATGGGGCCATGTTGGGGAGGAGCTCATGTGAAGTACAACCACTAAGGAGTGCGGGAAGGAAGCACCTCCTATCTTTTATTGAACATTTCGGTTGTTGCATCATTTGTCATGTTCGACTCTTCATGACGCCCTCTGGGGTTTTCTTGACTGACATCCTCAAGTGGTTTACTGTTTCCTTCTCTAGCTCATTTTGCAGATGAGGAAACAGAGGCAAAACTGGGTTAAGTGACTTGCTCACACTCACACAGATAGTAAGTGTCTGAGACTAGATTTGAATTCAGGTTCTCCTGGTTCCAGGGCTGGGGCTATATCCAATGAACTCCCTAGCTGCCCTATTTCTAACTATCTCAACTGTTCCTATGTTTCCAGGCATCTGCTGTCAGCGCCTCTGAGAACCAGTCTCATCATCCCAGTTCTATCACTCTAGCTAGGTCCTTCTGAACCTAAGTCTTGATGGCCAAAACACCAATCCAACCCAAAGGTGAGGTGATTGGATAAGTCTAAGGGTCAGTACTGGGACTGACTTTAGAAAATATTCAAATAAGTGGCACAGTTAGAGTACATCATCCAATGTCTGAAGTGATAAGCTATTATTCATAAAATGATGTCAAGTTGATTGGGATCAAATAAGGAAAATCTCACTAGGGTGTATGCATAGAGAGGGGCAGTGGATAAAAAGCAATGCAGTCAAACACACCAGACAAAATGGTCCATGTTCTGCTTGCAAGATCGGGACTTTGGAATCTCTTAGCCCTTAGGCTGCTCCCTGAGGCATGGGCTCCAAGTGTAGCAGATAACAAGAAGGATAAGGAAAGATGAAGCACCTTGGGAATTAGTGCTCTAACATTTCCAAAACTCTTTTCCCACAATGGCACACCTTGTGGGGGCGGTAGTACAAAGATAATCATCCCAATGTTCAGAACTGGATTAGAAACTAAAGAGAAATCAAGATCCTGTGTTTAGATATCCTGTGGGACAGACCACCAGCAATACTGTGCGCAGTTCTGGTCCCAAAGGTCCCAGATTAGGATGACAAAGATGAAATAAAGAGACAGAAAAATGAAACAGATGAGGACACCTGTTTTCTCCCTTTTGAAAGATGAAGGTTAATATATTATATTAATATATAATATAATATAATATAATATGATATAATATGATATAATGCGATATAATGCGATATAATGCAATATAATGCGATATAATGCAATATGATATGATATGATATGATATAATATGATATAATATGATATAATATAATATAATATAATATAATATAATATAATATAATATAATATAATATAATATAATATAATATAATATAATATAATATAATATAATATAATATAATATAATATAATATAATATAATATGATATGATATGATATGATATGATATGGTATGATATGATATGATATAATAGACACAAATTTAGTCTCTCAATCCCAGAACCCTAGATTCTAGTAGAATATAAGCTCTTTGAGGGCAGGAAATGTTTCACTTCTATTTTTGTATGCGGTAAGTCCCTTTAAGGGACTTCCAGAACTCTTATGGATAAGTCTAATGCTGAAAGGGATAGAAAAAGTACTTTTGCATAAGGAAAATGAATTGAGTCACCTTGGAAGGGATGTCATATGTCAGCGCCATCGGATGAAAACTTTCACGCGTGACGAGAACAGGAAAACGACTTTGGTTTAATGAGGAACACCCTACTAAAATCCATGTGTAAAAAACTGTTGTCAGATCATCAGATTTTATGCAGTTTGGGGCTGATAGTGAACCGTGGTATAAACATAAAGATTTAAATCCTCTTGTAAAGGATGTAGAATGATGCCTTCTTTGTATATAGATAGTTTGGTCATTTGAAGAGGGTGGAGAAATCAGTTCTATTTATTAAAATGGATAAAAATAAGTATGAAGAAGTTTTCAAAGACAGTCCGTGACGGATGACCGTTTTGCAAGGCACTGTGATCCTTCAGTGACTCCTCATTTGCCTGACTATGATAAGATTTAAGAAGGTAAAATTTGCAAAATGAAAGAAATACATATAACTGTTTGGAGAGTGAGAGATGATTGAATACAGATTGTTTATGTACGAGTAGCCACTGAGTCCTAGAAGGTTCTGATTTAAGCCGCTAAAAGTGTGTGGTGAAGAAGTTGAACACAATTCAGCAGAGCTAATTAGAGTTCTTGAAGGGTACCTGGAGAGTGTGGGTGGGGTGCAGTATGAAGGGCTTTGGGCACCCGACAGAGGGTCTTGTACCTGGTCCTGAAGGTGGTAGGGAGCCGCTGGAGTTTGATGAGTAAGGGGGAGGGGTGACACGATCAGACTTGTGCTTTAGGAAGATCAAGTTGAGAACTGACTGGAGAATGGATAGGAGTGGGGAGAGCCTTGGGGCATGCAGATCCACCAGCAGGCTACCACAAATGTCCAGCTGAAGAGGGAGGACGTATCTCCTGTCTTGTGTGAGAAGAGTGAGGGCTCCGCCGTGAGCAGGCTCCCAGGTGCATTTCTTTTCCCGGCCCCTCACACAAGGCCTGAAACAGCAGTGCTGGTGCTTATGAAATACTCATTGATTGCCTGATTGGTTTCTGTGCATGTTGTTTATCCTGAAGAGAGTGTGAGCTTTTTCAGAGCTGTTTTTATTCTATCTTTGTACACCTTTCTCCTAATCCCACACCTGACGGGCATTTAAGAAATGCTTGTTGAGTGACTGACTTGTGTCTTTGAATCTCTGGTGCCAATTTGCACAGAGCCAATGGACAGAGTGGAATTGAATCAGAGCCAGGAGGCCCTTCTTGGAGCTCAGAAGTTAATTTACAGAAAATAAGAGGAAATACTGATGTACACAGCACCACTCTGAGGTAACCCAGATGAGAAGAAGAAAGGCTTAAGATCAATTGAGAGATGAGCTCATGAGTGATCAAAATCATGGAAAAAAAAAAGGAAACAGACTGTTTGGGAGGGTGGTCTGTCCCTCTGGAGGTTGACACCATGTTCTCCCATTACAAACTTGTTTTCTGGGACACAGAACAGGCACAGATGACTTCAACAGCATAGTTTCTTAACCTGGTGTTTTGGGTGAGGAGTAATTAATTACAAATAATTATGTAGGCTCATGGACTCAGAGTTGAAATGGATCACTCAAAGGTCATTTAGTCCCATCCCTTCATGTTACAGAATAAGCTGGAGCCCAGAGAAGGTAAATGACTCACTTTGGACAAAAGTGACACAATCAGCCAAGATCTAGCTACTGCCAAGAATCCAGCTCCGACGTCTTGCTCCGTGCTCTGCTGTTGATTTTATACAACTTAAAACGTCTGACCAAAGATAGAATGAGAGTGACCCCTCTGATGAAAATGGAATCTCTACAATCCTTCCCAGTTTGGGGATTAGGCCAAGGTTGGCTAGTTTATTGACTTCTGTATCATGTAAAATAACTTAATTTAATGCCATGTTGATTTCTCCTGGATGTATAGTTAATAGTCAAATCTAGACCTCTTTTTAATACACCACCACCGTCTCTCCTGCCAAGTCTTTAATAGAGAAGTATTTGTGAAGTAAAAAAAAAATTGGATGGAGGGTCTAATACAGTTGTCATTTAATTCAACATTTGTGATAATTCAATAATAAATAATCCTTAATAAATCCAACATTTACTAACTGCCTGCTATATGTCCAGTGCTATCCTAGGTGCTAGGCAGACAAGGACAAAAGCAAAACAGTTCCTGAGGACCTTCCATTCTATTGGGGGTGGGTGGGGAAAAATGCACATATAAGGAAGCACTAACTTACAGGGACTTTCCAAGTCCTGACTCACTTTTAAGTTTTAATACCTTTAACAGCTTAAAGCTTCCCAAAGGCTTTGGGGACCCCCTGTATGTGCAAAGGAATCTCAATAGTGATAAAGAACTAAGAATGGGGGAGGAGGGAGCAGGGGTGGCCTGGTGTGGGAGACGGCAGCTCTTTGGGCCTCAAAGGAAGCTGGGCATGCTCCCAAGATCACACTGACCCTCCCTGTCTTAGGTGAAGCTTTTTAACCGAGAGTGTGATTGCTAATGCAGCCCTTGGAGGGTCCTTGAACATGCCCATTCGTACTTTCTGGGATGGTTTCTTCCAGCTTCTCCCTTTCCCAGTCCATTCTTCACAGAGCTGCCAAAATAATGTTCTTACAGCACACATTTGACCACATCAGTCCCTTGCTTAAGGATTTTTAGTGGCTCCCTACTGCTGCTGGGTTAAAATACAAAACCCTTAGCTCAGCAGCAAAAGCCCTTCCCAAGACGCTTCTTGCCTAAGACTTACTGACCGCCATTTACCTTCATATGTTCATGTTCCAGCTAAACTGACCCACATTTGTTCCCCAAATTCCAGATTCCTTTTCTCACTCGCATGCCTTTGCCCACAGGGGCCGTCCCTCTTTCACCTGTTATAATGCTTAGCTTCCTATAAGGCTCTGCCCAGATGCCGCCTCCTAAGGGAAGTCTTTCTTGATTTCCCTAAGTGGTTAATGTTCCTCCTCCAACCATCCCCATTCCCTAATAGAATGGAAACCCTTGTGGGCAGGGCTGTTTCATCTTTCTCTTTGTCTCTTTAGCATTCAGTGCCTGGCACAGTTGGTGGGTAATAAATATTAATTGTATTAAATGACTGGCCAAGAGGGGCAAGTCTTATCCATCACATACTTAGCCTCCCCCTCTCTACCCAGTGAGAGCCAAGCCTGGCCTAGGTACTTCCCTTTTTCATAGTCCATGTTAAGATCCTGGGCTTGATTCCCAGTCCCAAGTCATGTTTCCAGAAAGACCAATGGAAGAACACTTAATTGACAAAGCCCTTGACCCCCCAGATCTGCTTTCAAACCAAAGATCATCTAGACACTCCATGGTCTTAGGCTGTGCCCTTACTGGAGACCAGAGCCTTACTGTAACTGCAGGCAGAATGATGGATTTTGGGAGCACTGAGGAAGAAGGATGAGCGCAGAATGGGATAAGCAACTTCAATGGTCCAGGGTACTTACACTGCCAAGACAAGCTGGTGCCTTCTCTGTAACTGATAGCCCGAGGGAGCCCTGTGGCTGAGAGGAGCCCACAGCCAAGGCAGTTTGAAGGTAAGACCCACCCTCCTCACCTACCGCATCTGGCTTCTTCATAGCTGAAAACCCCCTCCCTCAGGGGCGATTTGGGATGGAGTCAGGGCCCCTGATTCCATGTGGGGATTGAGGGGTCTTGAGTGCTAACAAGTGCACCAGGACTTTAGTGGTTGTAAGGGGGTGCTGGATAGAGTTCTGGGGTCAGGAAGACCTGAGTTCAAGTTCAGTCTCAGACACTTTCTAGTTCTATTACCCTGGCGAATCACTTCACCTACGTTTGCTCAACTATAAAAATGTATACTGTATGTATAGTATGTATACCATATGGCTACTATAAAATGTAACAGCATCTATCTCTCCAGGGTTGTTGTGAGAACAAAATGAAATATGTGTGAAGTGCTTAGCAGAATGCCTGACATGTAGCAGATACTCTATAAATAATGACTGTCTTTCCCTTCCTTTGCATCTTCCACCCCCAGGAATAATCTTGCTGCTGGTAAGATCCAAGCTGTTCCTGGATCTCCTTTCTGTCCAACCCCTGAGCCTGGCAATGCCCTGTTGCCTTTTTCACACTCACCTTTGGCATATTGGTGTGTGGGGGCTTTCGGAGCAGACTGTAGCTGAGGTTCATGGTCCGGGCGTGATTTGGCTCCGTGATGCCAGATGACCGAGCAGGGCTCACACACCTGGAACACAGGGACAGTCAGTGCCAATCAGAAGCTTCCTCAGGCAAGACCTCCTACGGTCTCCTTCGGATCTGCTTGGAAGGGTTTTTCTCTTTTTTTCTTCATGAAGTATGGTAAACACTCAAAGTAAAAATTATTTCATACACTTCCAAGATTAAAAATAAATATTGATTTTTGGGAAGCCACTAGTCTGTTAAATTAGTTCTGCAGTGCCTACAAACACAGCATCATAACTCCCAAGAGACTATCCTAATGAAGCCAGTGTTTAAGTAAAATGAACCCCAATACGGAGGGTTTTCTCTCTCTTCAATAGGTTTGGATCAAAGGCCATATCTGGTGACACATATATTTCAAGCAAATGAGAACTCAAGACTAAAGCCACACAAACACACACACACGTATATATGTATGTGTATATATGTTTATATACATACATGTGTCTAGGTAGATAGATAGTAGTCACATATATGACTATGTGATTCCTAATTCACTTAAGGGGATGAAAAACTCACCCTGAGGACTTTAATAAAAAGGAACATGCTTATTTCTGCACTGGTCAATAAGTAGTTAATAGGGGCAGGAAAAGGCACCATTGATATGGCTTGGATCCACGAGAACTCTTCAGAAAACCTGAAGTGATGAAGAAGCCTGCTGTCTAGGACAGACAGGAGAGCCAGCCTGGAGCCTTCCACCTAGGAAGAGTAACCATCCTCTTATCCAGGAGGAGAAGCTTGTCTGGGAGAGCCAGCCTCAGAATCCCAGCACTAGTAGGGCCCTAGAGACTGTGCAGTTCAATTCCTACCTGACCAAGAAGCCCTGTGATGGCCAGGAGACCAGGGAGTGTGCCCCCATCTCTGCTAGAAGACCTCCCAAGTGGGAGCCCAGCCCTCACCAGGAGTGGTTGTCCAGGCTTTTCCTGAAGACCTCTCGAGACAGCCCACTGCCCTTTGGGACAGATTTCATGGTGGAGGGCTTTGCCTTCCTTTGAGCTACATTTTTTTTTTGTTCCTGTCACTAGTAATTGCTCCTAGACTTGCCTGTTGGAAACCCAGCAAAATATGACTGCTCTTTCTCATGGCAGCCCTTTAAATTTTGGAAGCCAGTTTTGCCCCTGCCCCCAGAGTCTTTTCTTCTCCAGGTTAAGGACCCCCAAGCCCTTCAGTGTCAATTGCAAATGTAAAGGATGAGAAAGTCAGGACCAGCCACCATCCCTCTATGACAAAAGAGGGCAGAACTGGGAGCAATGCGAAGAAGGTTTAAAGAAGGAAATTCTGGTAGCAAAAATGCTTCCTAATAATTGTTCCAAAATGGGAAAGGGCTTGTCTTGGGAGACGGTGAGCTTCCTAGCACTGGAGGGCTTCAAGCAAAGGCCAGACAACTCCTGGTTCTGGAGGGGATCCTGGCTCAGGTGAAGGTTGGACCAGGGGTATTGGAGGTCCCTTCCACCTTGGAGATTTTAGGCCCTTCCTGCTCTAAGTCACCCCTCTCTGGATGTACTTAACATTTCCCTAGGGCTGCTAGGTGGTACAGTGGACAGATCACTGGCCCTAGAGTCAGGAGGACCTGAGTTCAAATCCAGATTCAGACACTTGACACTTTACTAGCTACGTGACCTTGGGCAAGTCACTTAACCCTATTTGCCTCGCTTAAAAACAAAACCATGTAATAACATGTCTCCTCAAATATAAGCTCTGATGCTGAATGTGGTAGTCTTCCAGATGTGCTCTGACCAGAGCAGTTCTCTCCTATTACTTGCTAGAAAGGTTAAGAGCTTAGCCACTCAGGGTACCTTAGTTTTTCAATCGTTGTCTTGGTCTTTTTGTTAGTAAACAGCAGCCGGATCAAGGTTTTCCTCTTGAGATATGTGACAAAGCCAGCAGCCAGAAGGCAGAGAAGTGTCACCAGGATGCCCACAGTCAGACCACGCTTATCTGAAACAAACCCCATTTGGCTTCTGTCAGGAGGCCATTAGAATGAAATACACAATGTGTCAGAAATGTGGCATTTACAGCAGAGCCCACCTGAAAGGAACCTGCAGAGATGGGGTTAGTAAATCATGCCATGGAGGCCTAATAAATTAGTCTTAGAGTCATGTTTAACTTCAATCTATCCTCTCATCATTCACTGCTGACAACTTGGAAAAAAGAACAAGTTGGGGTATGGTCCCTGTCCCAGCCACCCAGATGGATGCCTGAGCTGAGGCACAGTCTTGGCAAGCAGCAGGGACAGCAGCTACCAAAGAGGCAGCAGAGAGGAGAGGTCCCCGGAGCCCCAGCTCCTCCCTGGAGCCCCAGCCCATTCCCTGGAGCCCCAGCCCATCCCCGGAGCCTACATCTTCAAAGCTGGGTCTCTAGCTTCCCTTCCTGCTCTCTCATCCACTCTCCTGAGACCAAGGGCCCCACTGGGGCTGCTATCTTATCTGCCGGAGTTTTTCTGAATTCTTTGGAGACTCTTTTTCTTTCTGGACAGTGTCAAATGATAGCCATGTTCCTCCTTCCCCAATGTCCATCCCCCTGCCAAACAGTGGCTTGAAAGGGATCGCTCACAAGATTGCTTATTCAAATTATTTCAGAAACCCCAAGATATGATTGTTGATGGCAAAAGCAGCCTTTTGGGACAGTAGCTCACTCTGCTTTTCCTGAGGAAAAGAGGCAGCTGGCCAGTATGATTAGCTGGCTTGTATATTTGTTAGCTAAGACACTTCTCTGGGTTCTTCCTGCTTCCCGAACATTTGGTGCTATTAGAATGGGCCAGAGAGAACATCCCTGGCTGGGATGAAATGTGTGGCAGTTCAAGTCAGTGAGTGCCCCTTTTCTGGACCCTAGGGCAACAAGGACCAAGACAGGGCTGGACAGAGGCCATCTTTGTGAAGGCTGGGGATCAGCCATGAGGGAAAGCAGGGAATGGAGTGAAGTCCAAATAGCATGGCAGAATGCAGGAGTAGATAGAGAAAAGATAGAGGTGAGCTGAGAAGGTGGAAGGGATAGAGACAGTTGGACTGGCAGGGTTGTTGCTGTGAATATTGAGATCCCTGAGGACCATGGTGGGCAGATGCTAAAGTCACTGCAGAAGGTGCCAGGAGGTACTGGCTATTCATGGGTTACAGTGAGAAGGAGAAGTGAAGGGCGAAGGGATCCTGTGGCCTTCACTTCCAAGGAGAGAAGAGTTGTTGAGGCCTAATGATAAAACAAAGAGCTACCAATGACCCCGAAGAATAAGGATTCTCTGGGGATGATACTGGAGGTGACTGCAGTCAATTAGGTTCAAGTGGGTAGTCTTTCCCAGCTCCAGGTTCTGACATTCTATGTTCTAAGGTTCCTCCAAGTTCTGACATTCTGTGTCCTAAGTTTCCTTCAGATTCTGACATTCTATGTTCTAAGGTTCCTCCACATTCCAATATGTGCTAAAGCTTTAAACCACCTTTGAAGCCTCGCTACTTCAGCACCCTTTCCACTCCATCTCATCCCTCCTCTGTCCCCACCCCCTTCCACCTATACCTTTGTACCTTGAAACTGAGAGCCTCCCATGCGACTCAGTTTCCTTATTGGACCTTAGCCATAAGGATAGTGGAAAACATTTCCCCAAATCATCCCTGGAGGAAAGGGCTGTAAGGCCTCCAAGAGCCACCAGGGGGAGGTATCCAGGTTCTTGCCAGCAAGGCTTTGCCTCCAAAGAAGATATCAGGTGTATGTCTGAAAAGTAAGCTAGGACTCCCATGGCCCTTTGTAAAGCTGCTTAAAGTCAGCTCTGGCCTGGGAATCTGAATTTCCATTGTGGCAATTCCCACACTCCTAAATCAAATGTTCAAATGCCTCGTTTGTGTCACACGCCATTCTAGGTGCTGGAAATGTAAAGACAAATATCTCAATAATCTTCCCTGCTCTCATGGGGTTTATCTTCAAATGGGGGGAGGCCGCAAAGCATCATTGCATGTGAAAGTGAGAAGGAGACTGGAATGGGTCCCACCTGACCACCTGTGAGCAGAGGTGAAAAGTCAGGGCCCTAGAAGGGGTATGACAACGAAGGGTCATCGAGAGTGGAGACCACATCTTGGAAGCCCATAATGCCATTCTGTTCTTGTCAAACACTGCACAGGGGAGCTATTGGGGTTGCTTAGCAGGTCTCCAGAAAGTTTGGTTCCTTGTCAGGGCTATGCTCTGGGAGTGCTTTGGGGGTGGGCTGCCCTGGTGTTTCACTGCAGTCCCAAGTCCTCCCACTGGGCCACGGGTGGAATGCTTGACTTGACTAAATATTTCAGTCCAGTAAAAAAAAGATGACCTCCCTAGCTGTTTCTGCTGATAACCAGGAGCCCAGTGGCCACACCCGGGGCCTTCTGGTCCAGTGCAGTGAAAAACGCCAATGGCGGCACACATGTACTGACCTGCTTGCCGGATGGGCCCACTGTCGACGCTCCCACCAAAGCCCGGTTTGTCACAAAATGGTGGGGCCCAGTCAGCTTCACAGTGACAATTCTTGTTACTGTTGCAGACCTGCCAAATAAAAGGAGAGGAGTAAAGAGACGGGTGGATGCTTACAGGGGAGTTTCTCTTTCTCTTTTTAAAATTTATTTACTTTTAGTTTATATTCAATCCCACAGTCCTGAGCTCCAAATTTTCTCGCCCTCCTCCTCCTCCCCTCTGCCCCTTCCCCGTGGCATGCAATCTGATGTAGGGTCTGCAAATACCTTCACATTAAACATTAGTCAAGTTTAAAGAAAGATTATAGCCAATGGAGGGAGCAACAAGAAGGAAGGAAAGAGAACAAAACATGAGAGAGAGAGCAGGTGGTTCGCTTCCAACTGTATTCCAACTCCGTGGCTCTTCTCTCTGGGTGTGGACATCCTTTCCCATCATGAGTCTTTTGGAGTTGGCATAAAACCTCACATTGCTGAGAGGAGCCCAAACCATCAAAGGCAGTCATCACAGATACAATGTATCTGTCATTGTATACAGTGTTGTCCTGGTTCTGCTCCCCTCCTCAGCATCAGTTTGTATAAGTCTCTTTGGGTTATTATGAAGTCAAGTGTCTGAAGTCAAATTTGAACTCAGGTCCTCCTGACTCCAGGGCCAGTGCTCTATTCACTGCGCCACCTAGCTGCCCCTGTTCTTCATTTCTTATAGCACAATAGTATTCCATTATATTCATAGACCACAACTCATTTAGCCATTCCCTAATTGATGGGCATGGAAATTTCTCTTAAAAATGAGGGCAGCCTCTCTGAACTTCCCAGGTTTGGAATCCTCCCCCATGAGAACCCCAGAGTGGGAAGAGACCACAGAGGCACCTGGTCCAACCAGTCTCTGACCCAGGATCCACTCTATAGCCCTAGTCTTTATTGGACAAGCTCTAATGATGGGGAACTCACTACCTTCCAAGGGTGCCCACCTCACTTTGGTATAGCTCTGATCATTGGGAAGCACATAAATATATCATTGCGCTTCTTGGGAATGTCCGCCTAGGCTTCCAATGAAGCCTGGGCAAGGCCTGTGACTCTTCTGGCCTGGGTTTACATCCCATAAAATGAGAAGGTTGGATATCACAGCCTCTTGGGTCCTGTCTAGACATAAATCTATGATCCTCTAAGTCATACACATACACCCACCCAGCATGTGTGTAACGGTAATGGTATTTGAATTTGAAGACCCCTTTGTACTGGCAAAGGTAACAGGTACTTAGCACTTAGTAATTAGTCAAGCCTCTGTTAAAGAAACAGAAGTGATGAATCCCTGTCACTGACATAACAGGAAGCGGTTGGCTGGAACAAGAAGCTAATGCTGTGTGCATATAAGGAAAGACCCTAGTTAGGAAAGACAGATCCTGTTGGAGCAAGCTCCATGGAGGCAGAAGCTGCTGCCACCAAAGAGGCTAAAGAGGACCTGGGGAGGCTGAAGAGGAAAGTACCCCCCAGGCTAGAGAGAATGATTTTGATTTGGGGAACCTGGATGAAGTGATTTTGATTCTGGGAATCAGCTGAAACTTCTGCTGAGTCCAAGGGCCAGACAGAGCTGCCACGAATTTCTGAGGGCCAGTCAGAGCTGAGGGCCAGCCAGAGCTGCTAAAAACTGAGGAAGTATGACTGAGATGCTGGTACTTTGTATGAACCTCTTTGTGGCTTTGTGGAGCCTTGACTTCCTGGAAACGGAGAGTGGGAAGGATTTAATGTGGACTGGTTATGGTGAGCTTCAGCATGGGACAGAGGCTACACAGAGAGCTGGACAAGGACCTGGGAAATGTCTGTCTTTGAACCCAGGTGACCGTTTGGTGAATACAGGTAGGATCTGGGACCATGGAAGAGGATCCAGGGGATCTGAGAAACCACCCTGAGTCAAGCTGAAAGAAGACTTTACTTGGATACTGTGTACTGACTGAGAAATCATAATTTACTAGTGACCTAGGGGTGGAGGGCTTGTATATTTTCTGATGACTGAATAGTAATTGATGACTGAATAAGTGACTGATTGAGTTAACTTAGTGTGCCCCATTAGTGGAGAACTTTGACTATCAGACTTGGTGTCCTTTAAGGAGGCAAACCTCTTTAGGGATGATTGAATGATTTGAGTTACTAGATGACTGTTCTTTGTTCAAAACTTTGTGACCACTATGGTGAAAACTATGTGGCCATCTTAGTGATAAGTTGTTGTGAATGCTGTACGTTGTTTTTCTGTGAATGTTTTGCTTTGATTTGTTATGGAATAAATAGTGTCCACTATACTATGTAATCAGAATCTTGAAAGCTGTTCACAGCAGCATTCTTCTAGAAAGCTGCGCATGCTTGGCTTTATAATATTTATGCATGGACTTTGTAAAGCTGTTTTCCCACTCCATGTAAGTGCTTGTCTCTCATTTTATTTTAGGGGAAAATTCTGACTACAGCATTACCAGAAGCACAAAAAGTCCAGCCATAGTGTCCAGATCACACCTCACCAAGAGTGGCTTCACACAATGGGAAGATTCACTAGGTTTTAGCACATAGTAGGTGCATCTTCAACGTTTACTGATTGGCCAACATGAATGACCACTGGACATCTCGTTGTCAATGTTAGGTTATGTCGATAGAGATTGTTGACTCTTCTGTGGGATGATTGCTCAACATCAATAATTCAACAAGCATTTATTAAGCAACAAAAGCTAACATTTACATAGCACTTTAAGGTTCCCAAAGTCCTTGACAAATATTATCTCACTGAATCCTCCCCATAACCCTGGGAGTTGGGTTCTGTTATTATCATCCCCATTTTACAAATCAGGAAACTGAGGCACTCTGGTAGGCTGTGGGGATTTAGAGACAGAAAGGCCATGTGGTGTAGTGGATAGAACTCGGGGTCAGGAAGACCCAAGTTCTTACTCCATCTGAGACCCTGGGTAATCTGTGTGATCCTGGGTAAGTCAGTTAACTTTTCTGAGCCTCAATTTCTCAGTCATGAAGTAAAGACCTCTAAGATCTCTCCCATATCTAAACTTATGATCACAGGATTCATGCTAGGAGGCATGCATTCTGTTGGTGGCATCTGGGGAGGACTTGTGCTACAGCCAGCTCAGGACAGCTGATTGTTAAATTTTCATTGAGAGCATTTATACCTTGGAAATCTTTAAATGCTATAAATTGGGCCTTGATTTTTTTGTTTGTCAATTCTTTTACTCTTAAGAAAGTGATAGTGAAAATGTCAACAATGAAGATTAAATGTAAAAGGGCACTGTGGTATATCTCCCTGCCTCTCTTCCTCTGGGGAGCTGGTTGTTAAACATTTACTAGCACACCGCAGTTTGGGGGGCTGCAAGGGAATGATAGAAAATGTACCCAGATAAAGTATAAGCCCATCTGAGGAGGGCATCAGGTAAGGCTCTCCACAGGAGACAACACCTGGACTGAGCCTTGGAGGAAGGAATTGTGAATGTGCCTGGATCTGCACTAACAGACAAAATACTCTTTGGCGAGTTACCTTTTATATGACTTCTCTTAAAAAGCAAGAATCTGTTAGGTTTGATTATGCTGATGAAGATGTCCCATATCCTTATAGCAGCGTCAAAAACATTTTGCTGCAGGGAATGTGGCATCATTAGTCTTGGAGCTAGAATGGACTTCCAGACATCATCAAATCCACTCTATAATTAGTCCCACTTTTAATAATGATGGAATTGGCATTGCTATATGGTTTACTTGTCCTCAAAGTGCATCTTTGACTAGACTAAAGTTGTGTCTCTGAGACAAAGATAATTCTTCTGACCTGCCCCCCAGAGACACACTCTCTCCTTCTATCAATCTCTCCTGGAATCAATAGAATGCCTTTGGCAAGATGGTGGACTAAGGTTTGGGAATGCCCTTTGAGCCCCTGAGGGAATGCTATTGGTAAGCTTGGTGTCATGAGCACAGTACTCTGACAATCCACAGTTAAGATCCCTAATTATTCATAAAGCCTTAGATCAGCAGAATGGGGGAGGGGGTAGGGAAATGAGCCCTGAATTCATAGTCCCACAAAGGATGGTGATGGTAGAAGCTTGAAAGCCTTGTAACCACTCCTGGAATGTGAGATGAAGGAGAGGAAGGAAAAGTAGAAATGTTTGATAGGACCTCAGATTTCCTAGTTTTCAGTGGATGGATAGGTAGGATACTGTGACCCAAAACTTTCCAGGCAAGTTTAGTCCAGGAGGATGGGAAGCTCTCAAGAAACAAGATCTGAAGGTGCAAAGGGAAACAATTCTGATGAGAAAGAAAAGAGAAGTTTTCTAGAGAGACTGATGTGGATGCATAGGGAGCTCGTTGACCAACTTAGATGAGGAAGGAAAAAGAAGAGGGAGATGAAAGCAGGTGCTGGAGGCTGAGGGAAGTGACGGTCCTGCCCTGGCCAGACCACACATGATATCTTGTGCTCCTAGTCTGGAGAAAGGCAAACAGGGTAGGGAAGGCACTGAGTTTATGACATCGGAGAACGGATTGAGAAAACTGGGCACATTCGGGCTAGAGTAGACAAGACATGAGGGGCAACTTGAAGCATCTGAAGACTGGTCATTTGTAATGGTGAACAGACTTGAGCTGGATGGTCCTGGAGGTCATTAAGCCCAATGCCCTCATTTTACAGATGAAGAAACTGCAGGCCCAAGAGCTGAGGTGACTTACACAAGGTCACACTGTCGTGGTCCTTTGACTCCAAATCCCAAATTCTTTCCCTCATACCACAATGCCTCACTTGTTCCCTTTGGCCTCAGAGTACAAAACAGAACGAGAGGAAGTTAGAGAGAGGCAGACTTGGGCTTGATATCAGAAAACCGTCCTCCCAGTGAGAGCTGCCCAAAGGGGAGGGGGCTGCCCTGGGCTGGGAGCGGCTCCCTTCCATTGGATGATGACTCCTGGGGATCCTGCCTAGGGGATGCTGGGTAGGGTCTTGGCTGGACAAGCTGCCCCTGAGCTCGCTCCCAGCTCTGAGACTGTAGGAGTCAGTTACTGGGACTTGAGAGCTGGTCCCTGCTTTGCCAGTAATGAGGTGTGTGATCTTGGGTTAATTCCTTCCTCTGACTGGCCTCAGTGTCCTGTTGTGTCAAAGGAGCTATGATCTTTGTAGCTCTTGCAGCTTCAAAAAGATTCTATGATTTTATTAAGCCCACGGCTTGTCAGCTGAGGATATAGGAAAGGTACTGTGAATTGTTTTTTGATGCTGTGATTCTTCACAGCTATTTTACAATGAAAAAACCAAAACACCACATTTTCCGTGGGAATGATCAGCAAAGATTTCCATGTCTCTAAACAGAATTTGGGGCATGATTTCTGTAGCATCCATTTCTGAGAAACCAATGAACCCTAGCACGGCAAATCAAGATTAATACGGCCAAGTTGGAGATACTTAAGCTCATCATGAAAAATGAATTACGTTTTCAACAATTAAGGTCATTTTTTCTCTCTCTCAAAGTTCTGCAGACTGAAGTAACGAAGTCCTCTTGCTCAAATCCATTGCATGTCCCACAAAAGAGGGTTGCCAGGGGCTTCTTTGGAACATAAGAGGAATCCTTTTAGAAATATTTCAATTCTGACACATTGTGACGGCTAATGCCTGAAAGAAACAGCTCTGTTTGAAATGTTAATGGGAAACTCTTCATGAAGGACGGTTAGTCTTAAAATCATTTTGAGGATGACAAAAATCCTTTTCTCTATCACTGACTGTTAATTTAAAAGATAATTACTTCTCAATCAGATTTTTCTTTGTTAAATAAAAATCACATTTTATTTCTGAAATGATATAAAGGTCATGGAAATTTAATATCTTTTGGGAAAAATATTGAAAAGACATTAACCAGCTTATTATCACAAGGAATTCTAGACCAAAGCTTTAAGGAATCAATGACTCATTGCTCAACTGGGTGTTGACTGAGGATAAGAAGAGTTTAGGCAATACTTACTCCACGCCCGTGGCACTTTGTGGCACATTCGTGGACCCCAAATACGCTGATATTCTGACATCGGCGATTGAGGCAGAGCTGGAAAGAATGAGGAAAGGACATGAGACATTTTTTGAGACATGAATGTCAGGAAAACACAGGTGCATGCTCATGTGCCAGGAGACAGAGAGAAGGTTTTGATCACCTCCATATTCCTTCCCTGTCTCACCCAGAGCAGAGGATCTGTCTCAGTTGGAAGGAGCTCGGAGGCCAGCTAATCCACCTAATCCACCTCTGGTCTGACTAAGAGCCTTCTCAAGAACATCCCTGAGAAGTGGCTATCTGGTTTCTGTGGCTGAAGGGAAGCCACCCTCCTAGGGTGATAGCCAGTGCCAATGGGGGAGGTTTCTTTGATGTTAAATTCCCATTCCATCCCTTACTCCTCGTCCTGCCTCTGGAGTCAAGCAGGACCAGGCTCACCCCTCTCATGCAGGTCAGGTAGCGGAACACTAGGGCCTCAGCCCCTTGAATCTTCTTGTCTCTGGAATACCCATTACTAAGTCCTTGAAGCAATCATCGCAGGATGAGGACTAGAATCCCTCTGCTACCCTGGCCATCTTCCTCCTACATTACAGCCACGTGGTCTGTTCGTGGCTTATGACCTTGGACAAGGTATATACTACCTCATCTGCAGGAGAAGGGGGGTGGACTATATGACCTCCACCATCTCTTACTCTATGACCTCATGGCATGGATCCTTAGCCATTTCTTAAGAGATGAAGAGGATCTGAAATCAGAGAGTATGTCTAATCATTGACTAGAATGCAGCAGACAGAGCACTTGATTTGGAATCAGGAAGACGTGAGTTCAAATCCTAATGCAGTTACTTACAAACGGTATGATGCTAGACAAGTCACTTAACCTCTGTTTGCGTCCTTCTCTTTCTCTATACAATGGGGCTAAGAAGAGTGCCTCCCTTAGAGGGGTTCTGTGAGTATCAGGGATGCACATGAACACAAGGAACATGGTTGATGGGATCTGCAAACCTGAACCACAGTTACTATTACTGTTGTCCTTTATTATTTCTCTGCTTTCCAAGTGAAGCCGGGTGGGCACTCAGACCTTTGCTATGGCCCAGTTCAGCTGAAACCATTCCCTACATTTATTATTTCTTGGTTTGCCGATCAAATTCTTGCTAAAATATTCTCCAGTGGTTTCCAAGATTTCATTACCTCTTCCCCAAGGTGGAGAACACACTCCAAGCCCAGGGGGCCATGCCTGTCATAAGACAGAACAAATGAGCTGAGTCCAGGGCACACAAGTCTAATTTAATCATGTTATGGTTCAATTCTAAATGCATCTTTCATCAAATGAATGCTTCCTTTGGAGAGTTCCCTTCATCCAATCACCGCAGCTGAAGCTAAGGCAAGAGTCCTGGCCTCCTGGGAAACACACTTCACATTTCCATTCAGTTCTACTCACGGCTCCCTGTTTGCAAGACTATTTCTCACCTCCACACTTGTGCTATTTCCCATGTCTGGTGTGTACTCCCTCTTTCCATCTGTCTTTTGGAATCCCTCAATCTGTCCATTCAAGCATCAGCTCAGGGGTCAAGGCCTAAAGGAGGCCCTTTGCTAATCTCCTAGCTGATGGGGGATCTCCTTCTTCCAGCAGAAATGACTCTCTCTGTGTGTTTGTGTATGTGTGTGTACGTGTGCATGTATGTCTACCCATCCCCACCGCCCCAAGAAAGTAAACTCTAAGCTCAGAGATGGTTGGCACATAGTAGGTATTTCAGAACAGATGAATTTGGGGAAGTGAATTGACTTGGAGAGATTGTATAACCTGGCCCCTGAGAATTTGCAAAGGAGAATCATGGGGTCAATCATTTCCATGACAAATCAATAATCAGTAAAAACCAAAACCCCAAATCAAACAAAAGCCCAATACTTTTTCTGGCCTCCCCAAATTTACAGCACTGACAATGATAACTATTCTGCCAAAGAAAAGCAGAGGATGTGTCTAAGTGGGAGAGAGAAGGGGAGGCCATGGGCACTGCATGCCCTGACTGCAGCCCAAATTCACTGTGTCTCTTTCAGGAACAAGGCTTGACTCTGGAAGTTAACACAGCTAGCACTGACATGCAGAGCCTACAATATCAATATTTCAAGTCCTGGTCCAAAGTAGGCCACACCATCTCCTCAGGGGAAAGGATTAGTCTGTGTGGAGGGGAGAGATACCGCTCGGCCTTCTGCGCTTTCAGTAGTGAGGAGATGCTGGGTACCCACCCCCACCTGGCCGCATGATGTTAGGGAAGTTTTCACTGGTAAAACACCACTGTTTTACCAGTGAAAAACAGGGGCTTCCCAAGCATGGGGGTGTTTGCTGCTCCCAAATGTCTTGATGAAAAAATTTTTAAAGCCTCTGGCCTTTTTTGAGACATTTCATGAACTTATTGTCATTTGCTCTGGTTTATGTGAAAATGGAGTAAAAGATTCGTCACAGTGAGATATACATATGTACTTAATTTATTAGACCTAAAATATCTTCTGGTGTTGTTACTTTTTGTTAAAAAAAAATCCCCTGCTCTCCCAACCCCATCTTAGACTTTACCTCTGTTTCTGCTCTCTCCTGCCTTCCTGCAGTTTACCTATTCCATTCATTTCCTTTCCTGTGGCCCCCTTTTCCTTACCCTGTCTAGCTGCAGAGATCAGACCTAAAACTTGCCATCAGAGTTCAAAGACACCACAAGCACAGCGCAGTGGAGAGAGGGCTGGCTTGGCAGTCAGGGAGACCTTGGTTTAGCCTCAGGCAGCTCAGGTGTCCTCTTTACCAGCTCACCTGCCCTGTCACCTGCCTGGTCTCCCCAACTGTTAGTGCCCCCCCGTAAGAAAGCAAGGAAGGCATTCAGCATGTTGGGTGGGTGCCAGCCTTTGGGAGGACGTGGATAGGAATGACAGAGGATGGATCCGCAGTAGTCAGGAGGAACTTGGAAATCATGAGGTCACAGATACATTGGAGCAGCCCCTGAAGTGACTATGTATCTACTCATCAGTGCACATGTTCTGTCTCAATAGGAGAATGGAAGCTCCTTGAGGGCAGGCACTGGTTCGATTTTTGTCTCTGTATTTTCCAGTACCTAGCAAGGAGCCCAGAACATAGTAGGTGCCTATAAAAGTTTATTGAATGCTTTGTAGAGGAGTTTCAATCTGGGTCATTGGGACAAGATGCATCTAAGTTCCTGTGCCCACAAAATCATAGGGCCTTAACATACTGACCTATGGATATGTACATAACGCCACTTTTCATCTTCAGAAGATTTAATAAAGACTGCCCATCCTGGTGGCAGGAATGGTGTTTTCCCACGCCAAAAGGACTAGAGAGACCGGCAGATATCTCAGAGTGAGAGATCATCAGAGACCAACAGAAGTTCAGAATTCCATTACCATTTTTCTCCTGATCTCAATGGCATCCCCTTCCTGAAGAGCTGGGTTTAGAAAAAGGTATTTGAAATAAATCAATATTTTTGAATGGACTATTTTCAGACTTCTGCTTGCATGTGTGTGTGTGTGTGTGTGTGTGTGTGTGTGTGTGTGTGTGTGTGTGTGTGTTGAGGGAGGTATGTAGCAGGTCAGGGCACATCTTTCCTGGGAAAACAGTCTCTAGGATTTTTTTGAATCAAGATGGTGCACTATCTACAATGTCCGATTAACCATAAATGATGGGCTAGCAGCTGGACTGGATCATTTCTGAAGCACATGTTGTTTTGAGCCTTACAGTGATGCTGTGATGTGAGTAGGACAGCGATTAGTCTACCCATTCTTTGGATGAAGCAGCTGAGGCCCAGGTGGACCACAGGACTTCCCTAAGATCACACAGAGAGAGACAGGATAAGGACTCAAACATCTAGCTTTCAATTTTAAGCCCAGTCTTCTTGCCATTTCTCTCTGCCACCTTTCACTCCACCCTTCATTATTAACCATGCAACAAATAAGCCATGACCCTAATATCATTTTATTTTTCCTGGAGGCGAGTCTTACTTTTCCATCTTCACATTTCGTGCCAGCCAGCACAAGCCCAGGGTCCGGCAGGTCATCTCCCAGGTACACATGGGTACCACGGCACAGTATCTTTCCTCCTTCCTGCAGGGGGATGTTGGTTTCTATGGAAACAGCATTGGTACCAATGACCGGTCGACTGGCTCCTCCTTGGCACTGGATTTTCCCACATTTAGCATCTCTGGGAAAGGGGAGACAGAACCACAAAGAGCCCTCAGAGAGGACAACCCATTACTTACAGCCATGATCTCTCTGGAAGGGCCAAAGTCCTTCATCCGAAGCCCCAGAGCCTCATCACCTACCGCATTTCACATTTCTCAAAGGAGCTTTTGGAGTCCTTGCCACAGTTTCCATAGGGATCACCAGCAGAGTTGACTCTCTCAAAGCAGATCCCTGGGGCAGGTTTAGCGCCTGAAACCAAAGCAAATCAGCACTTTCATCTCCTGCAAATGTTTTTAATAATTTCCTTTGAGCTGGTTTGGGTTTTTTAGGTAAAGGTAAGCTAGGTTCTGCATACAAAGAAATCCTCTCCCACATGTGACCCTTCTCTAACTGGCTCAGAATTTCCACTGGTTTACAGCATCTCTTAAATCTGTTAAGTGAAAGGCACTTCAGGGTTCATGCCTCTCCTGGGGAGAGGCTGGGGTTAGGTGTCTGTTGCCTGTGGACTCCCTGGGGATGTGCATGATTGAATTCCTGCCAAACCTGATCTAGGTACAAAGGATGCCGGCTAGCAGGCTTGCTTCCTTGAGCCCTATCCCACTCAGTTCTGGGGAGAAAAGACCCCAGAAGAGCAACATGACTCATGCTTGGATGTGATGAGAGAAGGCCATGGGGAAGTCTCATAAAACACTCTCATTTCCTTTACTTCTCAGGAACCTCACTTGGCTGGTACCCCAGCTTATTTTATGAGGGAGGGATGAACCATAGAGGCTGCAGGGGTCTCACACTCAAAAGCCATCCCAGTGCTGATGACCAAGGCTCGAAGTGGTTTAGCAGCCGGAGAGCCACCCAAACTGTCATGCAAGCATGTTCCCTTCTCTGGTCATGTGAGGAGTGAATCGAGAATCTGCCCTGGCAGGCTTTCAAGGTGATCTCTGATCATCTTCTTACCAAGAAGACCTCATGAGAAAATCAGCAAAAAGTTCCCATATTCTTAGGGAATAAATTTTGCTGTGATTCAAACCAGTTGCTGCAAGGGTGTGCATCTTTCCCCAGGAATGCTGGGATTACAGCTTCAATTAATTACTGGCATTTCACACTCAGAAGCCTGACTAATAGAATCTCCTTCACTGAAAAGAAAGCAATAATATTGCCGGCCAAATGGGGAATCTTGAAAAGATGTGGAGGAAATGGCCCCTTTCTCTGCCTAACATTTTATGCACTAAAATTAGAAAACTTGGGAAGCCAGGGCACCAAGAATTAAAATAGATTTTCAGAAATGTAAAACTAAACCCTGTTACAGACTGAATTTCTTTAAGCTGGGAAAACCTTTGAACTTCCTCAATCTTCATCTCTGTTTCTGGCAATCTGGAGGTATTTTTAAGACTGAGTATATAGGTCCTGATTCCCCCAGGGGTTCACTCCTTGTCCTTTACTAGGTGATGCTTATTTACCTATGGGTCAGTTAATTGACCAGCATTGATTAAGCTTAGTTTGGCATAGTCCATAGAGAGCTGGTTTCTGAAGCAGGAAGCACCAGGTTCCAGTTTACTTCTGTTATGTTGGCTGCGTGACCCTAGACAAGTCCCTTCACTTCTTAGGGCCCCAGACAGCTCTCAAAGACTGTAAATTCTAGAGGAGGTGCTGATTTGCATCATAGGAAGGGGGTAATTTAACTGACAATTCCCTGATGCCCTGAAATCACATCCTCTCCTGCTTCCACAAATATACCTGGCACAGACTGGGTGCTGGGGTTGCAAAGACAAAAATGAAACAATCCCTTTTTTTCTATTGATAGCGACAATGCATATGCACTAATATTTTTGCAAAACACATACAAAAACATAGGCAAAAGAAATATAATTATCGTGGGAGACACTAGAAGTTGAGGGGGTCTAGGAAACTAGGGATTTGTAAAGGGGAAAAGTGAATGCACTTCAGGCATGTGCAAAGGGGAGAGGAGAAGAGATGGAGCATCATGTGAGGAACAGCAAGAAGGTCGATGTGGCTGGATTGTGGGATAGAGGAGGGAGAACAATAAGTGTGGACAAGTCAGCTGGAGCTGGACTGTGATGGTCTGTAAGTGCCAAAGAGAGGAGATGGTACTTTATCTTGCAGGTCAGCTTCCCGAGCTGGGAAGTGACACAGTCAGAACCAGACTATAGGGATATTCAGAGGAGGGAGGAAGACAGGAGGCAGGGGCAGATATCTTGTATGGGAAGGAAGTTAATGACGCTGCTCCTTTCTGATGTAAATGTTTTGTTTACTGAACGGGCAAAAAAGGGACCCATGTGAGAAACCAAAGTAGCTGGAGGAGAAACCGCCTGAACACATGTGTTGTTTCCTTGAAGTTCATTAACATGTGACTGCCATCATCATCACTGTTACCATCATCATCACCATCGTCATCGTCACCACTACCACCACCATCCTCACCACCACCATCATCATCACCACCATCATCACCATCACCATTATCATCATCATCATCATCATTACCATCACCATCATCACCACCATCACCACCATCACCATCATCATCATCATCGCCATCATCACCACCATCACCATCATCACCATCATCATCATCATCATCACCATCACCATCATCACCATCATTATTACCATCATCATTATGAGTGAATGATGCAATTAGAAGACTTAGTTCCTAGAAGATTTAGTGTGTTTATCTCCATCAGTGCAGTACCTAGAAGGTCTCCATGTGTGGATGGAATCTCAGGGTGCTGCTGCTGCTGCCCTAGGGCCTGGCCAGCTGCCACTCTCCCTCCCTCCTGGTCACTTCTTAGTTACCAGCATAGTGATAGCCCCTCCTCAGCCTACTGTCCTTCTGGATACTCTCCTCTCTAGGTTCTCATGCTGCTGCTCTCTCCTGCTTCTCCTCCCACCTGTCTGGCCAAGCTGTCTCATTCTCCTTTGCTGGCTCCTCGAGCTGGGAACACGTGTTAGCCATGGGCATCTCTCCAGAGATGGGCCTGGATCCTCTTCTCTCCTCCCTCTATATTCTCTCCCTTGGTGATCTCATCAACTCCCAAGGACCCAATTAGTTCCATGCAGATGTTCCCCAGATCTACAAATCCACACCCAATTTCTCTCCTGAGTAAAGGGCTTTCATCACCAACTGCTTCTGCCTTAGAGACCCCGATGAGGAGTATTAGACTTTCTCCTCTACACCAACCACAGTCTCCTCTGGTGACTCCTGATAACAAAACCAGAAGATTTATTTTTACTGTAAAAGGAAATTAAGCCTTTGTTTTCTTTTTGTGTTCTTTCTTTTCCTTTGTTCTTTCCTTTATCCTTTATTTTTGTTATTTTAATTTTTGTTTTTTCCTTCCTTCCTTTCCTCCCTCCCTCCTTCCTTCCTTCCTTCCTTCCTCTCTCTCTGTTTCTCTTTCTCTTCTCTTCTCTTCTCTTCTCTTCTCTTCTCTTCTCTTCTCTTCTCTTCTCTTCTCTTCTCT
>CM053598.1:7669541-7754707 GCA_028646575.1 Pseudocheirus occidentalis | reverse complement strand
ATGGCCACAGGCACGCGGGGCCCCCGGCAGATCTAGGATCTGGTGCCAAGTCAGCTAGAATGGTCGCCCAAGGGAAGAGCACGGGACGGAGCAGCCCACGGCCAGGCACACTAAGGGAGCCTCGAAAGCCTCCAGAGCCTGTGTGCCGCCGGCCGGACGCCGAGTCATCCTTTCCAGGCTTGAGCTGAAACACTGGACCGCGGCCTTTGGCAGAGAGGGAGGCGTCCGGTTTTCTCCGTGACCGAGGTAAGGGAAGGGGGTAAAGGAGGGAGAGGGGGAGGGGGATCAAAGAGAGGATGGGGAGAAGGAGGAAGGGGGGAGGAGGAGGAGGAGGAGGGGGAGAAGGAGGAGGGGGAGGGGGAGGAGGAGGGGGAAGAGGAGTTCCTCCCTGAGCCACATCATCTAGCCGTGTGCCCCCCGTGGGGGCGGGAGGAGAGGCGGATCCGGGCGGCCCAGCGTGCCTGGCAGCCTTCCTGGGCAGGCGCACGGGGGAAGGAGGGGGGCGGTCTTCTAAGCAGCTGCTGCCGGCCCCCCGGAGCTGGGGATTGGGGGCGGGGGGCTAGGAGGCGGAGGGCCAAGGGGCGGGGTCTGCAGCAGCCTCCTCTAGGACCCCGCGGCCCGAGGCAGCTAATTTGTTCCATTGTCAAGAGAACCGTAAAAGTTGGCCGTGGGTCTCTGTGCTAGGCGGGGCCGGGGACCGGGGAGGCGGGGCCCTGGGGGCTCCTCCCCATCCTCCTCCTCCTCTTCCCACCGCCCCTCCCAGTCCCCATCTCCAGCCTTCTTCCCCGACGGGCCGGCCCGGCCCAGGGCTCCACACGCCGCCCGCCAGCCGGCCACGGTGCTCGCCGCCCACTGTCTCCAGCAGGCTCTCCTGGCCCAAGGCGGGCGTCCACGCCCCCGCTCCCCTAGGCCCCCACCCGCCACTCCCCGACAGAGCAAGAGCTTGCGGCCACTGAGCCGGCGGGCTGGGATGCGGGCGCCCGCCCGGGTGAGCCGCTGATCGCCCCCAGCCCGGACCCCGGCCCCAGGACCCTGCTGGCCCCCTGCGCCCTATGGCTCTGCCCTCCCTCTGAGCCCCCAAAGGTGGTCAGGGGAGGCTGAACGTGCGTCCCGACGATGTGTCCGCTGTCTCGGGCACCCTGTCCTCGGACCCAGAGCCAGAGCCCTAGCGGGACAGCGCCGCTGCTGCTGTTGCTGCTGCTCCAGGCGGCCTGCACAGCCCAAGGTAAGCCCCCAGGGACCTGGCCCCTAACCGGCCACCGGACATCAGCCTCAAGCAGGCTGGACGCCTGTTCTGCTCTTCCCTTCCTCGCTGGCCCCTCAGTTCCCACCAAGTTTCTTCCCGCAAACTTTTCTGCAATGCAGCTGCCTGAAACTTTCCCAAGAGCGCTCCTAGTACCTCCCCTGAGCTGCTGCCGCGTCCCGCCGCCTTCCCGGACTCATTCTGGGACTCCCCAGGATGGAGGAGGGCTCACAGATTCACACCGGGAAGGGACTTTGGGTGGACCTCTAGTCCACCTACTCATTTGACAGGTGGGGAAACTGAGGCGCGGGGCAGGGACTTGCCCAAATATACATAGTAGCTTGGGGGGAGTGACAGGGTTCAGCTCAGGTCCCCAAAAGCCGACTGGCCTCAATGTCCTCACCCAGCCACTGAGTCGGACGTGATACCTTCCCGAATCTCTCTCTAAGTGCCAGGCACTGGACTTTGGACTTCACTTATAGGAGCTAGTTATAAGACTAGGATTCGAATCTTTGCTTTGTGGCCATAGGAAAGTACCTTCCCTCTCTGGGTCTCAGTTTCCCCATTTGTAAAATGAAGAGGTTAGATGAAATGACCTCTCCGTCCCCTTCTATCTCTAAAGCCAGGATCGGACTTAGCGGTGTGAGGCTGGGTAAGTCCCTTCCCCATCTGGCCCCCAATCCCCCCCCCCATGAAGAATTAGCCAGGATTCTGCAGCTCCTGCCTAAGACTCTTAAACGATTCTCTTCAAACCAAAAAGTTGCACTTTTGTCATCGGGTGTAGGTAGGGAAGGTACCAAGGGGTCGTAAGGAGGCCCCCCATGGAGTGTCAGACTTGAAAGTAGAGTGTCAGTCTTGGAGGTAGTCTGGACCCCCATCTCCCCACCCCATTCCTTGGATGGGGCAAATGAAGCCCTGGCATGGGAACGAGCTGGCAAGGAGCAGACTGAGGCACTTTCCACTCCCCTAGCTGTCCAGGAGAGAGGGAGGGAGTCTCTCAGAGAGGTCTGGGCTACTATGACCCATAGGGAGCCCTGCTGCCAGGCCAGGATGGAGACCTCCTACAGTGAAAAGCCAGGGTTCCTGGAGCCAGCCAGATTGCCCCTGGGTAGCACCCATCTCTCCCTCCTGTTTGTCGGCTGGGTGAGCAGTCAGAGTGGCACATGGCAGAGGGCCTGGAAGCCCCTGTACCTCCCCTTGTCCCTCCCCCACAGCCTTGGCCCTGAAGCTAGGAGGACCTTCCCCCCTTCAAACCAGGACAGCCCCAGCTTCCTAATCTGGAAGCCCCTTCCTTCCTGTCAATCAATAAGCATTTATTCATTTGTTCTAGAAGTCTGTCCCTCCTGCCTCCTGTGCTCCCTCCCTCCCCCCTCGAGTCCCCCCTCCCCCTCCTGTCCTCCCTCACACCTCCTGTTCCTACCCCCTCCTGCCCCCCTCCCCTACTCCCTCCCTTCCCCCTCCCCAGAGTCCTAAGGCTGCAGTCTCAGGCTGCCAGCTCCGCAGTCATGGTCCCTACTTTGAGAGTCAGTCCTGGAGTCAATCCCGTTGGTTCTGCTTCTTCCTACCCCTTTGTCCTTGTCACCCACCCCCACCCTTGGGTCTCAGTTTCCTTCTCTGTAAAAGCAAAGGAAGGAGCATTTGAACAGCACTGGCTGTGTGCTGAGCACCATACAAATATTACTACGTTTAATCCACAAGGGCCTTGGAAAATAGGTGCTGTTAGTATCCCCCCCTTTAGAGATAAGGAAACTGGGGCAAACAGGGATCATGTGACTTGTCCAGGGTCACACAGTTAGTGCTTGAGACTGGATTTGAACTCAGGTTTTCCTGACCCCCCCCCCCCCAAGATCTCTTCCATTTCTGGAATTCCAGATGCAGAACTCCTTTCCTACGGCCTCCCCCATTCGGTTAGCCTGCATGGCCTCCCAGGGGCTCTGGATCTGTGATCCTTGGCCTGCCTGTCTCCTGGACCCCATTGCTCTCCCTTACAGAACAGATACAGGGCCCGGCCTTGACCAAGGGACCGCCCCCTTCTTGGGGCTCTCTGGCCTCAGCTCCCTCCTCAGCTCCATCTGCTCCCTGTCCCCACCCATGGGTCGTGCCCAGTGGGAGTGAGCGGTGGCCAGGGAGCCCTTCTCTGGTAGCATACATCACTGCACAGAAGCTCGGGGTTTGAAAGCCACTTTTTGCTTAAGGATTTTTGAAACTTGCCTTGCAGCTTTCCAGCGACTTGGACCATTACATGTCTCATGTTGTCATCATTCCCATCGGCCTCTAGCCAAGGCCAGCTCCCACCATCTCTGCTCCATGTTCACAGCCCCTCACCTCAGCCTGGCACCTGGCCCACAGAGCCTTGGCTCCAGATCCCAAGTCTGCCATCTGACCTCTGCCAAAGCCCCTTTGCTCTCCAGGCCTCGGTTTCTTTATCTGTAAATCTGGGGGGAGGTCAAGCTAGATGCCTCCAAAGTCTCCAGCTCCAGATGCCAATGTACTATTGGAGGCAGCCTGCCACGGGCAGGACAGGGGGAGCCTAAGATTAGAAATAGAGGAACCATGTTCAAATCCCATCTCAGTTACTAATGTGTGTGTGACCTTGGCAAGGTCATCTAACCCTGCTCAGATTCTCTTCATGAAATGAAGAGGTGGAACTACATGGCCCCTAAGGTCCATTTAAGGCCCCGATCATTGATCTGTAAACAGGGTATTTAGCCCAAAGTCATCCGTGGGCTCCCAGAATGTCTAGTAAGGTGAATAATGTTAGGGGGTAGGATGCAGGTAACCATGGCCTGGGCATCTGTGTTGTGAAATGTAGGTCTTTCTAAGGACACATTTCTCCAGTTTCTGCTAGCCTTAGCAGAGGCCTAAGGAAGGCCCCATGCAAGAAGTGCCTCTTAGTACCACTACGAGCACCATCGTTCCAGTGTGTGTGTGTGTGTGTGTGTGTGTGTGTGTGTGTGTGTGTTCGCACGCGCGTGTGCACATGCATGTGTTGGTGTGTGAGAGACATACAGAGAGAATGAGAGAAGCAAAGACAGACAGACACACACACAGAGGGTATCAGAGAGATGGACCCTTAGGGATGAAAGGGCTAGCTCTTGAACCCCAAAGGAACAGGCTTTCTTTCGGGGACTCAGCTACAGGCTTTTGAAAAATAAGTCCACTCCAGAAAGGGATTCCATTGGAAGGAAGATACCTTGTGAGAATCTGTCCTTTAAGAGTTCTCTGAGAAATAGCTTTCCACACAGACAGAAAGTCCACCAGTGGATGTGAGACCACCCCAACCTCAGCATCCATTTTGAAAATGTTCCTTTGGGATTTGGCCTCTGGATGGGAGATAGACTGGGGCCTCCTGGTGTCAGAAAACTTGGGTCTGAATACCTGTCCTCCACTTACGACCGTGAGATCTTATGCAAAGCGTAGTCTCTCTAGGCCTCAGTTTCTCCATCTGTAAAATGAAGGGATGGATAGATCCTCTTTCAGGTTCTTTCCATTTTAAAATCCTATCCCAGGGAGGAAGCTAGGAGGACCGTAGGGTCCATCTGGTCTAGCCGAACTCGTTTAATAGAAAAGAAACCACCAACTCCCATACTGGACCACAGTTGGTGTAACCCTGGAGGGTCTTCGTTGGGTCCTTTGTCCCCAGTGTCTGCCAAATGTCCTCGCTTTGTGGCTCCTCTATCTTCTCCCCCTAAACTGTTCGAAGTCTAGCTGATGATATGGATTTGTTTAATTCCTTCTTCTCTCTAAAGACTGGGTCCTTGACTGCCAAATGTTGGGGGCATCTGTCCTTCAACTGAGTCAAGACCAAGACCTTTCATCCCACCCCTTGGAAACTGCAATTTAATAAATATCGAAATGCCCAGTGGGACTTTTCTTTTCCCACCCAGTCCCTAAGATGAAGAGTGGAGGGAACAGGAGCTCGAACCCGGAACCCAGAGGCAGGCTTTCAGCCTGGCTTCTGGTACTGACTAGCTGTGGGGACCTGTACAAGCTGCATGGTCCGTGGCAGCCAAAGGCAGTTCTAGCATGAGGAGCTATGAAAGGATGGTGGTCTGCTTCATGGAGGAAGCGTTCCCATTGCAACAAATTGCTCACTCCCTAATAACATACGCATCCAACATTTATACTCTCCATTGTGTGTTTGTGTTCTTCTGCCTTCACTGGGGAGTCCCAACCCTGGGCATTGTCTAAAGCAGGGCTTTTGAACCCTGTTTGTATTGTGGAGCCCTTTGGGAATGGGGCAAAGTCTACAAACTCCACAGAATCATGGCTTTAAATACATAAAATGGAATTCATGGGATTACAAAGGAAACCAAAGATTGGTGGAAACAAAAATGTATCTTTTCCATGCAAATTCATGGACCCCCCCCCGAAGTATCCATGGACCACTTGGGAGTCCATGGCCCCAGGTTAAGAACCCCTGTCTGAAGTTTAAAGAAACTCTGATATACTTCTTGTACAGCTGTTGTCACCAAGGCAGCTCAGGGTAGAGTGGAAAGAACCCCAAAGTGTAGTTAGGAGGAAGTCAGGCTGCTGACTGTGACCTTGCTGAGCCTGCTTCCTCATCTGTAAAGTGGGAATCACCATAAATCTACTATATAAACAATAAAAAACATTTATTAAGTGCCTACTGCATGTAAAACAGCATGCTTGGGGACATGCTAAGTTTAGATAGGATATTATCCCTGGCTGCATGGAGCTCAGTCTTAGCAGGGTGTTAGGACACCCATAAGGATGGCTCTGCTACACAATATTTCATGATTTGGTCAGTAGAGGGGAACAAAAAAGAGCGTCCCTGGAAGTCAGAGAGAAAGGTTACTGAGGGCAAATCAGGGTGCGTCCTTGGGTGGGAGCTAGAGAGCAGAGGCATCCGGCACTCCTGAGTGGCCCTGAACAAAATGAAGATGAAATTGGGGACTTTTTGAACAAAACACATACCAATACAGTGTCACGCACATAGGTCATGTTAACATGTGGCTTTCTAAGTCACTCTGCAGCCTGCAGGGAGCTTTGTGAACAGTTAAGTGGCCCAATTTCTACGGGAGTGTGTTGGCGCTGCTGCCGGGCACTGTGGGACCGTGGAAATGCGATTTATTATTGTTAAAATTTGTAGGACTGGAGGACACGTTGGGAAATGTTTGTGTACTTAAAGTTGTTTCATCAAAGGAAGAGAAAATATTTGTATTGAATCACTTACTGAGCTATTGGATGAGATTAGGCTGTTTAATAAAAACAACTTCCCTTTCTGTATCCCAGTCCCAGAAGTGATTCCTTCTTGAGCTAAATGGTCCTTGTATCATCAGCCATTTGTGAAGACAGGACAAGCAGGTGTGGGAAACATTTTCAGATGTTTCTTTGATAGCCAATGTCTGATATGGAGGCTCTTTGGCTGCCCTCCCTAGGGAGTCTGCCTAAACAGTGCTGGATGAGCAGGGTCTTTTGTATCAGCTCTCACTGGGACTGAGGGGAAAAATGATAGCACAGACTTGGAACATTTTAGAATGTGTTTTCTGTACATTATCTGACTAACTTTTTCAAAGGCCTTTATAAGGGCTCTACCCTTCTGAAAGTGCTCTCTGCGTTCTGATGCGGCTGCTGACGGGAAATAACTTTGGGGGACAGTACAATTCAGAGTCACTTAGGGCGCCTTTGAAGAGAAGGTTTGAAGAGCTTTGCTTTATATACACTGAATTCTTGCTCCAAATGAACATTTATCTGCTAACTGACTTGCACAGGTCATTTCACTCCTTAACAACGTCCCATTTACAAAGTTTCATTTCTCTCATTTGGGCACTTAATGACATTTTATTTAATTCCCTTCTTGTTTCTTCATCATTGGGTCATTTCTTATCCCATTTTCAGAACAAGGATGGTTTAGTGCTTTTGAATAATTCATTCACTTAGCAATCATTTGTTAAATACCTGTTGTATGCAGAGTGCTGTGTTGGATGATAGGGAAGATACCTGTTTAGTAAGACACAACATGTGCTCTCATAGAGCCTATGGTCTAGAAGGGAGAGAAGACGCAGGCCCAGACCATTATAAGATACACTATTAAGAAGTGAGAATCATAGGACGGAGAGCTGTAAGGGGGCTTAGAGATCATTCGGTCTGATTCTCTCATTTTACAGTGGAAGAATCTGAGCGGCAGAGAGGTCATGATTTATCCAAGACTGCACAGGTAGGAAGAGCAGTGGGATTTGAACCAAGCTCCTTTAATGCCAAAGAAAGCCCTTATTTGGACTCCATCATGGAATACCATTGTTGCGGGGGGTGAGGGGAGTTCAGAAGACCTGGATTCAAATCCTTACTTTGACTCTAAAGGCAAAATGTAAAAAGAGCGTGATCCTGGGGGTCACAGGCTCAGGCCCTCCATGTCCTCCAGGACCTTTAACAACTCAATTTCCTCTTTGGGGGTAAATTTCCTCATCTCCAAGTTGAGGGATTGGTCTGGGGGATCTCTCAGGTTCCTTTTAGCTCTGAAATTATAATGTATGATTTGAGATTTTGCTTTCAATATGGCTCCTATGAGTCTGGTAAACTTAATGCTGTATTTAAGCAGAAACTCAGGTACAATTCTAATTGTGGAATACATAATTGCCCTTGGCACAAGCTGTAGGGAAAAGGAATTTCTGTATATCAAATCAACTCTCTTGAGAACACATGCACACTGAGCCATGCAGTCAGCACAGTGAGCCCGCTAGTCCTCAGGCTTCCTCCATTACAGATATGCCACAAGACAGCTGGCTTTCTTGTAGACCTACCTAATCTCCGCTGTGGCAGCTGCTGGAGTAAGCAAGACTGAGGACAACCCGGTTGAAATGGGCTGGGAAGAGGAGGTGAGGATTATGGCCAATGTCTCAGTGTGGGGAGAGAGATGGAAACAGCTGGGGAAGGAAGCTGCTCAGCATTCTGGAAGCCACTTGCTTGCCAGCTGAAGAGCCGCCTGGACTTGATTAATGGGGGTCTTCCAGGCATCCTTCCCAATCCTCCTCTGCTTCCTCCTTGGGGTACCAAGGTGATCCTCGTGCTCAGATGCTCCACCTATTCCAGCTGGTCCTACCCAGGGAGAAAGACCACGGAGATGGCACTGGAGGGCAGATAAAGGGTCTGCCTGCTGTTTGGTGGAAACCCAAGCTCAGCACCTTGGGAAGGTCTGGCAGCAGATTTACCAGAAAGGGCTGGATCTTTGGCCTCAGCAAAGAATCTATGGCAGCTGGAATAAGACTAATCACTAGTCCCCACATCGTTCTGGGATTTACAAAGAACTCTCCATTTGATCCTTACAACAACCCTGTGAGGGAAGTGCTGGTCTTCTTGTTGGAACTGTTTGGAGATACAGTGGTGCAAACCCTGAAGCTGGAGTAAGGAAGACCCAAGTTCACATTGTGCTTCAGCTGTGTCCTAGCCGTGTGATGCTGGGCAAGTCACTTTTCTCCCAGCCTCAGCTTCCTCATTTGTGAAATGGAGATATTAACAGCACCTTTCTTTCAGGGTTGATGTGAGAATCAGATGAGGTAATGTTTGTAAAGCTTAAAGCAGGATATAAATGCTCACTCGAGTTATTTTTCCAATTTACAGTTAAGGAAACTGAAGCAGGCCAAAGGGGAAGTGACTTTCTCAGGGTCACACAGCTAGCGGGTGTTGGAGGCAGACTTCAAATTCATGCCTCGCTGACTCCATGCCCAGTACGTAGGCACCTGCCGCGCAGAGGTTCTCTTCCCAGACTATCATTGGCTCCTGCACCTTTCTCATCCTACTCAGCTGAATTACATAATGTCATTGGTCCTCTTCAAAAATGAAAGATCAACGGAATGGGGCACACAAGCTATGGAGAACTTCCTCTAAAGCCCTTTGCATTTGTGAGATTGTCCTTCCAAAGGTCTTTAGTCTTATCTCTCAACTCCCTGCTCGCCTGCTGCCTCTGGATAAACTATCCGTGGGACTCAGCACTTCCCTTGGGGTCCTGGAGGATCTTAAGTGGGGTGTTTGTCCGGGCTTCTAGGTTTGGGGGACAGAATAACAGCAGAGGTTTGCTCTACCTGGTCCCCAAGCATGGAGCTTGGGGCAATAGAGAAGCTGCTTTGGAGCTGCTATAAGGAAGAACTTTCTAGCAGACAGAACCATCCCAGATCCGAATGGACCATCTTGTGAGGTAATAAGAAGGAGAACTGGGTGATGAGGCTCACGCTCAGCTGCCCTGGAGCACAGGCTCCCAAAGTCTTAGAGATGATGGTGTCTCGAACTTCCTGCCCTCTCCTTAGGACCAAGGCAGATGCCTATGGCTGGAGTGGACTTTACGTGGCTTAATATTTATCGAGTGGGTTTCCCCCTCCACGAGTGGCTCCATCTTTTCTTTTTCTTTTCCTAATATTTTTTCAAAGCACATGGGTCCTACCGCAGTTTGGAAAAGCTGCGCTTTTTGTTTGGGTTGCTTTGGTTTCCTGGGATGGTCATGGAGGCTCCATCCAGTTGATTGGATCTTTCTTCTCCGACTTCACTCTCAGAAGGAGCAGCAGCTGTCCTGTGAGGCCTGTCTGTCCTGTGAGTTATAGATTTCCTCTATCCTTGAATGCACAAGGAGAGTTGTCAGATCCCCCACGTTCCCTCGTGTGTCTGGTGCATCCATGCTTCTTGTGGCTTCTAATGTTTCTAAAGCATTGTTCCTTGTCCTGTCTTCTGGGGCCAAGCAAAAAATGTCTAAGGCAGCATTACAAAACACTGAATGTAGCTTCTCAGTGGAAATGCATCAGGAATGCTTGGTAAACAGAGTAAACTCTGTGGCATATAGACTTCAAGTCTATGCTCCTTCAGGAAGAACTCTGCACATGAGCTGACACGCGGCTTTGCCGGAATGGCTATGTGATCTCGGCCAAGTCACTTGCCCTTGGCCACCAAATGAGAATGTTCCTTTGCTCACAGGATCGGCAGGAGGATGAAATGAGGGATTTAGTGACATGCCTTTATTTCTCACAAACATGTAGCAATGGAAACTGTGACTTACGAAAAAGACGCTATCTTTCCCCATCTCTGTGTGGTGACCCATGAGCTGGGGCCATTTCATAAGATGGACATTTTCTTCTTGTTTGCTTTGCCCACATGTATCTCAAAGTCCTTGTAGGGTCCCTTGGAAAAAGTGAGCTTATGAACGGGGAAAATCTTTGACATTTGTCTCCAAAATTTTTGGAAGCCCATTTTTGCTAACACCTGATCTGAAGAGTGGATGGGGCCTCTTTCTAAAGTGGCTGCCTGTGCACTAAATTTACCCAGAGAGTAAGAACTGAATGTGATTTGTATAAAACACATTTTATCCAAGTGAGTCAAAACTTGACCAAGGAGTAAAATGCCTCCAACTTTCTACCATTTTGCTTAAAAACAACAATGAAATATCCACTGACATTTTTGGTCTCTTGGCTTTAAAAGTAAAGGAAAAGACAAGTGTAGAATTTGTGAGCAAGAAAAGCCTGGAGAGTTGATTTTGATTGATCTGGCTTGTTCTCAAGAGCCCTCATTCACTGGGTGAAATAACACGTAAGCACAGCTTCCACTTGGGGTCAGTGGAGATAATCAGCCAGGAGAGGCATTTGGCAAATACCCGTTTCACTGAGGAGGGTTCTCTGAAGTGAATGCTGGTTACTCACATAGGCAGATGGCCGAAGCCCTCGCCTCACGTCAGAGGGGCTGAAAAGCCTTTCTTTTTCATAGAACTAATTGTGGCCTTGCCAACATTGGACAGCACCGAGCTTAAACTCTGATAATGGGAGGAGAATTGGTTCCACCCAGTCTGCTGCTTCAAACCAGAATCCCTAGGAGTCTGTTACACAGTATCTGTGACACTGGAGTCTTGAAACATTTAAGAAATACCAGGAAGGTGGGGGGGGGGGTGGAAGGGGCGAGAATCTTGCTGTGTGTTTTCCTTTAGGAATTTCTCCACCTGAAGAATTTTTCCTATAAATAGATGCTTGGTGGGGCAGAGTGGTTCAGGCACAGCCCTGGGGGTGACCTAGCCCAGCTGTCACAAACTCAGGTTTCCTCCTGTTCTCAGCAAGGGGCAGGCTCTGTCTGTTTACAACATGAGCAGCCTAGTCGGTGTTTCTCTAGAAGGCTTGTTAATGGACTTAGGGTGGTACCTTGTAGCTTGGGGGAGGCCCACACAGCTCTCTTCGACCCATCCGAGGTTCTCCTAGGGTGGAGAACCTGGCAGTAGTTGCTTCATTGTGGTCCCATCTATTTTAGGATTTTATATCGTTTAGACCTAGGCCTGTGATTTCCTAGGTAGATGGAATTCCTGCTGTGGAAAGGCCTTCCACGGATGCAAATCAGCGTTTTATCTGGAATCCTTAGTTTACAGCTTTGTGGGGAGCGGGGTGTGTGACTGAGAATGAAAGCCAGCAGCTATTCTGAGGCCTGGGCTGGCCCTGTTTCAGGTGGGCCACGTGGACCCTCCTCTTATAATTAGACTGTATTCTCCTATACTCCAGTGCCTTGCCCAGTGACACATAGTAGGCACTTAATAAACCCTTCCCCATTCATTCTTTTCCTTATCCATTCTTCTTCCCAATATTTTGAACCAACTCTATATTGTATTTATCAGAAAAAATATCACGTTCCCCCGTCTAAGTACATAATTAGAGCATTTGACTCATTTTCCGCTTTGATATCACACGATGACAGTGAGAATTTCTAGCTGTTATTATTTGCCTCGAAGACCTGTGAAGCGTTTTACCAATGGTCTCTGATCTGAGCCCCACAACCCCCTGGGAGGCCACGCAGGTGGCAGTGGCACAGAAGCGGCAGCAGCAACAACCATAGCTAGCATTTATGCGGGTCTTTAAGGGAGGTCCTCTTACAGCCCCGTTTTACAGGTGAAGAGCCTCAGGCAGACCAGTGCCTCACTTACTTTCAGGATAAATGAGTCCCCTGAAATCCTACCAGCTTTTGATAGTCCCCGCCTTCTCACCTCCCTCAGCCTTCGCTTCTTTCTGATTGGAGGACTGGAGGGCGGAGCTCTAAACTCCTCCCAAAGCTTACCTTGATAGACCGCAGGATCCGCCCTCTCCAGCTAACTTCTCTTCATCAGCAGCCCGCCTTGCTTTGGGCTCCGCAAAACATGGTGCCCACAGGAGCCCTCCATTCCTGCTTAGCAGCTCTCATTTTGGGGTTTCCCTGCATTAGATTGTAAGCTCCTTGAGGGCAGGAACTGTCCATTGTTCTCATTTGTATGTCCCTCTCTTAGCTCAGTGCCTGGTGCTTAATAAATCTTTATTTAATTGAATTGAACTTGTCCGGGGTCACATAGCTACTAAGTGTCCGTCCGTGGCATGATAAATACAGATGGAATAAATAGCATACAGAACAAATCCCCAAATAAATACAAGGTGGTTAGGAAACAGAGTGCTAGCAGTCAGGGGGATCTGGAAAGGCTTTGTGGAGAACGTCGCCCGGAAAGGAGGCAGGGATTCCATGAAGCAGGGAAGTAGAGCGGGGAGGACGTTCCAGGCATGAGAGCTGCACAGGGCCAAGCACAGGGATGGGAGAAGTGCGAGAAATAAAGAGAAGGTTCTGCTTTGGCTGGGCTGGCAGGGCAGGAAGGGGAGTCGTGTGTGATGAGCCTAGGACAGTAGGTTGATACCAGATGGGAAAAGGTATTAAAAGCCAAACACATGATCATGTATTTGATTCCAAGGTAATAAGAAGCATGGGTGTTTTTAGTGAGTAGACATCAGACCCGCATCATTTAAGAATATCACTTTTGGTATTTTTACATAATATTTCAGGACTTGGACAGCTGTGCGGCAGGTGGACTTGGGGAGAGAGAGTCTTGAGCTGGGAAGACTGATTAGGACACTTGTCCTGGCCCATGTGTATGTCATGTGTCATAGGCATAGGACGGCCCTCCCCTAAGGCAGAAGGAAGCCATCTCGTACACTCTTAATCAAAAACCTTCGGCAGTTGCCTGTTTCTTATTTTATCCATTTCTAATCTCCCTGGTCTGTCTTTGAAAACCTTGCCCTCCCCATCCGTGTTTCCTTTTGGTGCCCATTGTCATCAATGGGCCATCAAAGGGCCAAGAGCTTTGACTGTTTTTATTCAATCATATCTGACTCTCGGTGACCCTATATGGGATTTTCTTGGCCAAGATTCTGGAGGTACTGTCCATTTCCTCCTTCAATTGATTAAGGCAAACAGAGGTTAAGTGACATATCCAGGACCACACAGCTAGTGATTGTGTGAGACTGGATTTGAATTTAGGTCTTCCAGATTCCAGCCCCAGTGCTCTATCCACTGAGCTATCTTGAGTGGCCTCCTTTTCAGACTTTCACCCTCCTGACTCCCCTCCCCCAGCCCCAGCCCATTCATTGCATGATGTAGAACCTGTACGTGCCATACAGGCAGCAGATGCTGTCTCATTCCCTGACCTCTGAATGTGGCCACTGATGTCATGTCCCCCCAGCCAGACTGCAAACTCCTGGAGGAGGTCAAGAATATGTTGTAATTTCTTTGCTTGTCCTCTTTCTCACATCGAGTGCCTGATGGTAACAGCTCACATTGATGCAGAGTTTCCAGATGCATGTCTCTTAGGAGACTGAGGTTCAGAGAGGGGCAGCAATGTTTTCATCATCACACAGCAAGGCAAAGTTGGAGCTGGGACTGGAGCCTCGCCTTTGAATTTCAGGTTTTTTCTTCCTCACTGTTCATATCAATTGCTACTTGTGCACCTGATTCTGTGAGATCATTTCCCCCAGTCTTCCTTTCCCTTACTACCTCCCCAAAGTGTGCTCCTCTTCAAAGTCTCTGTCTAAATGCACTCCCTCTATGACCCTTGATGATGAAAGTGTTCAGGGGATGCATGTATTATCTCTACATATTAGAGTGTAAACATCTTGTTCTTGTTTAGTCCCTTCCCATTGTTCACTCACGTTTACCTTCTTATGCTTCTCAACTCATGTTTTCTCTTAAACATTTCTATGTAGCTTTGGTCTTTTCATCAAGAAGGCTTGGAAATTCTCCCTTCCATTAAATATATATTTTTTCCTTGTACAATTGTACTAAATTTTGCTTGTTATGTTATTCTTGGTTGTTTATATCTTTTACCATATGGAATATTGTAAGTCCTTCACTCCATTATACAAATGGCTGCTATGTCTTTCATGAACCTGACTATGATTTCTTGGTCCTTGAATTCTCTCTTTCCATTTCCTTGTAGTATTTTGTCCTTTGACCTGGAAATTCTGGATATTGGTTACAATATTTCTTGAGGATTTCATTTTTGGGTTTCTCTTAGGAGGTGACTGGTGGATGTTTTCTATTTCCATTTTTCTTTGTGGTTCTCAGAAATCTGGACATTTTTATTTTAAAATTTCTTGGAATATAATGTTGGGGTCCTTTTTTTGGTCATAGATTTTTAGGTAGTCCTATGATCCCTAAATTTTCTCAGTCTGTTGGAAATGATTGATTTTGATATGATATACCTTGTATTTTCTTCTTTTTTCCTATTGCTGATTAGTTTTTAATATTTCTTATAGTATTGTGGATTCCTTATCTTTTATCCTTACCATTTAGTCCACTGTGATTATCAGGGAGATTGTTTCTTGGGCAAGATTTTGAACCTTTTGTGCAAAAATGTTAATTCACTTTCCTTTCTTCTATAGCTCTCATTTCTTTTCCAACTTTTTCCTTCAGTGCTCACATTTACTTAAAAAATTTAAAAAAACCTCTCGACTCATCTCTTTCAGAAGATTCTAGTTGAACTTATACTCAAGCAGTGGTTTTCTTCAAAGTTTTGCTTGCAGCTATTGGTGGAGCCATTTTTTCTTTTAGTTTTTTTTTCTCTACTTTCTATGTCATGCTAATAGATTTTCATGGTTGGATTCTTTTTGGTTGGCTCATTTTCCCAGAATACTTCCAGACTTTGGACCTTATGTTAGGGATGAGCTCTGCATACTACTAGAGGGAATGTCTGGACTGATTCTGCCGGTGCTTTCCTTGGGTGTTAAATATTAAGTTATTCCAGGACCTCAGGGACAGCTCGGGCTGAGGACCAGCAAACTTTCTTGCTTCTAGAGTATTCTGATCCTGTTCGAAGTCTGAACTTTGAAAGCTTCTGACATGGGTTTAAGTCTGAGCAACACAACTGTGGGCTTGCTCCAAGTAGCATTCTATTAGACTGCTGCTGGACTCAGCCACTATTAGCTAGTTGAAAAGCTCTGCCAGTTCAGAGGGACAAAGCTGCAGGTTTCCCTTTGAGGTGGAAGTGTTTCTCTGGTTGTTCTGTTGGAGGCTTCAGAATGGGCTGAAAGCTACTCTGTTCCTAAGATTCAGGTCACAGTCTGGCCATATGTTTCTGAATGCTTTCCTCGTCTGATATGTAATCTAGTCCCAGCGGCTACTCCTTACCTCTGAATACCACTCCTAAGAGCTGATCCTCTCCTCCCGCTAGATCTGTGCTGTGGGGCTAAGCAGTGAATAATGGCTGCAAACTGACAGGTATTACTAAAGCCTGCTTGGTTGGGCCCCCTCTGTTGGATCTAGGGCCACTTCTTGACCTGGTGTACAGCCTCTCTCTCTACTAGAATTCTCTGCATCACTGTTATTCCATCCACAGACTTCTCTGTCTCTCTTTGATGACCTGGACTGGAAAAATGACTCACTATGATTTTCTCTTGCTTTTCCCAGCTATGACTTGGTCTGGTGCATTGTTTAGACATATTTGAAGGGATTGGGAATGGGAGGAGGCTTGCTTGTACTTCTTACTACTCCACCATCTTGGCTCAACTTCCTTGGCTTCTCCTTGGCTCACTTTCCTCATTTTTATGCATTTTAAATATTTTTACCAATGTTCTTTTGTCTTTTTGTATGCATTTCTATTGTTTTCCACCAACTCATCACACCCCCCAAAAAACACTATATATTCCTATTATGAGTAAACATTGTCAAAACAAATCAGCCTGTTGGTTACATCAGAAAATGTATGTCTCATTGTGAACCTTCTTCTGGGAGGTTGGAAGCATGATTCAACCACTTCATTTTCCAGAAGAGTTTAGAAAAAGATTTGCCTAGGTTTGATGCCTATTTTAATTACATTAGAGAAACTAGCTCTTTACAGAAATCCCAGGGTGCCTTGTTTTGCAAAAGTGAATGATCACCCCTTCATTTTTCTCTTCTTTGAATCTAGATTTCCATCTGTTGGGATGGCTTAGAATTATATTCACACAGGGAGTCAGCTTGCCAGAACTGGTCCAGTTTTACTCATTTTCATCGGCTTTGTTGGTTTCCTCTTTGTTTCCTTCCTCAGTACGCCTTTCCCAAGGTCCCAACTAGTCTGACTGCAACAGTGAAATGACTCTGCTTTGGAAACATCCCTGAAAGTGAGGAGATGCGGGTTTACTGGCTCTTGACCCATCCAGAAACTCCTCAGAAGGACACCTGAGCTGTCTGGTCTCCTCACTGCCCCTCCCAATTGAGCTAATATGGCAACAAGCAAACATTTCCTATCCTGTTAACCATAGCTGGATCATAGACACACAGTCAGGGAAAACTGGATGCAAAACTTGGCAAAGAGGATTGTCAGCTGGTTCATTCTGGAGGACGTTTGTTAATGGAAACTAAGGAGCTGGCCACCATTAGGAAACATTACCACCAAATACATGCAAAAGAGCTGAATCTGATGCTATTCAAACACTTGTCTGCAGTTTGACATTTTATCTTACTCAATGGAAGACTGTCGACCTACCAATGACAAATCAGCTCATGTGGGGCACGTTGCCTGAGGAAGATAAAGTTGTCTCCAGAACACTGGGGCATCCAAGAGGTTCTGAGAATTTTGATAAAAAACATACAAAACATCCTTCCTTGATCTTCTTGTTTTTAAGGCACACTAAACAAAAGAAGGGATTGAGACTGGGGAGGGAGGTTGTAGTCCTCATTCCTGAATGTGGTATTTACAGCCAGTTCAATAGAGGTTGTTTGCCAGCACAAACTTTTAATGTTTATAATTGAGATTCACTTCTAAATTGAAAATAGTAACAGTAGACATGTTTTTGTAATAGATAAACTCTGAGAAATTATAACAACATAATTTTCTTTTTAAATGGTAACCCGGAATCTCTTCTACCCTGAGAGTCCAGTATGACTTTAATTACATGAGTATAGATGAGAATCTCCTTTGAAAGGAATGATGGTAATTTAGTTTTTATTTTAATACCAAGGTTGCTAGCTGATGGACCTGGAGCTTATCTATGAGATATAAAGAGGGTCATCACCTTTATGAAGGAAAACTCTGCCCTGGGGCACAGTTCTATTTCTTCCTGAAGTTTACATGTCTGTGAAAACTCACTGTGGTTATTCATTGGTATTTCCTTAAGAAGAATTATGTCCTGTACCCAACAAAGATTATTTTTCATCAAGTATTGCAGAGATAGCTGGAAACAGTGGTAAGGGGACTGCGTTTGAACCAGAGGACCTGGGTTCAAATTCTGCATCCCTTTATTTTATCTTGCTAAGTCACTTTCTCTTGGTAGTATTCAATTTCTTTACATGTGATGTGAGAGACTTAGAAGGGGAAAGGAAGGACATAAGAATGTATACAGCACCTACCAGGTGCCCAGCATTGTGCTGAGGATTTTGGCAATATTTTCTCCCCTTTGATCCTTACAACAACCTTGGGAAGCAGGTACTACTATTTATCCCTGTTTTGCAAAGTAGGGAACTGAGGCAAACAGAGGTTAAGAGATCTACCCAGGGTCACACAGCTGGTACGTTATCTGAGGCCAAAACTGAGCTTGGGTCTCCCTACGTCTAGACTCAGTGCTCTGTGCACTCTGATGCCCTCTGATGGCCACCTAGGTTAGACGGCCTTGGTCACTCAGGTTTATTCCTAGGGATGATTCAAATCCCCTGTATTATTTATTTCACTTTGGGAGAAAAGTAGATGGAGAGCTAGTCTTAGAGTAGGATTCTGGTTCTTTCTCTGTCACCCACTGGCTTACCAAACCCTGTTCTTCATCTGTGCTCTCCATCACCCATGACCCCCAATCCCTGGGTTGAGGCTCTCCCAGGCTCCTTCCCCAAACTAGCTGCTCTCTCCTCTTCTTCCCATCTTGACCCCTTGGTGAACCAATTCAATCCGCATTTTTCTCCCCTCTTGAGGCTCTCCACCCCTTGCCATATCACCAGTTACGCCTCAGCTTTGGATCACTCCCACCATTTGTCACCTTCACACCTACTCACAGTGGGCTGAAGGAAGATGAAGAAACTCACTCAGCCATTCTCCCTGGATCCGCTGCAAAATGGTTACACAGCCTCACCGGTAAATCCTGCCCAGCGTCCCCTACCAGCCCATCCTCTGCTCTCCAGTGGCTCTTCTACACCTTTTTTTCTCACCTCCAACCTCCTGTGGCCCCTCTTCCCCCTGCCTTCCCAGCCAAGAGCTTTGCCTCATAATTTACTGGAAGAAAAGTGGCCATTCCCCCTGAACTCCGTCCTCTCCCTCCTTCCTTGTCTCCCATCGGGTAGGTGCCTTCTGCCCCTTCCTCCTTCACCCCAGTCTCACATAATGAAGTGACCTTGTTCTTGATCAAGGCCAGTCCCTCAACTGTCTCCTCCCACACCACCCTCTCTCTCATCCCTGCTCCATCATTTATGACCAGTTCCTCTCTCTCCACGGGCTCATTCCCTCTTGTCTACAAAGGTCCCTGACTCCCCCATTCTCAAAAGCTCCATTCTTCCATCCCCACCATCCCCTGTATCTCCTCTGCCCTTTGTAGCTAAACCCCTCACAAAGGCCATCGACAAGAGGTACCTGCCCTTTCTCTCCTCTCTTCTTAACCCTTTACAATTCAGCTTCCCACCTCGTCCCTGCCCTGAAACCACTGTCTCCAAAGTGACTGCTCATTCCCCAGTTGCCAGATTCAAGGCCTCTTCTCCACCTCCCCTCTTCTGGGCCTCCCTGAAGCCTCTGACACTGCTGATCACTCTGCTCTCTAGGGTTTTAGGACGCTCCCCCACCATCTCCCCTGGCTCACCTCCTCCCTCTCTGACAACTCTGATTCAACTTCCTCTGCCGGATCGGATCCTCTTCCAGACCAGGCCTTCTAGCCTTAGGTGTCCCTCAGGGTTCGATCCTCATCCCTCTTCTCTTCTTGATCTCATTGCTTCCTATGGACTTAATTACAGTCTCTATGCCAGTGATTCTCCAATCTACCTATGCTGTGCCAATCTCTCTCCTGACCTCCAGTCTCAAAATTCCAATTGTCTCAAATTGGATGTCCAGTAGACAAACCCAACATGTCCAAAACAGAACTCACCCCCTGCCCCAGCCCCCGCTGGCCTTCCCCATTACTGTAAAGGGCTCCACTGGCCTCCCAGTGTTTGAGGCTCACAATCTGAGAGCCACCCTTGTGCAGCTCCCATCACCTCATGTCTGTTGGGAGGTTCTCCTGCCTCAAGCTTCTCCCCACTCCAATCCCCTTTCCATTTAGCCCCTTAAGCACAGGTCTAATTGTGTCACCTCCCTCCTCAATAAACTCCCTATTGTGGGGCCCAGTTGTCTCCAGGATGAAAAAGGGCATTCAGAGCCCTTCGTGACCCAGCCCCCTCCTGCCTTACTGTCTGACATGGACTCTTCAATCCAGTGACACCTGCTTCTTGGCTGTTCCAGGAAAAAGAAGCTCAATCTCTCGACTCTGGGCCACATACGCACACAGACCCACAGACACATAAACACATAAAAATACATGTACTCACATACACAGAGACACATACCACATACACATATACACATGCATGCATATAGATCCATAACCACACATCCACATGCATGATGAAGGGAAGGGACTGAAGGAAGTTTGAGCAAGGCATCGTGCCTGTATCCAAGGAACAGAGATCGAGCAGGAAACCAGTTGCAAGTCTAACAAACAGCTCAAGGTGGGGGAGAGAGTTGGTCATTAATGGGTCAGGTGGCCAGATGCTTCCAGGGAAGTTGCACTGTGCTTAGGACTTACCCATGCCCTGGCCCCCAACCCAGCTTGGCTCCAGGCCATGTCCTGGCTCCTCTGCAACGCAGAGGCCATAGGCTTGGTCAAGGCAAATCCTGACTCTTTCCAAGATTGACTAGCCTAGCAGAAAAGGGAGAAGGGCCCTAGGATAAGGCGGGAGGACTTGGAGCAGAGTCGGCCTTGACATTTGTAAGACCTTGGGCAAGTCACTTAATTTCTCTGATCTACTGTTTCCTAATTTGTAAACTGAATAGATGCATTATTTACTTCACAGAGTAATTGTGAGGATGTGGTGGGAGAATGCGTGGAAGGGGGGCTTGCTGAACCAGAAAGCTCCTATAAATTGAAGCTATTAGAGCCTAATGCCTTCTATTTCAAGGCATCTTAAAACCGTCACATAATTAATCTACTCAGCATCACAATGCAGTCTGTTGTAATGTGAACCATGATTCTCATTCTCCCAGTTTTTCAGACTAAGGAAATAGTGGTAATAAATTGTTAGTGGAAGTTAAAACTCAAACTTACACCTCCTAAACACAGCTAATAAGGCCTGGCTTATGGGGGTAATTTGTGGCTGAGAAATATGTTTTATCTCCAGCGCATAAAGTTGGTTTAAAGCATAAGCCAGAGCCGCATCAGAGAACGTGCTAAACAAGACCAGCTATTCAGAGAAGCCATTTAAAAAATATCCCCCTCATTGGTGTCACACTGTAAATTCTAAATAGAGTCAGCTCCATCCAATGGGGCCTCATGCAGGTCACAGGGAGTACTTGATGGGGCCAGGCCACTGGACACAAACCCAGACCACGGCCATGCTGGGCAGTGGCCAATGGTCAGCGGGTGGGCTTTCAATGTGTACTCGTGATACTTAAGAGTTGATCATCCAGTCAGGGGACGGTGGCTATTTTGGTGAGCACCTTGACTGATGGAGGGCTTTGTACGGGAGGGGCGGGGCGATTCAGAAACGGCTAAGTCGCATGTCCCCTGCCCTGTCTGCTCCAGCAGCCCCTGGTCCTGCTTTCCGCCCTCATTAGTAGCTGCCCTTTTTTCTTCTTTCATAAAACTATCACCCCAGTTCACTCTGAAGTTCATAGACTGGATCACACTAGGTCCCTGCCCAAGCTCCACTTTATGGCTATATTTTGGGCCCTCCTGGCTTACATGAAATGTCAAGGGTCACTGTTTCTCTTTGGAACAGCAACCCTGGGGGTCTTCCCCTCCCAGCCTGTTTTCCTCTTCTTTTTCTCTAGTTAAAGGGACCCTCCCTGGACTTACTTCTTAAAGAAGCCTATTCACTGAATGGGTTTTGCCTCACTCAAAGTGAGTCTGTGAAATGCCTCAGTCTAAAAGGACCAAGGTCTCCCAATGCATCCCGGGCCATCTCCAGCCGTCCTGATAGATACCTGGCCCCGGACCCAGATGGCTCTGAAGGAGACAGTCAAAGTCAACTGCGAGTCACGTCATCATCTCCCTGATGCCACTGTCCTCTTCGAGAATGACAGACAAACACAACAATGGCATGAGCAGCAGCCGCCCAGCCTGGGCAGTGGAGAAGTCAGTGGAGAAACTTGTCATATCTGAATTCCTCATCAAAGCTCTCAGACAAAGTGAAGACTTCATTCACAGAATGTTAGAGCTGAGAGAGTGAGAGGGACCTCACTGCCTACCTGGTCTGGACCACACCTGAAATAGAATCTTCTCTTCAACATCCCTGTCCTTGGGGCAGCTGACCTCTGCCTGAAGACAGCTGGGGTCTGCAACCCCTCCCCCTCCTCTCTAACCACCCCTTCCTCACCTCTCCAGGCAACCCCTTCCACTTTGGGGTGGCTCTCATTATGAGGACATTCTTCCTGGCCTCAGATCTCAGTTGGCCACTTTGCACATTTTCACCCATTGTTCATGGGGCTAAGGCAGACAAGTCCCATCCCTCTCTGGCCATCTGGTCCAAGGCCTCAGTTTACACATGATAAACAGAAGCTGAGACACTTGCTCCAGGGTTCAATAGTCCTGAATAACTGAGCTAGATCTGGAGCCTGAGTTCTCTGACCCCAAAGGGCGCTAACCACTAGCATTTGTCCAGCCCTTTCAGGTATGTGTAGCACCAGTGCAATGTTTACAGCACCCATGATCACAATAAAGACCATGACTATAAGTATTGAATGATGTACAATCACAAAATATACCAGACTCTCCAGATAGAGGACAGAACTGAAGCACTTATTTAGATACCAGAAAGCTAAATCCCAAAACCAGTAAGCCAATTCTATCATAGTACCAAAGATATTCAGAAGCCATAATAACCCCGAGAGCCACAGCCTCCTTCAACCTCCCCACAAACCAATACAAGTTCAGTATTTACTCATGGGCCTATCTGACTCCTCGCCTGAGGTCCCCTCTCTCCCCCATCATCCGGCTAGCTCTGACTACCAGCGTTCCATGGGCTCTGCTTCCCTTCCACAAACTCCTCCATCACAGGCTCCACGTGATTATATTCAGCCTATCAGGGGGCAGAGTTTACTTTCAAAGCAGGGGAGGTCTTCAAACCCCCTACATCTATTAAGGGGCAGGGAAGATCTTCAAATCCCTATTCCCATTACAGCTTGCCAAGGGTTTTCCATTTATCGCCTTTCTGGATGCTCACAACAACCCTGAGAGGAAGGCGTTATTATTAACATGGATGGGAAAACTGGGGGAGAGAGAGCTTAAGTGACTTGTCCAGGGTCACTCAGTCAGCAAATGTCTTGAGACAGGATTTGAACACAGATCTTCCTGACTTGCACTCTCTCTAGCTGCTAGCCTTAATTCCTTGCTTATCAGGACTATTATTATAGCAAGGATATCCTGGACCTTTGGCTAAATGCAGAGAGTGGCCACCTTGGGGATATTGGCTTTTAAATGACAAAGTATACCAAGCCCTCAAGGGTCTGAAGAGGGATTGGTGGAGCTTTTGAATAGAGCCCCCGGCCTGGAGTCAGTCTCAGATACTTACTAACTGGGTCACCTTGGCCCAGTCACTTTACCTAGTTTTCTTCAGTTTCTTCAAGTTAGAGAAGGAAACATCCCCTGTATCTTTGTTAAGAAAGCCCCAAGTGGGGGCACAAAGAGTTGGACATGACTGAGCCGCAGAAGCATCAGCCCCAGGGAAGCCTGGATTCGTGCCCCAAGAGTCCTCTGCCCTCCTTTTTGAGGATTCCTGTCCCCTCCTTAGGGAGTTGAGTGGAGGCTGGGCACTGCACCCATTAACTCACCTGCACAAGGAGGCCTGTGATTTATCTTGGGGCTCGGATTGTCCATTGGGAGTACATGGGTGTTAATGGACTAAAAAAACAAGTCTTCCCCTTTTCTATATAGAATTGCAGTTAGCCCAGGAGCACAGATAATTTTTTTGATAATTCTGTCAGTGTCAGATAATTCTCACTGATAACAGAACCAGAAAGCTCTGTGTCCAGTTAGAATCCTAGGTCTGCTCACTACCCACCACACCAGGCCAAGCCCCTCCTTTTACAGGCTCAGAAAGACCTGATGGCTTTCACTTCTACCTCCTGCGCCTGCTCAAGAAGAGTCTATGACTATCCAGTGCCCCTAGGAGGAAACACACTGTCCGCTAGCATCAAAAGCCTTCAGGGTTTGAATCCAACCTGTCTTGTCAGGCTGATTTACAGGGTATCTCCTGACAACCTGTGCCTGAGCCAGACGGACGTCCTTGCCCTTCCCCATCTCCCCCCTCTGCACCTTTGCACGTACTCTTCTGCTGTGTTTTCTCCTCTGTCCCTCATAGGCCTGCTAGTCTTCCTCAAAGCTCTCCCAGACAATTCCTCTGCCTTTATCTGATCTATAGATCACACTTACTGATCTATGCGTGTGTTGGCTTCTCCCCAGTACAGGCCTTTGTGTCCCCAGTACCTGAAGGGTGAGGACTTGGGCTGAAATCCAGCCTTGGATGCCTGTCATGTGCGCAGCCTTGGGTAAATGGCTGAGCCTCTCTGAGCCTGTCTCCTCACCTGTAAAACGTGACGAGGTTGAATTAGATGCTTCTGCAGTACCTCGCAGCTGCGAGCCTCTGATCCTGGGGTCCTGTATTCTAACAGGCGTTTCATTGATGCCTGTCCACTGAAGGCATGGAGAAAGCCTGCGTCCTGGCCTTGGAAGGGACCTGAGTGGAGGAACTGGCCTTCCTGACCATTTCCCGGTGCCTTTGGGAGGCTGGCTTCCTTTAGGTGCAAAGCCTTATGCACATATTTGGCTACCCATCCTGGGCTTCACAGCAGCTGCCTATTTGAGCTGGCATCTCTGGCAATGGCCCTGAGCATATACACGCAGGGTGCTGGGTGCTGTGGTCTCACTGCCTGGTGCAGCAGTGATCATTGGGTGGAGAGCAGACCAGACTCAAAGCTCCACTTCGGCCCATTATCTAACCATGTGCTGGAGAGATAGATTCCATTGTATTCATGAGGCTTCCTGGGGAAGTGCCAGATGTATTCTGGGAGGAAGGCAGGGAGGCAGGTGCCTCTTCTCTTGAAGGCTGTTCTCAGCCTGGCATCATCTTGGTGCAGTAATGCTTCAGAAGCCAAAGATTCTGATGATCCCCCTGCTTGGGGAGGGGGTCCCCTGGAGGAAGGTTGTTGCTAGCTTGGGCTCTGGACAGCTCAGTACACCAGGACACAATCTACCTTCCTTAGGAGCTGGTGAAATGGGTGTGAGGGTTTTCCTAGAAACCTGCAGCTTAGAACTGAGATCATTTCCAAACACTGCTGACTCTTACAGGTTATAGGATGCTGGGCAAGTTGCTTGACCTTGCTCAGCCTCAGTTTCCTTGTCTGTAAAATGGAAGCCTCTGTGGTTCCTTCTGGCTGCAAATCTTTGATTCTGTTGACCTATGTGGCCTTTGGGGCTGCTTACCTTTGGAGAAAAACTCTGTCCCCAGTCGGTTTATAGTAACAGAGATTGCGTCTTTGCAAAGGCTCTGGTGGGGAAGGTTGAGAAAGTGAAAGCATGCCATGGAGTGGAGGCTGTCCATGAAGGCTGAAGGTGCTGGGTTTGAATCTCACCTCTGACCCAGAATAAGCTGGGGAACTGAAGGTGAGCCATTAAACCCCTAGCCTCTGTTTTCTCCTCTGCTCAACAGGGATGGAACTTAAAGTGCCTCAAGGATGTTGAAACTCTAATAAGATAAGGCTGTAAAAGTCCTTGCAATCCTTAACCCCCCTGGAAATGTGAGGTGTTACCGTCAATATAACAAGCCCTCCTTTGTGTCTCTGAGTCAAATTAACTTTTCCGGTTTTGCCTCCATTCAGTGTTGGGCAGACACAGTCTTAGTCAACTGACATTTTTATTGTTCCAGTCACCAAACATGTGTTTCTACTATCTGTGATCAAAGGAGATAATGTATGAACAGTGCTTGAAACCAATAAAGGGCCAACTGGTATGATGATGTCCTGGCAGGGTATGGACAGGGTCATGGGTTAGCTGTATTTAGAGTGGGAAAGGCTCTGAGATCACTGGGTTCAACCCTTTCTTTTTACTGAGGGAGAAATTGAGTCCCAGAGAGGTGAAAGGTCCCATAACTACTTAGTAATAGAACCATGCAGGGCACAACTCCAGTAGGTAGATCCATCATTAGTTATTCATCCAAAGATACAGATTGCAATTCTTTCATGCCTGTTGATACTGTGCCCCTCTCATTCATACTGTCACTAGTTCACTACAAAGGGATCCATGCAGTCTTCTGGGGACTCTTCCTTCAGTTCTCTTGACATCACAAAATGCCAGGGGAGTACACTGTGATCTCTGACTCTTATTCTCCCTTCAGACCTCTCTTGGATCTCACTTCAGCTTAACCCTTTGTTTGTGATGTTCCCCCTGACCCCACACTCCTACGTCACCCTTTACATGATCCTTCACTTCATGTCTTTGGAGAATGGGATTCTAAGATTTCCTAAAGAACGTTGATTGAGGCTAAGCAGCTGGGACTTTGTTTGAGGGAAGAACTTGGAGTTATTAAGATAACTTGGTCATTTCCTGAAGGGGGTCCAGCCTATACCTTCCTCTGCTGAGTTCTGGGACCAGCTAATTGTCTCCCTGCTATTTATGTCCAAGATGGGGGAGCTCTGTGGTTGACCCAACCAACTGCAAATTATTCCTCAAAAGACAGGACAGCAGAGGAGCTTCTGAGGACCCTCTGATTACCATCATCAAGTGAGGCACAAAGCAGGGAGGTAAGTGTCTGTGCTTCAAAGGTGCTCACCCCTATCCTGGCACAGAGTCCCAAGTAGGAGAGGCATTCTTTGTCTTCCTCCACTGATGGCAAGGTCCTGCTGTTTCTCCTGCATCCATATGGCACTGTGCTGCTTGCCTCAAACCCTCCCAGAATGAGGCAGTCCCTCTTAAGTGAGGGCCATAAGTATGCCAATGCATTTTTGATACACATGATTCAATATTTTGGAGATAGAGCTGACTAATATCAAAATGTTTACCCAGAGCCTTAATTATTGATATTGCCTGGAAATTTCCTGGGAAACACAGACTTTGATTCTGACTAGGATGGATTCCAAATCGAGTGCTCTTTTTGCTATAACAAATAAAAGGTGTGTATGTGCACCTGCACCCGTGCTTTCACAACGCATTGGAGGATGGTTGGAAACATCCATATGGGTCATTCCTCCTTCAGGGTAGGCAGAAATCTGCCTGCCTTTCAGGATCTGAACTCTAAAGCTAGAAGGACCCAGAGAGGCCATCTAGATGCCTCCTCCCCCAACTGCACAAATGGGGAAACTGAGGGTCAGGAGCTGAGATGACTTGGCCAATGTCACACCAGTAAGAACCATCCAAGGTGGAATTTAAGCCTTCAACACCAGCTCCATCTTTGCTGCACCAAATAGAATCTGTTCAGACTGCACTCCATGCATGGAAAGAGGCACAGTAGAGAATTGGGGAAAGAGTAAAGCACATCCAGCTACCAGGGCCTGATCCTGCCCCTCCTTTGTAAGACTTTCATGACCTTTGGCAAGTCTCTCTCCCTGGGCCTTAGTCTCCTCATCTGTAAAATGAAGGAATTGGACTGAGTGGTCTCTGAGGTTCCTTCTGCTCTGACCACCGACCTCTCTGGCTTCCTTTAAATCTCAACTAAAAATCCCACCTTCTACAGGAAGCCTTCTCCAAACACTCTTAATTCAAGTACCTTCTCATTGTTAATGATTTTCTAATTGTCCTAGATAGATAGATAGATAAATAGATAGACAGACAGACAGACAGACAGATAGATAGATAGATAGATAGATAGACAGATAGGCAGATAGACAGACAGACGGAGAGAGAGAGAGAAAGAGAGAGAGAGAGAGAGAGAGAGAGAGAGAGAGAGAGAGAGAGAGAGAGAGAGAGAGAGAATGTCTAGATATCTAGTAGTATAAAGAGATACAGAGACAGGTACAGAAAGATATAGAGCTATAGCTTTGTATATATTTGTTCACACATTGTTTCTCCATTAGATTTAAAGCTCCTTGAGGACTAGAACTGTCTTTTTCCTCTTTTTGTATCCTTAGCTCTTCCCACAGTGCATGGCGCATAGTAGGTACTTAATAAATCTGTATTGAATTGAGTTGACTAGACCTGGTAACCTCTGACCTGTTACCTGGCCAATCCCAGCTCCATCACTTACTACGTGGACAGACCCTGAGGGGGTCTAACTTTTAGCTTTAGAGGGGTGATCATAGGAGCCTTCTACACAGTCTCCTCTATAGAAGACCCATCCAGTGAATGAGAGAGCTTTCTCTTTCCCCCATTTCATGGGTGCCATTGTAGAGTCCTGAGTCCCTTATCTCATGGGAAGGTGGACACAGCCCCTTTCCTCATGGCCCCTCTCTTCAGCATATCCCTTGCTCTACTTCTTGGACAGAGCATCTCTGGAAAGATGTTGCGGACTGCTTACAGCCCCCACCAGCCTCTCAGTTGCCCTTTGGTGGCTCAGAGGCTTGATCTGCCAAAGATGGTGGGGGTCTGAGATTCACACCAGGAGAGCATTGTCTTAGAGAGGCATACCTAGATTAAATAAAGCCCAGTGAAAACCAATTGGTAATGAAATCTAGCCAGTTTATGACCAATACCTTTTGAAGCTCCTTCTAGGTTATGAGAGGGTCACATTTTCAAGCCCATCTCCCTTATTATCAGGGGATTCTCTGTACCTGGTCCCATTACTAGCCTTCCCTAAAACCCTCCTTTGGGCCTCTCTCTAGCTGAGGATCCTTTTAAGGTTTCAGTTGCCAGGGTAGGATTGAAAATTGGACCAGCCAAAGAGAAGGACAAGGTGACAGCTACCGAGGATGGTCATTGCACAATACCTACATTTGGATGACAGCTCAGCAGAAGTCGTTAGAGCAATGACTTCATCATCCACACAAGCTGTTCCAAAGACAGCTTTGAGAACTGAGCTGGCTGGAGAATAGCATTTGATAGCTTCACTATGCTTCTTGGTGTGGAGTTAAGCAAGCCCAAAGAGATGTGGGGAGAAATCTTGATAAGGCAGGAAATTGTTGACAGCAAACTGTTTGAAAGTTCCCAAACTGAAATTCCCCGCCTTTGACATCTCTGGAGGTCAGATCTACAACAAACAAATGAAAGACTTAAATGTATTCTTCAGCCCCTCCTCCTAGAATTACTCGTTGGAGGTCAGAGCCACCCCAGTCGCCCACTTACTTTGTCCCTCAAATTTAGTGTGTCTCTCTGTAGCTTTTTTTCTGAGGTAAGCTTGCTCTGATATGTTGATTCCATAGAATGTCACTGAAACCAGAAAATAGCCAGATTTCTGTAGTGCTAAGACAGGGAGTTCAGAGTTGGGTCGGACCTCTGCAAACACTGACCTCCTCCTAAATTTGTCCCATTGGAAAAGCAGAATACGTTGACTCCCTCTTGTACATAAAAACCCTCCCAGTGCTGCCCTATTTTCCTAAGTCTATTTTCCAGGCTAAACAGCCTCAGTTTCTTTCTCTTCCTCAGAGGGAATGGCTCCAGGCCTTCTCATGTTGCCATTCCCAAGAATATAGCTATCTCCTGACTCCAGAAGACAGCTCCAGCCCATTTTTCTTCAATAAGTAGGACAGGGAAAGATCAAGGAAATTTGGGGTCAAAAGACCTGGGTTCCAATTCCCCCTCTGTCACTTGCAACCTGTGTGACCTAGTGTGACAAGGATTCAGTGAGAAGCTTGGACTGTATGGCTTCTGAGATCCCATTCATGCCCAAATCTCCAAGTCTCTGTGTGAGTCACTTCTCTCTCAGGGTTCTAGGCAGCTCTGTAAGACTTTTGGTTAAAGAAGGGGCAAGGACCTGCATGGTTGAGGAAACATCACCTTGGGCTGATTAAATTACAGGTTCAGTCCATGACCCTGCCTTTTCCCATCTGCCTCTAAGACCTGGGTCTCCTGGCTCTGAGTAGGGGTGTCAGTCATTTTAAAGTAGCAAAATTTGCTATTAGCCTTTTATCAACATAATACAACAAAATCAAGCCAAGATTGGTTAAACCAGGACTTCTTCTACCTTATCTGAGTCATGGGCCCCTTGGGCTGTCAGTCTGGGAAAACCTGTGCATTCCCATGGGACTGGGAGTCCTTGAAGCCTTGGACTGTCTTGTGCCTTTCTCTGTATCTCCAGTGTTTAGCACTGTGCCTGGCACATAGTATGTATTTAATCAATGTTTGCTGATTGACTAAATGCATAAAATAAAATACATAAGATTACCAAGGAAAAGATTTCTTTTATAGTAAAATAAATAAAGATGTATATTTTCCCCTCCAGGTTTATAGACCCCCCCTCCCCAATCTGTCCATTGACTCCAGTTTAAGAACCCCTAGGTTAAATAAAATTCAGCTAATCCAGCGGATATTTCTTGATTGTCCACTCTATGCAGAGTCCCATGCCAAGTAAACACACAATGCCCAAAGAGCTTATTTTTAAATAATTTAACAATAACTCACATTTCTTGAGTGTTTTAAGCTTTTTCATTTTTCTCCAGTTTTATTATTTATTTATTTTTAAACATTCTCTTCTTTTTAAATTTTGAGTTCCACATTCTCTCCCTCACTCCAACCCCTTCCTACACCCACCGAGAAGGCAAGTAATATGATATCAATTATACATGTGAAATCATGCAAAACATCTGTCCATGTCATCCATATTTCACAAAGAAAGCAAGAAAAATAAAGTAAGGAAAATTATACTTGAATTTGCACTCAGATTTCATCAGTTCTTTCTCTGGAGGCGGAGAGCATTTTTTCATCATGAGTCTTCAGAATTGTCTTGGATCATTGCATCGATTGGAGTAGCCAAGTCTTTCCTTGTTAATCATTGCAACATTACTGTTACTGTGCACAATGATCTCCTGGAACTTCTCACTTCACTTTGCATCAGTTCAAACAGGTCTTGGTATGCTTTTTCTGAAGCCATCATGCTCATTATTTCATATAACACAATAGTATTCTATCACAATCCCATACCACAACTTGTTCACCCATTCCCCAATCGATGATCATCCCCTTAATTTCTAATCCTTTGCCACCACAGAAAGAGCTGCTATGAATATTTTTGTACAAATATGTTCTTTTCCTTTGTCTTTGATCTCTTTAAGATACAGTCATAGAAGTGGGATTGCTGGGTCAAAGAGTATGCGCAGTTTTACAGTCCTTTGAGCATAGTTCCAGATTGTTCTCCAGAATGGTTGGACCAGTTTACTACTCCAAAAGTTCATTATTGTGCTTATTTTTCCCTCATTCTCTCCATTTATGGTCGGTGTAAAGTGGTACCTCAGAGTTGGTTTAATTTGCATTTCTCTAATCAATGGTGATTTAGAAGATTTTTTTTTAATATGACTCTATAAAGAGCTTTGATTTCTTCTTCTGAAACATACCTGTTTATATCCTTTGACCATTTATCAATTGGGGAATGGCTTTTACTTTTATACATTTGATTCAGTTCTTTACTCAATATGTATTTGAGAAATGAGGTCTTTCTCAGAGCATCTTATTGTAAAAATTGTGGATATTGTTTAATTATCTATGATGCCTTTTGGCAAAAAGCATTTCCCTGATTATCCCTTTTAATTAAGCCTATGTTTACCTTTCTTTTGTCTGAGATCAAATAGTGAGTTCTTATCCCATAAGGTGGAGTCTTTGGGTTTATCAGACAGTGGATTACTATAGTCATTTACTATTGTATCTTGCCCACCTAATGCATCTGTCTCACTGGTCCACCACTCTATTTACTAGCCAGTAACAGTTTTAATGATTGCCACTTCATAATGTAGTTTTGGATCTGGTATGACGAGGCTACTTTCCTTTGCATTTTTTTTTCACTGATTCTCTTGTTTTTGTTTTTGCTTTTTGGAGGGCAGTTGGGGTTAAGTGACTTGCCCAAAGTCACACAGCTAGTAAGCGTGTCAAGTGTCTGATGCCGGATTTGAATTCAGGTCCTCCTGACTCCAGGGCCAGTGCTGTATTCACTGTGCCACCTAGCCGCCTCCAATGATTCTCTTAATATCCTTGAGTTTTTGTTCTTCCAGATGAATTTTATTCTTATTTTTTCTAGCTCTATCAAATATATTTTGACTATTTCATTGGGTATGGCACTGATAAGTAAATTAATTTATGTAGAATTGTCATTTTTATTATATTAGTTCTACCTACCTATGAGCAATTGATATTTTTTTCCATTGTTCAGATCTGATTTTATTGGTGTGAAGAGTGTTTTGTAATTGTGTTCATATCATTCCTGTATTTGTCTTGGCAGGTAGACTCCCAAATATTTCATATTGTCTACACTTATTTTAAATGGAATTTCTCTTTCTATCTCTTGCTGCTAGACTTTGTTGGTAATATGTAGAAATGTTGATGATTTATGTGGGTTTATTTTATATCCTATAATTTTGCCAAAGTTATTAATTATTTCAAGTGGTTTTTTAAATTGATTCCCTATGATTCTCTAAGTATACTATATTATCTGCAAAGAATGATAGTTTTGCTTCCTCATTGCGTATCCTAATTCCTTCAATTTCTTTTTCTTCTCTTATCACTAAATCTAATGTTTCTAGTACAATATTGAATAATAGTGGTGATGATGAGCATTCTTGTTTCACCCCTGATCTTCTGGGGAAAGCTTCTAACTTATCCCCATTACAAATACTGCTTACTGTTGGTGGTAGATAGATACTACTTATCATTTTAATGAAAACTCCCTTTATTCCTTTGCTCTCCAGCATTTTTAATGTGAGTGGGTATTATATTTTAGCCAAAGCATTTTCTGCATCTTTTGAGGTAATCATATGATTTATGTTGATTTTGTTTTTGATATGGTCAGTTGTGCTGATAGTTTTCCTAATATTGAACCAGCCCTGCATTCTGGGCATAAATCCCACCTGGTTATAGTGTATTATCCTTATGATAAAGTATTGTAATCTCTTTGCTAATGTTTTATTTAGAATTTTGCATCAATATTCATTAGGGAAATTGATCTATAATTTTCTTTCTCTGTTTTGACTCTTCCTGATTTAGGTATTGGGACCATATTTGTGTCATAAAGGGAATTTGGTAGAACTCCTTCATTTATTTTTACAAATAGCTTATATAGTATTGGAATCAATTGTTCTTTCAGTGTTTGGTAGAATTCATTTGTAAATCCCTTTGATCCTGGAAATTTTTTTTCTTAGGGAGTTCACTGATGCCTTGTTCAATTGCTTTTCTGAAATAGGGTTATTTAAGTATTTACTTCCTCTTCTCTTAATCTGGGCAAGTTTTATTTTCCTAAATATTCAACCATTTCATTTAGGTTATTAAATTTATTAACATACAGTTGGGTAGAATAGCTTGTAATTATTACTTTAATTTCTTCTTCATTAGTGGTGAATTCACCCTTTTCATTTCTGATACTGCTAATTTGATTTTGTTCTTTTTTAAAAATCAAATTAACCAAAGTTTTATCTATTTTATTGTTTCTTAATAAAACCAGGTCTTAGTTTTATTTGTCAGTTTAATAGTTTTCTTTTAATTTTATTAATCTTTCCTTTGATTTTTTGAATTTCTAATTTGGTGTTTAATTGAGGATTTTTAATGTGTCTTTTTTTCTAAAGCTTTTTAGTTGCATGTCCAATTCATTGATCTGCTCTTTCTCTATTTTGTTGATATAAACATTTAGAGATATGAGTTTTCTCCTCAGTACTGTATTGGTTGCATTCCGTAACTTTTGGTATGCTGGCTCATGATTGTAATTCTCGTCAATGAAAGTACTGATGGTTTCAATGATTTCTTGTTTGACTGATTCATTCTTTAGGATTAGATTACTTTGCAATTAATTTTTCATCAATCTTTCCATGGCCCTTTATTACGTGTAATTTTTCATCATCAGTCATCTTGACTTTGGTCCTGCCACTGGCCTTTGAAGGCTCTGGAGGAGAGAGATTGAGGCTGATGGCTTTGTGCAACTCTGCCTCACTTAAATCCAATTCAAGCATAAGTGAAGAAATCACACTTGTGATGTCATTGGTCTTCTTCAGAAATGAAGGACCAGCAACAATTTGTTTTATATTTACCTATTTTCCCCATGTGGTAGAAAGAGTTCTAAGTCTTGAACCCAAGCACTTCTAGTGAAATCCTGACTTTGTCACCTGCTAACTTGTGCCAAATTAGATGAAACACATAGTCTCTAGACTTCAGTGTCCACATCTGTAAAATGGGGTGAGATAAGATGACACCTCCAGAACTGTCTGTGGTAGCTTGAACAAGTTACGTAACTGCTCTGAGCCTCAGTTGCCTCCTCTGTAAAATGAGAGGGTGGGACTAGCTGACCTCTCAAGGGCCGTCTGGATCTTGGTCCCATGGGCTGCCTTGTTCATTTGAATTAGCACCTGAGATTCTGGGCAGATCCCTTTCTCAACTTCTTCACTGACATATCCCGGGTCACTTGAGACTTCATTAAACAATTGAATTTCCTGAGCCTGTCTGGCCCCACGATTTTCCTTAATTAACTTTTTCCCATTTTGTATTTTTCTTTACCTCATTTTTCTTATCTCTTTATGTATTTCTACTTGAATAACCAACAAAGAGATGCATTGAAAACTTGACAATGTTATCTTGCTGAGATTCCAAGTATGAATCAAAAAAAAATAAGAATAAAAAAAATTTTATTTTGTTCTCAGTTGGCCTGTCTTTATCCTGGAACTGCCCTGAGAAGACAAGCTCCCTTGTCAGGTCCACAGGATTTTTATCCAGGGCTCAGCCAGATCATTTGGCTTAGATAAATGAGTTTCCCCAGACATCCTTGTTTTCAGAGATTCAAAGGTAATTTGCAATTTAGAGTAAACATCTTCATGATTCTCTTCCAGTCTTGCAGAGATGTCATCTCTCTGCAAGGGAAGCTAGTCATGAGCACTTTTGCTCTCTTCCTTCTGTTGGGCTCTTTCTTGTCTCTCCTGTCCAACACCATGTGCAGGACATGTTGGGAATGATTTCCTCTCAAAGTCTTCCTATGTTGGTGGGGATTTTGTCCTCCCTCGTCATCTCCTGGTCGTGTGTTCCTTGATAGCCCAAGGACTGAAATCCACTGAGGATTGACATAGCAGAATGTCAGGAGGAACAGAAACTCCATTATTTCCTTATTATTAGGTTATTCAGTTTTATATATATATATATATTTTTTTTTACCTGAGGGCTAAATGTGAGTCTGTCCTCAGAGGTTTCATGGAATTGGGCCTGAGATGGAGTCATGGAGAACAAAGCAAAATAAGAGGCAGGAATTCCTCCCTTTCTCCCACAATGGGTTTGGTGTTAGAAGACCTGGGTTCAGATCCTGCCTCTGCTACTTCATGAGGAGCTTGGTCTAGTCTAGATGGCCCCTAAGGCTGCTCTAGCTCTGAATGAATGATCCTTTAGGAGATACTCACCATGTGCTTGGGTAGAGGCACTGCACCAAGAAGTCCTGGAAAAGAAAGGGAAGGAGCAGGATGGAAGCCACTTGCTGTTGTGAGGGTGCTCCAAGACCCCACAGTCTGGATGGAAAGTGACAGGGCACAGATACATTAGGAAAATTAGTTGTCAAATTTCATGATGAAGGGACGGTAAAAACAATAATATCACTAGGGAAATGAGCTGAGAAACAAGAGAGAAATCTATAAAGAATCCAGGAATTATTGAAAATTAGAATGAACGGAAGATCTGGGATATGGCTATGGATAGGATCCAAGTGGAAATTCATAGTTATTCCTGAGGTCAACCCCCAGCCCCCTGACTTTCCAGTTGTTTTGCAACCACCCAGAATGCAAACAGCCTTGGTTCTGGCCTGGCTCAATTCTGTCTAAAGAAAGTCAGTCACAGCAGAGAGGAAAGGTGGCAAAGTAGTCCCATGATGCCGGGAAAGAAGATAGAGGTGATTGTTCCAAGAGACATCAATGTTAGAAATAAAAATATTTAAAACTCTGTTTCCTTTATGAAGCTGAAAGAGTACGACATTAAAAGGTTAGAAATGCAAAAAGAGTCTATTTCCATAAATATGTTCAAAGTGGGACTCCACTGCTAATGTAAACTGTCACTGTCTATTGAGCTAGCTGTGTTCTCTTGGTGCCCAAATATTATAAAATGTAAAACGTATGCAAACTGTGTATTTTGTCAGGCCATATTTTCTTTTGCTTGCCTGGTTATCTAGGGCCAAGTACAAATCATTCAAGATTTGCTTTTATGGTTTGTCATTGAGATGACGCTATAAAATAAGCCCTGATATCTCCCAGCTGTGTGGAATCCATTCTGTCTAGCCATGGTGCACAAATAACATTTTTATTTGCATCATGTTAAAGAAATACTCAGCATATAAATACATAAGCAAACCTTATCACAAAGGGGGTTATGATGGTAAACACCTCTGGGAGGATATTGCAACACTCTTGATTCCCAAGAGCTCAGACACGGCCTCATGATCTGTGTATACTGAGAATAAAGAAAGAACTCACTCTGACTCAGTCTCTAAAAAGGTTGTGTAAAGTCTGCCAAAGATCATCCCTGTCTAATCACTAAATCCTCTGTGAATGTTCATAAACAAAAGCATCTTCAGGTATCTTAGGTCTGGAGCTACAAGATACCTCCAATACCACCTGGGTGAACCTCCCTCATCTTGTAAAGAGGCAGAAGTTAAGCAACTTACCTGGGGTCATAGAGATAGTAAGTGGCAGAGGCAGGATTCAAACCCAGGTCCTCTGACTCCAGACTATCTCAGTGCTCTTTCCACTGTATAGCCCTTAAGTGGGAGCAGAGAGGACAGCAGCCACATCTTTGCTTTTCTTTGTTTCTCCAACACTTAGGTTGGTACCTAGCATACACTAAGTATTTACTAGATGCTTACTGGTTGACTCAAGAGTGCTGTTATTTTTCGGGTCCATAGAACACCAGATCACACAGCTCAAGTATTCAGTCATCTAAGTGTTTTGTCTATATGATTCTGAATATTGGATATTTGTACATGACCTATAGCAATCAGAGAAACATCTGACCCATTAAGAGACTTTTTCATCCTTGGCATTGGGTGTATAGATGCAGTTTGCATTTCAATCCAGTATAACTCACTTGAACTTCACCTGTGAACTCCTGGCACAGTGAAGAATGTAGACCACATTTAAGGACTCTTCAGACTGAGTTTGGATTTGAGTATCTTTTGGAAATACTCAGTCTACTGCAGAACCATCTGCTTCTTGCAAAGTTCACGAGTAGCCCATTACAAAATCTCTGCACAGAAAGGAAGACTTTGGGGGCTAATGAGTACAGCCTTTATCTGATTATGAGTCTGATCTCAAAAACTGTGAAGAAAAGAAACTCTCAGAGCTGGGATCATCTTTTAGCTTATAGGACAGAATTAGATGTGATGGAGCCAGATTAATGGATAATGACAGTTAGGATGTAGCTAACACCCTTTCTTGAGTAAGAATGGAAATTCTTATATCATAGGAGGTGAGAAGGTGAATGATCCTAGCAATGACAAAAAGAATATTAACAGGAATACTGAAGTTTCTAAGTATGATGACCAGAGATAGGGTGCAGAAGGCTGGAAACCAAGTGCTACTCATACATGCATCTATGTATATGTATATGCATATATATTGGTAAAAATGCATATACATGTATGTGTGTATGTAAATAAGTACACATATATGTATATATAATACGAGTGAGTGCTATTAAGCCTCTCCCTGATAAATGCAGGGGATCGCTTTTTTCAATACATAGCTGCTGAAGTTATGGGTACATTATAACTCACTAAGGGAGCAGAGTGCTAAATTTTTCTGTTCTTCTGCCTGGTCATGTCTTGTGCTTCTTCAATGCCTATTGCCCCAGACAACTCTGACTTAGGGTTAGAAAATTTTTCTTCTTCTTCTTCTTCTTCTTCTTCTTCTTCTTCTTCTTCTTCTTCTTCTTCTTGTCTTCTTCTTCTTCCTCTTCTTTTTTGAGGGTAGAAGGCAATTGAGGTTAAGTGACTCATCCAAGTTCACACAGCTAGTTAAGTGTCCAGTGTCTGAGGCTGGGTTTTAACGCAGGTCCTTCTGACTTCAGGGCCAGTGCTCTTTTCACTGCATCCCTTAATGTTCGCTTAAACACTGGTAAGGCTTGTCTGCTCCCAAAAACTTATTTTGGGAACTGACAAAAAATCTCCACAAAAACTGTTTAGAAAACTGGAAAGACATCAACTAACATCCAGCCCAACCTTGTCATGATACAGATGAGGAAAGAGGTTCAGAAAGTAGAAATGCATGCCTCAAAACATAATGGGCTCATAGGTGAGACTTTAAAGATCTTTGGGTCTGGCCCTCTCATTGTAGAGATGAAGAACTGAAGGTCAGCAAGTTTAGGTGTTCTGCCCAAAATCACATAGGTCATAACAGGTAGAGTATGAGATGGGTCCTTAGGCTTCAAATCCAACTTTCTTTTGACTACACTAAGTTGTCTCCTAAGCATGCAAATAGTAAATGACCAAGGGAGGATTTGAACCCAGGTTCTCAGACTCTAAATCTGGTACTCTTTCTAACTTTCAACATGGCAGGAGTCTATAGGTAAGAGGGAAACTCAGGTAAATCTGTCTGAAACTCACAATATGTTACCCTCAATTTTCAGCCTTCATAACCATTTAGTTTGATTAATGTGTTACTTGAGTAATGAAAGATATATTCCTCTTTAATCATCCCATACATAAATTTTCCAAAGGGTGAATGGTTGAACGGTCTGCTCTTTGGAGTATGTGGCCCCAACTTTGTCTCACGGATCAGCTTTTTTTCTCTGTTTCTGGACACTTCTGATGAGACATACTATACCTAGCCTGAGTTTCTGGAGAGACAATTAATTTCAGACCGCCAACAGTTTTGAGTATTAATCCTTTGTAAAATCTTCGTCTAACTTGTTAAGCTGAATATAACTGCAGACTTCCACCAAAAGAATGATACAATGGTGTGGCTTTAAAAGTATTTGGGGACCTGTAAAATGTCTAGGATTAAAATTTCAATACCATTTGTGCCCAATAAATGTGCAGTCCTTAGTAACTTAAGACTGCATGATTATGAGTCAGACCCAAAAAATTCTGAGGAGCAGCTGAAGAAATGGAGCTTGCAGAGGAGGAAGTCTGGGATCATCCTTTACCTTATGGGATAGAATAGGATATAATGAAAAAGCCAGGAGCTGACCTCATCAGCAGAGTTTGTTTAAAAGCTGGAGCTGCATTTGTTTAAGAAAAAAAGGTAGGGGCACTCTTGAGGAAAGAAAAAGGTTGTGTCGACATTTGGGCTATTTTTATGGAGATGGGGTTAAATGGAGGGTGTCTTTATAGGTAAAGACTGAATTCGACAGACAGCTGGGGCAGCAGAAAACAGTGTCCCACTGGGTGGACCACATGCTCTTGCCGTGACTCGCCTGGTTGGTCTGAGCAGCCAAGGCTGAGGATGTGAATAGACTCACCCTGAATTTAAGTGACTCATTGAAGCAGCTCAAATTAGTCTCAGTAAAGTGTGGCCAAGGGGAATTAGCCTAATATTGGCTGCCTGCTGCCCAGAGGGGAAAATGTACATTCCTGGCCTGGCCTTTCTAGCCAGCCTGCCCCAATGTGGTTCCTTCGTATCTTTCCAGGGCTGCTGAGCACAACTGCCCTCCTCACCCTCTACATTCCCAACCACCTTGGCCCACTGGAGAATTTTTTTAAGCTTGAATTTAACTTTGTTTTTCAATTAATAAGCATTTATTTTTTCTCCCTCCTACCCTAAGTCTCCATTTTTTAAAAAAGGAAGGAAAGAATGCTTGTAACCAATATATATATTGAACCAGAATAAATTCCACATCAGCCATGTTTAAAAAAAAAAAGGTGTATTTCATCGTCCATCTTGCCTCCCTCAGGAGGGGCTGGGAATGGGTGGCATACTGTGTCATTGGTCCTCTGGAAACATGGCTTCTCATTGCACCAATTCATGTGCTTTTTTCATGTGCTGATGCTTGTTATTATGTAAATTGCTCTCCTGGTTCTGTTCACTTCATTCTGCATCAGTTCATACAAGTCTATGAGGTTTCTCTGAAGCCATCCTTTCTGTCATTCCTTAAGGTGCAAGAGTATTCCATTCCCTTCTATTCCATCCACTACAACATTATCAGTTCAGCTGTTCCTTGATTGAAAGGCATCTCCGCAGTTTCTAGTTCTTTCCTACCACAAAAGAGCTGATGTGAATATTTTTGTCCTTTTCCACTTTCTTTTATTTCTTCAGGGTGTAGGGCTAGTAGCTACATGGCCAGGTGAAGAGGAACATGCAGTCTAGTGCTTTGGAAGGCAGAGTCCCCATCCTTCTCCCACATCTACACATTTGTAAGGTTTGCCTCTCATGGCTGGAGCATACTTCCTCCTTGTTTTCCTTCCAAGTTCAGCTTAGGGACCCAGGGTGAGAAGGGTGCGTTAATGGAAGGAACACTGGGTTTGCAGCCAGAGCACTGGGGTCAGAATCCCAGAAATGCCATTTTATGACAAGAAACTTAACCCTTCTGGACATCACCTTCCTTTTCTGTAAAGTAAGGAGGTTGGATTTCCTTCCAGTTCTAATTTTATAAACTCTCTGGGAAACCAAGTCATTTTAGTAATAAGTTGCCTATGCTGGACCCTTCCCCATTAAGATCTCAATCTGTGGGCTGCTTGTGATTGCAGGTGTGATGGTGGGGAGCCCCTTGGGAATCTCTGAACCACCAACAAAAACAAGGTACCATCCTGGCAGGTACAAGGTCGTCAGCCCCTCTCTTCTGAATGGAGAACCATGGAGTTCACTCAATGGAATCCCATCTAAGGTCAGTTCTGAATATTTTCTGAATTTTTCAATTGACTTTGAGATACATTTTGGGGTACCGACTCTACATTATTCCCATTTAATATGGTTTTTCCTGACTGTGATGAATTTACACATATGTAATGAAGGCTTTATTTGTGAAAAGATAAAGTCCATATTGTTTTCATGTTACAGTATAACTTCTGTCGGACCATGAGGCTGTAGCATTCTTCACAATTCCTGAACGTTCATTTTGTCAGAAAGCCAGTTATTATATGCTTAAATATAGGAGTACTGAATTTTTCATGTGAAAAGACTAGGATTTTTTTCATTTGAAATAATGCATTTTTGTCAATTTCATTAATGTTTTGTTTTTACTGACATTTACCAATATCTTAAATTGAAAGCACCTTTCAGAAAGGAAATCTTATATCATTTCTTCTATTAAAATTCTTCGAGAATATGGGTTTTAATCTCTTTCATTCAATTCAGATTACTATTTGATACTTTGTTATATCTATGGAACTGTGTTCTCATCCACAAGGACTTTCATTTCAACAATGCTGGTTGTAAGTCACCTTCTCATCATGAACAACTCTTGTCTAATATTCCACTGTGCTCCTCCACTGGGGGATCTACCCAGTATTCTGGGTTCTTGACCATGGATAGATTTAACTGGCCAGTGAACATGGATGGAAAAAAATACATCTTTCTTTGCATGTAATTGAGTTCTTGTACAATCTTATGTATTTTAGCTTACACATTTAAAAACATAATTGTGAATAAAGGTCAAAAGGCTTCACTAATGGGACCATGAACAAAAAAAGTTAAGAACTCCTGTTCTAGAGCTCTTGACATCAAACCCATCCTCAACATTCAAGTAATGTGAAGAATGTTACAGCTTCGTGGTCTCAAGGGATTGGGGAACATGGACTGTTCACCAGTTATCCCGGGCACCAAAGATATGCACAAACCACCTTCTTTTCCACTCATGTCTCCCTTTTATAAACAGCTTTTGGGGTTACTTCTCTGGAAGAATTTTTCACTGGTAACATGTTACTCATGTCCAACACATGTTTCTCTGTTACCCTTTGGGTAACATTAATATTAAAACACAATATCAGTTTGTTCATGAACATTTGAAGTATATGTTGAAATTTCCCATCGAAGTGGATTTTGCTTAGACTTTCCCAGTTCCTGTTCATGTGGTTTGGGATAGGTTTTCCTAACTGGCCTAACCCATGGGATATGACAAGGAATCTATAGGAACATGAGATCTTTGGTGAGATAGCACACATGGCTTTGCCCTTGTTTTCTAGGGAGTTATTTTTAGATCACGTCCTTAATTGAAACCAGGCATTCTCCTTGCTGAGGACTTGAGGTTACCCAAACCACAGGCCTCTGTCTGAAGGAGCTACACCGAAGCACCTTCACATGAGGAACACAAATGGGATCAACACTGTTAATTTGGTTCCCAGATAGTCTTATGATTTAAAGTAAGCATTAAGACAGACTCGGGGCATGCTACAAAGATCCAAATGGAACATCAGCACTTTGGGATTCAGTTTTTTTCATGCATACTCTTGCAAATTGAATTCATAATGTACAAATCAGGCATGGTTATAATAATAATGTCAGCCCAGCTTGGGAGAAACACATAACATTTTAGAGAAGCTTTCTCATGCCATGCTCCATCAAAGGCAGAAGCAATATGGTAAATATTGGGAGAAGGGACATGCTGTTTTACACCTACACCATGGATGTTTTGGCATCTTCTTTGTAAAGAATGGTTAAAAACCGTATAATTCCATTTAGATGGTAAGGCTCTATGGTCATTCTCACCACATGCCTTAGAGATTACTGCTAGATAGCAGAAAAACTGATGTTAGTCATGTTGGCAGTGTTGGTTAGCACACAGAGCTGCTGATGCCAAGGTCATAGGTCTGATCCTTATGTAGACCACACAAGGTGGTCTCTCTTTTATTAATGGCCATAAATGGTACTCTGAACTCCAGTCAGCCAGCTTGCAAAGATTTAGAAATGGGAACCAGGGCCCTGAAAAAGATAGACCTGGGGGGCGGAGAGAATGTGGATCCATTGCCACTACTAGGAATACTGATGTGAACAAAAGCCACAGATAACCTGTGGATAGGGCATCCTTTTGATTTGGAAGGGGCAGGTGGCATCATTATGTTAGCAAGAAAACTTCAAATATCCCCTGGAACCACATGTCTAGCGTTGGAACTATTTGCTTAGATACCTTGATAGCGTCGTCCCCTCGCCACGTAAGCATTCCTCCTTCAATGGTGATCTCAAGCTATTCCTGCCATGTTCTCCTGGGCATTTTTTTTGTCTTTGTCCTGACTTTAGAGGCAAGGGACCTGGCTTCATTTTTCACCACTGACGTTTATTGCCTTTAAGTTCCTCAGCAAGTCACTCTCCCAGCAAAGGAGAAAAAAGAACAATCAGGTCAGGTAGAAGGAAAACCGAGAGAGCAGCACCAGGAAAACAGGAAGAGAATATTTAGCAGGAGAAGGTGGTTGACCATGTCAAAGGCAAGCAGGAGGTCAACAAGGAGAAGGAGTGAGAAAAGACCATTATATTGGATCATGAAGAGATCACTAGTAACGGGAGAGGCCGATTTCAGCTGAGTAATGAGGCCAAAAGCTGGTTCACTAAAGACTGAGGAGTGAAAGAAGAGGCATGTAAGAGACTGAGAAAGAGGGAAAAAATATAATTGGACATTCCCATAGAGGAATAGGAAAGTGTGGTAGCTTAAAGATATTTTGTTTTAAGTATGGAGGAGACCTGAAAGTGTTTATGGGTAGTAGAGAATGAGCCAAACAATAGGGAGAAATTGAAGATTACACAAGTCAATACGAAAGATTATTATAGGAGAGCCTGGAACTAAATCAGATCAGGGGTAAGCCCCTTTTAATTTGACAGATGAGGAAATTGGCAGCCAAAGATCCTATGTGCAACAAAGCAAATCTAGCAGTCACTGAGTGATACTTAAATACAACATCCAAGTCTGTTCATGACTTTGCCAGGAGCTACTCTAAGAATTGTAGGTCATGCTTAGATGGTGCCTTAAGATCTACAAGAAATCTTACATAGACCATCTTGTTATAGCAAACTCAATATAAGGACTAGAGCAGGATTCTTAACCTTTGTGGGGAGTCATGGATGCTGTTGGAGAAAGGGGAAGGGAGTAAGCATTACTATAGCACCGGCTATGTGCTAAGCACCTTCAGCATTGCATTCCCACAACAACCCTGGGAGGTAAGCATCGTTATGATCTTCATTTTATAGTTGAAGAAATGGGGGCAAAAAGAGGTTAAAAGACTTGCCCAGGGTTACACAGCTCCTAAGTGTCTGTGTCTGAATTTGAACTCAGGTCTTCCTGACTCCAGGCTGTATCCACTGCACCACTTTTACTTTTTACTTTACTGAAACCCAAGGACCCATACTCCATGTAACATTTTAAAATGCATAAAATAAAGCACTTCGGATTGAGTGAAAGATGCAATTTTTCCCACCTCTGATCACAGAAACTGCTGAATCTGTCCTCTGACCCCTGCTGTGTGTGGACCCCGGGTTAAGAATCTCCACACTAAAGTCATTATTGCCATTGTCTAGATGAATAAACGGAGTCCCAGAGAGTCTAGTGATCTGTTCATGGTCATAGACAGGATTTAAACGTCAGTATTTCCTAACACCAAATTGTACATTCTTTCTGGTGCCCTATACCATTGCCACTGTTTTAATGAACATATTTTTTAATACGTTGAGTTGCTCCTTCCTTCCACATTGACTGTGTCTAGGCTTTTGCTGTGTTCAGATGTGTCTTTGTCATGTACAAAAAGCCTAGTTTTCTTCCATATGTAAACATGTGATCTCCCTTAATATGCCCCCCGAGGATAAGCATGGCTTCCTTGGCTTTAGAGTTCTACAACTGCTCCCTTTGTGGCAGTAGGGGCAAGAGATGGATGTGTGGTCATCCTGGGAAAAGGGCACCTTTTTCTACTCTGGAGGAAGGTCCTCATGCTCTCCCTGGTATACCTACAGACCCTCATCCCAACTTCAGCTGAAACATTTTTTTATAAATCCATAGCTTACATTAGGCCTTTCCTTTCCCAATCATTACTTTTTGTGAAAAGTTCTATCTTCTTCCCAGAATTAAGGATACAAAAAGATGTCATGGAATGAACACAGACTCTGAGCTGGAAAACCTGGGTTCTCAGCCTAGCTTTGTAGAGTGGGGCCCTGGACCTGCCCTTGAAACAGAGTAAGAAGGACCTTCAAGGTCATAGCATCCAGTTTTGCAAGTGAGAGCAGGAGGTCAGTGATTTGCCCAAGACCACACATGAAGGGGCAATGTAGGGATGAGAGCTTTGAGCTCCAGGCCTAGCCAGTTCTCTTGGCTCTCACTCAGTTGCCTCTTGGAAGTAAGAATAATACCAAAAGAAGAAGTAAGACTACAGACATGTCCTGACTTGGGCAGTATTTTTGAGAAAAGGGCTTTGTAAGCCTTCTGCTTTTTCTTGAAATGGGCACTGGGATGTTGAGAATGATGAGCATGACAATGAGGCTACCTCAGGACAGACGCCATGGCCTTGGACCCAATGGCTGGGTCTCATTGGACAGAGCCAAGAAGCGAGTTCAACCTCTTGGAAACCTAGCTAAGGACATGTTGATCACCAAACCAGGTGTTTCTAGTCCTACCCTCTGAGGCTTGATTAAAAAGTGGACTGTTTCTTAAATCTCAATTTTCCAGAAACTTCCTCAGCTTTGCATTACCTGAGCAGATCCATTCCTCCAGTCTAATGTAAGGTAATTACTTGAAATTCATTTCCCAGAGTTTTAGCTTGAGTAAGGGCCTCAGTGACCATCTAGCTTAACCCACTCACATCTTCCCCATTCCTCTAAAATGTTCTCTATAACATCTTGGGATGAGCCACCACCAAGCCTTTGCTTAAAGATCTAGCCAAAGGGACCCCCCTTACTCAAGGGGCAAAGATTCCCCTGCCTCTGGATAGCTCATTGGCAGTTCGTTTTCTCCAGCATCCAGCCTCCATTTCTCTCTTTCCCACTTCAACACCTCGGTCCCTAGTTTTGCCCTCTGGGATTAAGGAGATCAGGCTAATCTTTTCTTCAATACAGGAACCTCTGAGATACCTAAACCTACAGATCACATCTCCCTGCCTCTTCTTTCTCAGGATAAGCAGCCTTGGTTCTTTCATGGTTTTCATTCACCTACTTTCTGAAGCCACCTGGAAAAATTAATGATGGGTTAGAGTGAAGATCCTTGCATTTCATTTTGACTGGAAGAAGACACTACAGGTCTTACTTTTGATAGAATACTGGATTGCCCAGAATTCCATTGGAAGCTATGGTTATTAACCTGGAGCTCCATGCATTTCTGAGTTTGGAACTAATGAGGCTGAGGTCACAGATTATTCAGTTATGGTTCCCAGATCAGCCATGACTTCAGACTGACAGCTTTACCCAAGCCAGCCATCCCGTCTCACATGGGCAGCCAGAGAATAGTGTGACTGGATCAGTAGAAATCCATCACCAAATGGGAAGGGAAAACAGTATCCAAGATCTTCTCTACCGATAATGGTGCCAACTTTGTATAAAGAGGATCTATAGCCACTGGGGGGGGGCATAGAAAAAAGGAAAAAAAGAAGTCTACACAATAACTTTATTATATATTTAGAAGGAATAGCAGGATGTACATAACAGATTTGTGGTTTCATTTGCAGTTGTCTTTTTTATTATACTGTGTTATGAAAATGCTTGTTTTATTCCATAAATTAAAAATAAAATAAATGTTTATAAAGAGGGTACACCGGGCTATGGGTTGCGAGCTAGAGGGACTCACAGAGTCACCCAGTCCAGGGGTGTCACATTCCCAGACCACCTCTCTCAAAACTCCCCAGATAAAAATAGCATGGAGGAACTTGATTAACAAAGTAAATAAAAACGCAAAACAACAAGGATTATGCTAATTTGGGGTTTTCTGCTTAGGTGAATTAGATACCATTGATCTGGCCGGCCTCTGGGCCAGGGGGTTCACCTGTGACTATTCCAAGGTCACACACATAACACGCAGTATTTGAACGCGGTCCTCTGACTCTGAAAGTACCTCCAAAGCTTCTTGGCATTCTACCTCTCCAACTGCCCTATTTCTACCTTATGTGATAATTAAATCCATGTGCTCTGAAAACTGAAGTGGGGAAAAAAAATCTCAGTCTTGGTCTTTTCCACTTGGCCTCTCTCTCCATGATGCGTCGGTTTGGGTGCATTTGAAGCCCAGTGTACGTCTAACTGGGTCTCATTCAGAATGCCTTTGAACCTTTCCCCAGACAGAATGGGAAAGCAGCTCCCTTCTTCTGCAGGCTGGGCTGGGGGAAGAGAGCAGAGCAGACCAGTAGTTGAGAATTTTATCACCGTCCTTTTGAAACCCAACCTCATTCTCCTTTTGTAGTTCACAATCAGACCCCTGGGGCACATAATCTCACATAGTTCCTATTCAGCTAATAGGAATGTGCTGCTGTTGCCAAAAGTTATTACCCGTTGGTGTATTCCTTAACACAAGTGGCCCACGTTGAAGAGCTCCATCTTATGCTTTGTAAGGTCTGCTGTCTGCTAGCTTGTTGGCTTCCTACAGGTACATACGCCCCCAGAGCAGCATGTGTATGCCAGGCTGTAGACACACACACACATACTCACACACACACACATACACATACACTCACACACTCACACACACATACACACACACTCACACACACACACACATCCTCTCTAAAGATGAAGACCTGTAAATATTCATTCAATAATCCCGATTCTGCTAGGCACTGGGGAATACAATATTGGCATTTTTAATGTTTGTTCAAGACTTGTGATTTTATTGTATCAGTAATTCCCCAGAGGAAACCCTCCAGGGCAGAACGTGATGACCAAGGGCATAAGGTGCCAAACTCGGCCAGGAAGACTTGGGGCAGAGCCCGATTTTTTAGACACTTATCAACTCTGTGCCTTTGTCACTTCCCTGGGCCTGTAAAAGCAGGGGATTGGCCTGGGTGTCCTCTGATGTCCCCCGGGGCTAGATGTATGACTCCACAAGACTCCCTCCATCAATACAGGTTAGTGATTGCTCTGCACTTTGTGCTCCCAGAGGCCAGTGCATGTCCAGCAGGGGGAGAATTTGAACCTGAGTCTTCCTTTCTCTGAAGCCAGATTTCTACATATCACCCCCACTGCCTCACTACTGTGACTTCAGAGTCGGGGGTCTGTGAACTTGAAATTTAATATGTTCGTAACTGCATTTGGGCATGATTGTTTATGCATTGAATAGAGTGGTTCTGAGGAAGGGTTCAGAGGTTTCAGCAGCCTGCCTGCCCAAGGGAGCCAGGACACACAGGTGTTCTGGTCTGTGGACACAGAGGGACACACGCCCGTCTATCTGCCTTTCCATATTAATAGCTGCCAGCTTTCTGTAGGTCAGTAATTTCCATCTATGAAACAGATTTGCGTGTATGTGTGTGTGTATGTGTGTGTGTGTGTTGTGAAGATGAAGCTTGCAGGCATTCTTTCTTCATACTTTAGGTTAACAGAATGCAGCCCTAGAGGTTCATCACCCAGAAAGGTCTCAGTGGAATATTCGAAGCTGAGTTTTCCAGCCTGCCGTTTCATTGGCAGGTATCGAACCCTGTCTGGTTCAGTCTGGAAAGGTTTCTGTCACAGGAAAGGCCTGTAATGGGCCCGGCTCAGTCTGGCCCTCCTCTCTGTTCCAGGGGCCTAATATACAGGTTTGGAGACACATACTTCCCCTGCCCAGACAGAGTTAGGACGCGCTGTCAGTTAGGAAGGACAAGAACAGTATTCTTAAATCAAACATGTAATATTTAATCTGTTTTCCTTGGTTATAACAGACAGAAACATTGAGACATTTCTTTGGCCCTCACGGGTATTACGAGGAAAGTTGGCAAGAGGAGAATAGAATTGGAGAAGATGTAAAGATATTTTTCTACAAAATAAATGCCCAGAAGCCGTGCAAATGTACATATACCATTAGGTAAATATTCTTAAAAGACAACCAACGTGCATTTTTCAGTGAAACTCTAATGGCTGCAATGGCCTGTGGCCTCGGATTCCAAGAACTTCAGCAAACACAAAGAATTGGACCCCACTGAAATCCAGCCGATTACATTCATTAACTTGCAAGGAAACTCCTTTCAAGAAATTCCTCTGGCCCCCGACAGCAAATGAATGGAACTGTTTTATGGGAAATGCTTGGAGATTTTTCTCTTGGGGCTCCTCCTCTGTCTGAATTTCTGTTTCGAGTTCTAAGGAGCACAGAGACGTTCATTAGGCTGCATGTCCTTGGTTCTGGACAGAGAAGAGGAGTTGGTGAGAACCTCGCCCTCTCTCTTGGGCTGGGGAGTGACTGTCTCGGCAGCCCTGAGGCTGAATTTTCACTGTCCAGGCCATGAGTGATGCCGTTCCTCTTCTTGACTGTCTATCAGATATCCCCCAGCTGGATGCCTTTGAGACCATTCTCACTGTGGTCAGAGTGCACTTGGGGAGATCATTTCCCATATGTCGGGAGTCTTCTCTTCCCTGGTGAAGTGTCCTGGGGACAGAGAGAGTCCTCAGAGGAACATTTTTACTGAATCACAGATTTTCAGAGTTGGAAGGGATCTCAGAGACTGATTCTAATCCAAACCCTATGCCAAAGATGATCCCCTCCATTGTAAAAATAATAACTAACATTTATTAAGTGCCTACTATGTGCCAGCACAGGTGCTTTTTACAACCGTTACCTCCTTTTGATTCTTACAACCACTCTGGATAGCAAGTGTTGTTATTAAACCCATTTTACAGATGGGGAAACTGAGGGAAACAGAGGCTAAAGTGACTTGCCCAGGGTCACACAGCTAGTAAGTGTCTGATATCAAATTTGAACTCAGGTCTTCCTGACTGCAGATCCAGTCCTCTGCCCACTGCACCTCCCAGCTGCCTCATGTACCCAGTGAGTGACCATCCTGCCTTTGTTTGAAGACCTTTGGAGAGGTTAGCTCATTACCTTCCGAGTATCCTGTTCCACTTCAGGTTAACTCCAAATGCCAGGGAAGTCTTCTTCAGTGCAGCCTAACTCCGTCTCTCTTCAGTTTCCCCTCATTGCTCCTAGCTCAAAGTGAATCCGTCTCCTCTAGAGCAGAACCCCTTTTTTCCTCCTGTGTCATTACTGTTTCTCTTTTGAAAGATGACGCCCAAGAAAAACTATTTGCTGTCTCATTCATCGAAGCAGCCCTACTCAAATGGCGCTTCCTAGTGACCTTGAATTCTTTATGATGTGAAATTATGTGACTTTTATAAATGTCAAAATACAGCACAGGTTTAAAAAACTTGGCTTAGTTGTAACTGATGAGGGAGCTCTCTACTGCCACTGATTAGCATTGCTACTTATTGGCTGCGTCATTTATAGTCAGTGTTACCCAAGTCACTGAGGGTGATGTGACTTGTCCAGGGTCCCACAGTCAGGGAACCCAAGTCTTTCTGACTATGAGGCTAGCTGTCATTCCATTCCTTCCTACTATTTCTCACCACAAGACATCTTCTAGGTGAATACGTGGAGAGCAACAGACCTTGAGGCAGAAGAATTGGGTTGGAATCCCAGCTCTGTTACTTTATACCAGTAACCATATGAGTATTGCTGAGGCACAGGTATGACCTTATCTGACTTATCAGACTCCCCATCTCAAGAAGCTTCCATAGTTCACAATCATCTCTAGGATAAAACACGCCCCTCTGCCTGGCATTTTTGTTGCTTTACTCTCTACCTCCAATCTTTCTTTCCAGAATTTTAAAGGGATTCTGTTCTACTTCAGGATGTGGACACTTCTTTGCTCCTCCAGTTTGTCCTGAAGTTAGGGACCATTGTAAACCACATCCTCTGTATGGGCATCAGTGCTGTAGAAACACGTCCTCCTTCCTACTCATATCCGGCACATGTCCTGTGAGATCCATTGGCAGCATCTGGGAGCTGTCCAAGCTGATGCCCCTTCAGAACGATGAGGTGTCAGATTAGCTCCAGTAGCCACAACTTAAGAGAACACAGATAGAACTATGTTGGGTAAGTCAGACTGTCCTCAAGGTGATCTGGACCCCACATTTCTTGACTTCTTTCCTGTCCTCAAACCAAGTTTTGTTATTAGTTCTTAGAACGCTGTTTCTGTTGTACTGCCGACCAATTTTTTATCTCTGTCCCCAGTGTCTAATACAGTTCCTTAGACATAGTAGACCCTTAGTAAGTATCTGCTGATTCATTGATGACCTCAGTGTATCACCTGCTTCTCATTCCTTTTTGCTATTTCATGATATCTGCTCTGATAACTGACTCTTTATCTCTGAATAGCCTCCCTCCCAAATTCTCCCTTTCTAACCGTGCTACCCTCTCCTTGACACTTCCGCTAAGTAAGGCTGACCTGTCAGCACCAGAGTATGGAGTGCTGCCGTCCTGCCCAGGGCCTGGGCCAGAGTCTCACACTAATAAAAAAGAATGTGTTTTATTTCTCAATACTTTTACTGATGTAACAGTTTATTCAAGCTACGATATGTTCTTCCTTCATCTTCTTTCCTCCTAAGGAGTGAACATCCCTTTTCCAGGCTCACCCCTCCATTTATGCCTTCTATCCTGTCCTTTCCCAATTCCTCTGATTCCTGCTCCATAGGTAAACCCTTCTTACTCCTGTATTTTCAGTTTTTTCTCTCCTTTCTCCCCTACACATATGCTTAAATCTACCTTTGTCTAAAAAGTCGCACCCCCCCCCCACACACACATACACATACGTACTCTACCACCCCCTAAACTGCCTCCACAAAGCTTCTCTTCACTGTAAAGCTTGTGTGGAGAGCAGCCTACACACATCATTTATCACTTGCTAGAAGATGTCTTCTGACCGTCCACTTTGCTGAGACAGCCCTCTAAGAGTGACCAAACATAAGCTGCACAGCCATGGGGTACAAGAACTTTGTTCAATAACCAATTGGACATGAATATCAAACAAAACATAAAACAGAGATGACTCCGTCGCCCGAGGGATTTGCCAGCATGATGGAGAATACCAGTGCTCCATCCAAACAGGATTCCCTGTCAGTGCTAAAACTCCCCAAATGTCCCCCTTGGCAGATGACATGATGCTAATTCCATTGAACCCCAGGACACCACAAAGCCTCCTTAGAGAAAATCATAATTATTTTAAAGGAGATGAGGTGACGCATCCACACAAGGAAAACAAATTGGAAGAACAAAAAAATTAATAAACAAAGCAAAACGTGTCTATATCCCTCTTACACCCTCTTCCTCTTTTCTTCCCCCCTGTCCCCCTCAACAGATGCTGCAGATGAATCATCAGCTGGGTCCACAGTTGAAGAGGCAAAGGGTACAGTGTAAAGATTAGTAGCTCTAGAGTCAAGGGTCCTGGTCCAAATATTACCTGATGCTTACTGCCTGTGTGACCTTGGCCAAGTCTTTTATAGCCTCAGTTTTTTCCCTCTGTCAAGTAAATATGTTAGACAGGAGGAGGGCCTCTGACGTCCCTTCTAGATGCAGGGATATGTGTTTTTGGTTGGAAAAAATGGCATTGGCACCACATTAACTCCTGTACACATCATTGCTTTTGGCTTCACAAGGCTTGGGCTTCTGATTTAACTCTCATTCTCCCAGTGGTCCCAGTGCTAAACAGCACACCCTCATAGGTGGGGTGCTAGACTAGGAGCCACAAGGCTCTGGGTTCCAATCCTGCCTCTGATGCTTCTGAGCTGGATGATTCCGGCCCGTGGCAGCTGAGCACCCCTTAGCCTCGATGGTCTTAGGCAGCTCTCCAAGCCCGATCCTCCCACTGTCTCCCAGACAGGCTGCAGACAGGGCTGGGGCACTGCCACTCAGAGAAGAGTCCAGGAGATTTTATGAAAACCCGCAGCCACAGCCCCAGAGCGAGGCCCCCCAGCGCAGTCCCCCCCCCAGCGCCACAGCCACTCCCGTCGCTTCTTTGTTTAGATATCACTTACGTTGTTATTTTATTCTCTGTTTCCCTGTCATTGGCTTTTATTTCACAAACCGTGCTGTCGAGTTGTGGCTTCCTATTTAGATGTGAAGAATGTGACCCATGAAAAGATCTTTTTCATAAATAGTTTTGGGAGCAGACGTCTCCCTCAGGCCCTCTGGTTTTAAGTGACTGGAAATAAACTACAACCTTCTATGTAAATCACATTTCCTCCCTACAACTGACTTTTCCTGACTTATTCACTCAGGTGAGGCCTGTTATGCAGATGGATGGTCCCGCTTTATGAAGAGTTTCTGTTCCCTAAAGGCTAGGGGTGAGCATCTGCTTAGAAACCTGGGGCATGCTTTCCTGTAGGAAAGATGTGATTGTGAGGAGAGAAGAAAGGCAAGTCGGAGGAAGATGGACTGAGTCAACAGCCTGAGGGACAGCAGACAAAACACTGGGTTTGGATCCAGGAACATGGGTTCAAATCCCACTTCAGACAATCACTAGTAGGTCAGTCAAACTCTTCGGGCCTCACATTTCTCAACTATAAGTGAGGGGCCCGTCTCAATGGCCTCCAATGTCCTTTGCAACGCTAAGTCTGGAAACCTTGCTGGTTCTGAAATGCTGCTGACCCCCTTTCAGTTAGCCCACTCTCACCCCAGGCCAGCCTGAGGCCCAGGCCACGCTGCTCCATCCTCTGGTCCTCAGTCTCACAGGACTCAAGCAGAATTCTCCGGGCTACCCTCGGACTCAAGCTCACAATCACTTGCAACATTTTTACCTATAGGAAAACCTGCCCCAAGTTTCTAAGTAGATTGCCCAGCCATGAACTTTAGGGAGCAGACGCCATTCATAAATTGGGCACCTTCAGTACAACAGGCCTCCCTTAAGTGAGTAGGTCAAGAAGAATCGGTTGTACTGAGGAAATGTTATCTGCAACAAAATCCCTCTATGTGACCTTTGGCAGATGGCTTAACTATCCCTGGACTCAGTTTCCTCATCTTTAAAATGAACGGGGCTGGACATGATCCCTGAGGACTCTTGAAGCTCTGAATCTGTGACCCCACAAACTGAGCACACATACATTTGTTATCATGGGCTTCCTCAGTCTCCCCACCCCATGAGGCTGCCTCTCCTGAGGTCTATCTTTCCCCATGGAACTCCATGGAGGAAGAGATTTCGAGGGTGTGGGGTGCTCCTTTCACCAGAGCAGGTCACAATTCCTTGGTCTTCTTGAGTTACTGGGGCTGAAAAATTCCTCCCGTTTCTAGGCGCTTTGATCAAGGATCTCTCTGGGGTTTGGGGGGGGTTGGTTTTGGGGGGAGGGCACTTGGGGTTAAGTGACTTGCCCAAGGTCACATGGCTAGTTTTTTATGTTAAGTGTCTGAGGCCGGATTTGAACTCAGGTACTCCTGACTCCATGGCCAGTGCTCTATTCACGGCACCACCTAGCCGCCCCCAAGGATCTCTCTGAAGAAAGCTGCACTGGTGCTTAGCTAACATAGAGACAATCCAAATGTCCCATCTAATATCTATCCAAATATACACCCACACAGAGGCTGAGACTGTACCCAAAGCCTTTCCAGCTCACAGGAGGAATCAGACCCTCCTGGCAGAGCCTTTGAGGGTCAGAATCACCTCCATGACCCAATGAGGCATTATGGGATGTCTGTGAAAGAGACTGATAAGAAGAAAAGAAGATTTCAAGGCAGGGATACAAAATAGAGCTGTAATCACATAGGAGCATCAGAGAGATGGGCTGCAGAGAACTGCAAAGGAATAGTGCCTTTATATGGCGCCTGCTACATGCCAGGCTCTGTACTCAGTCACTTTTAGGAAAAAGAATGACCTCATTTGATCTGTTTTTAAAATTAAATTTAATGTTTATTTTTAGTTTACATCATTCATTTCCACAAGATTTTTGAGTTACAAATTTTCTCCCTGTTTTTCCCCTACCCACCCCTCCAAAACAGTGATCCCACTGCATACCCCCTCCCCCAATCTGCTCTCTCCTATGTCCTCCCCATTCCCCCTCTGACTTTCCAGTAGGGCAAGATGGATGTCCCTACCCCAGTGCCCATATATCTTATTTCCCAGTTGCATGTAAAATAATAATAATAATAATACATTTTTACATTTGATTTTAAAACTTTGAATTCCAGGTTCTTTCCCTTCCTCCCTCATCACCCACCCTTTTGGGGAAGATAAGCAATTCAATATAGGTTGTATGTGTGTAGCTATATAAAACATTTCCATAGTGGATATATTGTGAAAGACTGACTATATTTCTCTCCATCCTATCCTGCTCCATCACTTGTTCTATTTTCTACTTCGACTCTGTCCCTTTTCAAAAGTGTGTGCTTCTAACAACCCTCCTCACCAACCTGCCCTCCCCTCCAGCATCCCCCCTTTCATCCCCTTCCCCCCTACTTTCCTGTAGGGTGAGATACCCTATTTAGTGTGTGTGTCATTCCCTCCCTAAGCCAAATTCAATGACAGTAAATGAAAGTAAAGTTGTAACAGTTTTCCTTTGCCCCTTCTTTATGAGATAATTTATCCCATTCTGTCTCTCCCCATCTCCTCTCATTATATTCCTCTCTCACCTCTCAATTTCACCTTTTAAGTATCATCCTTTCCTATTCAATTGATCCTGTGCCTTCTGTCTATGTACACACATATACACACACTCACATGTGTATCCATATGCACATATACCCTCCTATATAGATATATGTGTATGTATATATATACATATATACATTTATATTCCCTTCACCAATCCTCATACTGAGAAAAGTTTCATAAGTTACAATTATTGTTTTTCCATGTAGGAATGTAAATAGTGCAAATTTGATAAGTTCCTCATGATTTTTCCCCCTGTTTACCTTCTCATGCTTCTCTTGATTCTTGTATTTTAATGTCAAATTTTCTATTCAACTCTGTTTTTTCATCAAGAATGCTTGAAAGTCCTCTATTTCATTGAATGCCCATATTTGGCCATGAAACATTATACTTAGTTTTGCTGGGTAGGTGATTCTTGGTTTTAATCCTAGCTCCTTTAACCTCTGGAATATCATATTCCAAGCTCTTTGATCCCTCAATGTCGAAGCTGCCAGATCCTCTGTTACCCTGATTGTGTTTCCACAGTATACAAATTGTTTCTTCTTGGCAGCTTGTAATATTAGCTCCTTCATCTGGGAACTCCAGAAACTGGTTATAACATTCCTAGGAGTTTTCTTTTGGCAATCTTTTTCAAGAGGTGATTGGTGAATTCTTTCAAGTTCTGTTTTGCCCTCTGGTTCTAAAATATCAGGGCAATTTTCCTTGAAAATTTCTTGAAGGATGATTTCTAGGTTCTTTTTTTTTGGTCATGGATTTCAGGTAGTCCAATAATTTTTAAATTGTCTCTCCTGGATCTATATTCCAGGTCAGTATTCTTTCCAAGGATATATTTCACATTGCCTTCTATTTTTTTCATTTGCTTGTATCTGTTTAATAGTATCTTGATTTCTCATAAAGTCATTAGCTTCCATTTGCTCCAATCTAAGTCTGAAGTAATTACTCTCTTTAGCGAGCTTTTGAGATTCTTTTTCCATCTGGCAAATTTAGCTTTTTAAGGTATTCTTTTCCTCGTTGGATTTTTAGCCTCTTTTGCCATTTGAATTAATCCATTTTTAACACGTTATTTTCTTCAGTCAGGCTGTTGACTCTTTTCATGATTTTTTTTGCATCATTCTCATTTCTCTTCTCAATTTTTCCTCCACTTCTCTTACTTGATTTTCAAAATCCTTTTTGAGATCCTCTGTGGCCTGTAACCAGTTCATATTTTTCTTGAAAGCTTTTGTTGCAGGAGTTCTGATTGTGTTATCTTCCTCACATTCCATGCTTTGATCCTTTTTGTGCCACAAAAAGAATCTAAAGTTGGATTTCTGTGCTTGCTTTGCTTCCTTTGCTTGCTCATGTTGCCCAATCAATCAAAACTCAAAAGAGTTTTTTTTTTTGCCACAGTAGAATTCTGCTTCCAGAGAGGAGAGCTTTGCCCCAAATCACTGGAGTTTTCACAGCACCCACAGCAGTTGGGTGCCCTCTCTGAAGCCTCCACAGGCTCTGGCACCTGGTTACACACCCCAGGCCCTCCACTCAAGACAGAAATACAGATCCAGGCAAGTTAAAGCAAGAGCGATTACCCCTCCAAATGGTCTTTTGGTCCCCCTCCAGCCTGCGGGCCAGGAGCTCTGAAGTAGCCAGGTGGAGGTGGCTGCCAGACTGCCACACCTACATTGCTTCTCCCTTCTGGGGGCAGAGGCTGGACCACACTCTTAGTCCCCCTGTTCCCAAATTCCACACTGACCTTTTACTTAGCCTTTGACATTTATGGGTTGATAATTCTGGAAACAGCCACAGCTGCTGGTGATCCAGTCTCCTGAAGTCCCTCTAGTCACAGCTAATTGGAGCCACTGTGTGGCTAAAACCACAGGCTCATGCAGGGCTGGGCTTGGCTCCCAGCATGCTGCAAAAGACCTACCCTTCTAGCCTGCCAGGCTGCCTTCAGCAGGAAATCTGTTTCTCCCTGTCACTTTGTGGCTTCTGTAGCTCTAAAGTTGGTTTAGAGTCATATTTTATAGCTATTGGAGGTGGTTACGGGGGGAGCTGCAGAGTTTTCCTGCTTTTATGCTGCCATCTTGGCTCTGCCCCAATCTCATTTGATCTTAACAACAACCCTATAAGGTAGGTGTTATTTTATCCTGTTTTACAGATGAAGAAACTGAGGCAAACTGGGTGAAGTGACTTGCCCAGGGTCACACAGCTAGTGAATGACTGAGGCCATGTTTTAACTGTTTTCCTGACTCCACGTCTAGATCCCTTTCTGACATATTTCCATGATTTCTCTCAATTTTGAAATAAGATTTTTTTTAAGTTTCAACAATTTTGCTTTTAAAATTTCCTTTAAAAATGCATCAAGTCTTATAATTCTGGGGCAGCTAGGTGGCGCAGTGAATAGAGCACTGGCCCTGGAGTCAGGAGGACCTGAGTTCAAATCCAGCCTCAGACACTTAACACAAAAACTAGCCGTGTGACCTTGGGCAAGTCACTTAACCCCAACTGCCCTCCAAAAAGCCACCCCCAAAAATCTTCTAATTCTGCTATTGAAGAAGAAAGCAAATCTCTCATGGCTGTTTGAGAGACTGCTCTATTAATAGTCTTCTAGAAGTACTTGGGCTTGTCTGGCTTTGTAAGTGGAAGGGTAAGATTGGAATCACCCAATTTTAGCCCTGGTATCTTAACTAGGAGAAAATACATCTTACCCTAGATTAATTTTAAGAACCATCTTTGCAAAACACTGGATGAAGTGAAAGGATGTCGGAGAGGAAGTCTGTTCTAATAGTCTGGGAAACATGATCATGCCTCCGAGGATCATTGAAAAGTTACCAATTAAGTCAAGAAAGGAGAGGAACCCCACAATTAAAGTATAAGGTTTTCTAGCGCACCCCTGAGGGGCAAAGCTACAGCAGAGAAGGGAGGGATCTTAGAGATCGTTGGCTCTATAGAGACCTCAGAACAAGAGACCCAATAGGGGAAGTCTCAAGACAAAATCTGCACTTTTCTGAACTTCTCCTGGTGCCTGTTTATCCATAGATACTATGATATAATCTGCTGTTTTATGATCCAAATATTTACAGCAAATAACCATAAATAGACCAGAGGTTAACTAGAGACAGATATAAGGATAAAGTCAGGCAGAAAGCCCAACCTCTGCCTAAATGTTAAAAACTGTGCCAACTGGCGGCTTAAAGCTATCACTGAGGTTATAAGTTTTTATCTAAAATAAATTCCCTAAAACTAAAAAGGGAGAAACAATTCAATTTTTAATTCAATAAATATTTATTAATCACCTACTATGATGTGTCATCATACACTATGCTAAGTACTGGGGATACCCATAAGAAAAACTGACATTGGCTGTCCTCAAGGAGCTTACAATCTGATGGGAGAAGAGCACATAAAGGGGAGCTGAAAAGTGAGTGGCACAGTGGGTACCTGGGTTATGAATGAGGTCGTGATATTTCCATGGAGTGTGACCCTAGACAAGTCACATGTCCTCTCTGCACCTCAGTTTCCTCATCCATAAAATGAGTGCCTTGGACCAAACGACCACTAAAGTTCCTCTAGCTCTCAGTCCAACGACACCCTCCCTCCCATAGAGCTTTTCAAAGAGGTGGCCTCTACTAAAACTAGCATTCAGGTCAAGTCCATTTACTCTAAGAAATGTGTCCAGAAGAGGGTCATAATGGTGAGGCAAACAGAGGCCACATGACTTTAAGAGTTGGGGAGGGAGTTGACTGAGTCCATCAATCACCCTTACTCTGTTGCCAGACCTTCTCTGTTGGGTCCCGGAGGATAGAAATGAAGTAGTGGTAATAGATTTCACCTGAGTATTCAGAGACCCCCAAACCATCTGAATTATTCAAGAATGGAAAGGGCCATCTTAGAAAGCAACACCTCCCATCCCCACCCCTCTGGAGATCCTCAGGCAGAGACTGGATGAGCATGGCTTCAGAAGGCCATGGGGGAGGTAATAATTCTTCATGTATAGGCTGGAGTAGAGCCCCTGGAGAGCCCTTCCAGCTCTGAGAGTCAGGGCAGGACCCAGGAGGAGCCTACAAAGGCAGCCTCTCATCTGGAGATTTACCTCTCTACAGTAGCTTCCTATAATGGCCTTGTCCTGGAGGGCCTTCACTGCCAATGAGTTGGCATTAGATTTGCGTAAGCTGTATAGCAAATAAAAATAATAACATTCATGGAATGTCAACAGACCAAGATAGGAGAAGATAGATCTCAGAAAATCCAAATGGAACAGCCTTCAGGTCTTGTGTGAAAGAATAATTATCTTTAAATGATTCAGAATTGGGCAATAAAAGAGAAGAAAGAGCCCCTTTCCAATTATCTGTGTTAGAGGTAGATCATATACTTCCTCTCAAAGAAGGCTTTATTCTTGCTCAAACCCCATTATTTTTCATTTGGTGAATGCCCTGGTGAGCAGCATTAAACAATTTAGTTAAAATTTATATGAAAAACATTATTCAAAGTAGAGCTTTTTGTCAATACCAGAGACCTTGATGATTTTTTATACTAACAGCCTTTGAGGAGTAAGACAGGCTTTGGACTCTGAAAAGACAGTGGCCAGGATTCTTTTGCTGGGCTTGCTTTTGCTCAGGTGGTATAAGGCTCATTTCCTTCATGGGTCACCTCCAATGCCAGGTGGGATGGGGCATCAGAATAGGAATTTATTGGAGCCATGAAATCACAGATGAGAGTAGTTAGGGACCTGGGAGATCCCCAAGAGAAACCCTCTGGTTTTATATTTAAGGAAAATGGGGCCCAGAGAAGTAGGCTGACTGCTTCAAAGTCACATAGGTCCACACTGAGTCACAAAGCCGGGCCTCCATTCTCTCTCCTCCGCCTCTAAATCCAGCATGCTTTACCATCAAAGACAATCTATTTTAACCCCATCATATTTCAGAGGAAAAAATTGAGGAAGATTGAGGAGCTTGTCCAAAGACATGTAGCTGCTGTCACAGAGCTTGGACCGGACACCATGTCCTCTGACTTGAAATCCTGTGTTCTTTACAGTCATGGACTACAGGGTCCCATAGAGACCATCTATTCCTGCCCCTCAACTGGCAAAGTAATAAAGTGAGGCTGATGGAGGCAGAGGTCACACAGGTAGGAAGAGGAAGAGCTGAGATTTGAACTCAAGTCCTCCAATGCCAACTAGAAAACTCCTTCCACTGGATTGTGTAAATATGGGCTCATGGTTCTTCTAACTGGTTTCACTGTTGTTTTTTTATGTGTGCCTAATAATTGTAGAATATTAGATCCATAAAGGGACATAGGAGCTAGATAATAAGAAATCACACATATATTGCTTTAAGATTTGGAGAGCCCTATACTGATAAGAGCCACGTGAGGGAGGTGTCTATAATTGACAGGTGAGGACACTGAGGCCTTGAGGCCATATGACTTGTCACACTGTTATTAAGTATCAGTGGCAGGATTTGAACACAGACCTCTGGACTCTATGTTGCACTTTGTCCACTGTTGCCTGTGCATTTTATTCACATGGAGGGAGGTGGGTGAAAAATGCCTGGCAACCATTTATTTTCATGTGATGCTAGGGCTTTCCAGGGGCCTTAGAGTAATTTGTAATCAAATGGTTCTGAAATATGTGAAAAATGTCTCATTCCACCCTTTTATGACCATCATCATCTTCTTAGAATTTAAGGAGTAGAATTTAAATTATCCATCAGCAAGCATTTATTAAGCATCTCCTGTATTCTGGGCACTGCACCACACAGTAGGAAGAATGAAACCCTCCTTACTCGTAAGGAGTTTCTATTATCATGGTGCCCAGCACACACTAAGTGCTTAATAAATGATCTATCTATCCTAACAGGCAACACAAGTGTGTATGTGTGTGTGTGTATACACATACATATACATATATACCTATATAGATAGATGTGCATATGTATATCTCCTTATACATTAAGTAAAAACTTAATTTTAGTTATTATGTTATGTTTGCATATATACTTAAGTATATGTAGATATTTAATATAGTTTATTTTTCTGTATATTATTTATTCTGAATATATTAACATATAAGCACAAGTCTTTATGTATGGATATGCATGCACAATAAACAAAACTTTAGCTTATTAACCATCAATTTATTAATTACTTAAATGATTTAAATAGTAATTTAATAATAAACAAAACTAAGGTTTCACTTTCAGGGAGGTTCTTGCTTCCTCTCACCCCCATAAAAGCAGTAGCTTAGCCAGTTCCGTGCTATAGAATCCCAGCAGAAGGGAAGCTTCTGGGGAAGGGGGTGGCAGGGACTCTTATTCCTTTTGTCTTTCTATCCCTGGCCTTGATGCAGGGCCTTGCTGATGAAAGAGACTTTGTAGACACTTGGATTCTCTTAACTTGGCCTTTCAAGAAGGTGAAAGCACACCTTTGCTGGTGACATGGCAGCCTGGCTGCCCAGCTGGGCAGGGCCAGCTCCGGGGGAATAGACTGAACCTATGCTGTTCTTCGTCTCTGCTCTGGTCCATGCTGGGTCTGTGGGCTTTGAGGCAGAGTAAGGTCTGATTCCTAGACTCATGGTGGGGGGGGGTCTTCCCCATAGGCACTGCAGGCATGATGCCAGGACAGGAGGCACAACAAGCACCCATGACCCTGTGCCTTCAAGCTTCTACCCATTTCTCCAATCCACCAGCACCTCTCCCCACACAGTTCATCCGCTTGCACCAATGCTGTTATTACCTTCTTCTCTGTACAAAGCTTTCCCACCTCTAAATGGTGGCTGGTCTTGGCATGACCATCAGACATGCACCAACACCCTCCCTCCCAACAATAGAATTTTATATTAGCACCGGCACAATCAAATGCAAGCTTACTTGACAGCCTGCCCATCTTTCAGTTCTGGGGCATCCCAGCCTCCAAACAGTCTTCCTCTGAGGTATATTATTCACAGAACAAAATAAAACATGTATAGCTTATATCAAAATTACGTCCTCAGCATTTAAGTTATTTACAGATAATTCTGATAAATAATCTTGTTTCAGCAAAGGTCACTTTTTTTGCTTTTATTACTAGAAAAACCAATTAAAATTATCCCTGGGATGATCTTAAATAGAAAATAAAATCTTCAAGGATTTTAGGAAATTGTTCCATAAAATCAGAATGTTTTACATACCTAAGCAATGGCATACTGGAGCCATTTATGGGCTACCGTAAATGTCCTGGGACCACAGATGACTTCTCCCCATCTATTAGATTTTTTCCGTCCAATTATAATGTATCTTATTTTTCTGAAACTCATTTATCATGTACAAAATATCATAAAAGACCAATTACAGTGGAAAAGATGCTGACTCTTTGTTTCTGGCCTGGATTCTGTTAGTTTGCATGCAAGGAGAGCCTGGTTCCAGAAACACATCTGTGATTACAATAACAAATTAGCAAAGGAGATTTCATCAGAGCCTCCATCTTATAGAAGGATGATCGGAAGCCTGGGAGATTAATTTAAAGAGTTTGGCCTGGGAACTTTCCCTGAAGTCTAACAGCCTGAACTTGGAAGGATTAAGAGCCTAATTGAAGAGGGGACAATAAGAGAGTGAAGCCAAATCATTATTTAATTTAAACATCAAAACTGGATGACCCTGAGAATCCCTTTGGAGAACAAGCTCTGAGCTCGTGGACCTCCAGAGCATGTGGGAATTTGAGATAAGCCCAGGATGTTGCTGCACATTTATCTGGATGGGAAAGATGTTGAAATTGCTCACTCAGTCCCAAGGTCACAAGTTACTCTACCCATCTGCATTCTGCAATAGCTTCTTAAATTGGAAGGTCTTGAAATTTGAAGACCAAGCCAAGAGATTAAGCCTCTGTCCCAATGCACAAACTGAAGTTTCAAGGGTGCTGGGTTAAGACAGAGAGCATTTGGATAGCATCATATATGCCTTGAAGTTTGCAAACACAGGAACATGGAATCGTATTTGGAAAAGGCGAACAAAGAGGCAATTTGGATGAGAATTCATGGACAACTGTGTTTTTATCATTGGAATTTCTCTCCATAGACTTATAAAACTTCCATGCCTTTTCATCACTCCAGGATCAAATACAAACTTGTGACCATTGCTTTTCAGTCTGGATGCCAGCTGGCTTTACCTGCTTTCTCTGTAGTCATCTCCCAGGAGTGGTCACCATCTTGGGCAAATCCCCCCTTTCTACACTTCACCCTGTTCATCTTGGTTTTTCCTTACCCTTCCCACCTCACTCCACCCTCTTTGTACATCTTGGTCAAAACTGACCTAAGTCTTTGGAATGTTCTTTCACCCCTGACAAAAATCACAACAACAACAATAATAATAACATTAATGCACCGCTTTAAGGTTTCCAAAGTGCTTTACTTATATGATCTCACTCAATGATAGTACATTCTCTTTCACTAAGCCTGACCTGAAGACGCCTCAAAAAACTTTCTCAGCTTAAATCAATCAGTTCACCCACCAGCCACTATAGCATCTAGAATCCGGATAATTTTTTTAATTTCCACTTGAATAGATTTGTGAGCTTTTAATGTGGATTTCCCTCAGTCAGGGCTGTTCACAACCCATCTGGGCTTTTTCCTGTGAGGGCCTTGTCCATGTTCTTCCATGATTGTCTACAAAGAGGATCCAGCCAGAAGACTTAGAGAGCTCTCTTGGCTTTTCCCTTTTGTGGGTGTCAGAGAAACCCTTAGGACAGACCAGTGGTTCTCAACCTTCCTAATGCCATGACCCTTTAATACTCACATGTGGGCGTATCTGCATGTGTGTGGACCCACCTGGAGATGGATAGAGGAGCAGTGTCTCGGTTCCTAAGACCATCGGAAATATGTGTTTTCCAATGGTTTTAGGTGACCCCTGTGACCCCTGTGAAAGGGTCGTTAGAGCCCCAAAGAGGTCACGACCCACAGGTTGAGAACCTCTGTGATAGACCCTTATGCTTCCTTTCTCTTACTACATGATGAGCCTACCCTTTCCCCTCTATGCCCAGTTTGCTCTCCATACATATCTTGTTTGTATATAGCGGTTTGTACCAACTCACTTATTAGACTTCTCCTTAAAAAAGGGACTATTTCTTTCCTGTTGTTATATCCTTTTTATATTTAGCACAGTGCCTGTTGCTTATAGGAGGTGCTTAATAAATACTCATCAACCAAGTGACTAATTAGAAATATGGTAGAATATACTTGAATTTATCACATATGTCCCCATTGTCCTTTGGGAAACTGACGCTTGGATTTCTCAGAGCTTCTAGTGTGAGTAGGAGACCATTTGTGTTTTTAAAACTAGTCTTTGTACTAGGAAGTGACTTTGGATCATTAAAGACATTATCCACTTTTCCCATCTGAACTCTGGAGAAATTCCATTTTATTTAATTCAATTTAATAATTATTTATTAAGTGACTACTAGATGAAAAACATTACACTAAACATTAAAACACAACCTTGACATTAGAGGCAAGCATCTGCCCTCATGGAGCTCTCATACTAATATGGGAAGACAGAGCGTCTAGGGCCATGGTGGCCAGAAAAGAATGTTTCAGGCAGGGAGCTCCAACCGGATGGTGAATAGGGCATTGTGATGGTGAACTGATTCCTGTTTTCAAAGTTGGAGCTGGAAAGCGTGGGGATTCTTCTCTCTTTTTTTTAACCATGTCAGACAATGTTCTTTCTTTTAAAAATAACTTCCACCTATCAGCACTTTAATTCATCCTTTTTTCTTTCTTTGGAAAGTGTATTCATTTACACAGTTTGATTTACACAAATCGAATATTCTGCACAAAGATTTTTTTTCAAGAAGATTTTTTTTTTACGGAGTCATTGTTTTACTAATGATTAGACTCAGGTTTGCAGACTGTGTCATTGAGCAGTGGATGCAGAATAGTCTGGTGTTATTTGAATTTCCTTTCCTTTATATTTGAAGGGATTTCCCCCAAAAACTTTGAAAATGCATTGTTTGTTATCAGAATAACTATGTGTCTTGGAGTTTGAAGCAAGGTGTTTCCCTGCCCCCCCTCCACTGAAGGCGAACTATAGATTCTTTCTATTGAGGCTTTTTTTTGTATTCAGGAATTCTGGGCTATTTTGCTGTATTCTTTCCTGCTTGCTTTAGTCACTCATGCTGGCCACCTATCCCAGTTTCCCTCTTGGCTCTCTTTTTCTTTGGCTGGATTGAATTGGTTCCTGCCAATTATTATAGGGTTGGGAGATTAGGAATGTTCCAGCAAAGTCTCTGAAGAAGCAGGGGCAAATTCAACATGGACCCCAAGGCCCAAGTCTGGAGCAGCCAAAAGCATGGATATTCTTTGGGAAGAGATGTGTCAGGATTGCATTGAGGCTCAATGTTTTTGAAATGTTCTTTATCTAATGCATGATTCCTCTTTTGGGGGTGTGAATGCGTGTGTGTGCGTGTGTGTGTGTGTGTGTGTGTGTGTGTGTGTGTGTGTGTGTATTTTAAAAAGCTAATCCAGTCTGGGGAAAGTGTTAATCTGCCATAGCATTGGTCTTATGACTAAAAAGTCCACCCTTTCCTTTTTATTCAACTTCTCTTTCTCATCCAGTTTAATTTTTTTTAATGAGAATATCCAATGATAATAGTTGACTCCTTCCAGCAGCTCTCTGATTCTTAAGTTATTACCCCAAATTCTCACATTTTGAACAGGTAAAGTCTAGAGTTCAGAGTATTTTGATATTTCATCTAACCGCCCTGCCCTGCCCCCCCAACTAAATCTCCCCATACCTCTTTTGTACACACCTACATAGGTGCGTGTTGTCTCGCCATTAGAATATAAGATTATTCACTTCAGGGTCTATTCCAATTTTCTTTTTACCCCCAGTACTTATCACATAGTGCCTAACACACTGCTGGTGCTAAATAAATACTAAATAAATAAATAAATGAATGAATGAATGAATAAATAAATAAGCAAATAAATGAATGAATGAATAAGTACTAAATAAAGAAATACTTTTTAGCACTCTTTGTCTCATTTCTACCACTCCAACACTGTGACTGTGCAAGTAGAAGATGACCGGAGGCTCATTTTGAATTTTATATTTGTCTTTTAATCCCCAACACCTAAAACAATGTGTGAAACACAGTAGGTTCTTTATACATATTTGTTGGTTGACTTATTTTCTTTGTTTCATGGGTTAACAAAGAAAACCAGTTGACAAACAAACATATATACTGGTGATGAATCTCTCTGCACCAATTCTATTTCATCCTATCACAGGATCGAAAGCTGGACCTTTGACATTATTTTGTCCAACCCCTCTATTTTACCAAGCAGAAGACTAAGACCCAAACACGAGAGGGGAGTCATTGTAGGTCATATAATCACCAGCTGGACTTTGGACAAGGTTCTCTGACTCTACGTCCAATGCCAGGAAACTGTGACATGTGAAGAATGGGAATATTTAGCCCAGAGAGAGATTTAGGAAATGCCTGACAATAAAATAGATTTAGAGCTCAAATGACATGAGGGCATAGCATGGAGCCCCCAAGTTTGGTGATGTGGAATTGAGACTTGGAGGATACCCCAAATCCCCAGAGAGGGAGGGTAGAGTTGACTCCAGATCTTCTGAATTCAGAGCTCATTTTTGTCCCACTCTAAGTGGGTTAAAGATTGCTATGTGAATAAGAAACCAGAGATAACTCTGACCGACAGGTAGGTATTATTGGGTGCTTGATTATGGTGTGGACAAAGGAAGCCCTTTCTTAAAAATGAAATGGGAAGTCTTTGTTGTTCTCTATCTGTACATTTAGAGAGGATTTCTGAATTGAGTGGGAAGCTGGGCTAGACCTCTAATGACCTATTCAATTTTCAGAACTGATCATCAGATTTCCTTTTTATATAGTTAGGTGGGATTCTTGGATTAAGAGATAGCAGAGTGACCCAGTGCACAGAGTGCTAGACCTGGAAGCAAGAAGACCTGAGCTCAAATCTGACCTCAAACATTTAACTAGTATTTACAACTCTGGTCAAATCATTTAAACCTCTGTCTGACTCAATTTCTTTATTTGTAAAGTGAAGATATGATAGCACCCACCCTTGAGGATTGTTGTGAGGATCAGATAAGTTATAATTATAATTATAAGCCCTGAGCACATAGCTGGTACTTAATAAATGCTCATCTCCTCTCCACTACCCGTAAAATCTTGCATTTATAAGCATTGGAAATAGGCTCTGAGCTCAGAAATCCAAATTCACTTATAAAAGAGTTAAATTCATGACTTAAACCTTTCTTCATCTAACACTGGCCTTTTTGGAACACTCTGGCCCTGATTTTGGCACAGTTCCTAATGGTCCCTAAAAGAAGAGATGGCCATCTGCCCATGTTCTTTTTCTCTTCCACTTTTTACATAAACTACCTGCCAAGGTTTTGAACACATTGTACCAGACTGAGATCTGTCCATCTGTGCCCTGCCCGAGTACAAAAATGGAACCCAGCTGACCCCCCCCTTTTCCTTCAGCAGCCCTGGACATGTGGTCCCTCATTCAGGACTCAGTCAGATGAAGAGGTTACCTTCTCCCTTGCTGTCTAGGTTGGAGAAAAGGGTCATCTTTCTGCTTCTTCCTCCCATAGATTCTCTCAGATAGCACACTTCCAAGGCTGAGCAGAGAGAGCTGTTTGAGGAAGCCATGAATGTATTTGGGAGTTGGGGGGGGGGGACAGTTTTTAAAGAGTGATCTTTAAAAGATGATCTTTCCTTATATAGATAATTGTTCATGACTGAGAACACTGGGGAGAGATTCCTGGGAACTAACTCTTCTTTTGTCTTCTCCAATGCAGTGTGAATATTGAGGTTATAGAATTAGAGGGTGGTAGAGACAGGCATATTGGGGGATGTGTCAAAGATGAGCTTGTTGGAAGAATTATTTTCCCGAGCTGGAGAGCAGACCCATATTCCCCAACAGAAGACAGAGAAAGTGCCACGGAGCCGAGAGCCACTCACCAAGCCAGTCACATGCCTTAGAATTTTTCTAATACACGTTTGCCCTTAATTTACCTGTTCTCTGTTTCTACAAGAATCTTACTTCTTTGCCAGACGTAGCACACAAAGGAAGCATTGTCTGCCTTCTGTTATTTTTAAAGGCAACTGAGTTTCACTTATGTAGGCAATGCTATATAACAGAGAGAGTACTAGAATTAGTCAGGAAAACCTGGGTTCAAATCCTGCCTCTGATACTTTTTAGCAGGCAAGGCATGTAAACTCTCTGAGCCTTACTTTTCTCATCTGTAAAAAGGGATAATAATGCCCATATTTCCTTACTCATAGGGTTGTCATGAAGATTAAATGAGATGTTAACAAGCACTTTACATGGTAACCACTACTATTATTCTTGCTGTTATTTGTTTTGACCACTAAAGCTATTAGATTGAGGGCAGTGTTTTTCCTCATGACTTTGGTATTAATTAATGAATGAAAAATAATTGATTAAGCCCTCTCTATGTGCCAAGCCCTATGCTAAGTGTCAGAGATACAAATACAAAAGCAGAGACAATCCTTGATCTCAAGGTGCTTATCTTCTAATGGGGGAAATAACACAGAACAAAGTTGGTGCCCAGGGAAGGATCATTTTGGTCTCAGTATTTACAGGGATGGTGAGCAGGGCCATAAGGGAGTGCTGAGGAACAGTGGTGGAGCTGATTTGATCATGCTTCATGGCTCCAGATCTGGGGAGAAGGAGAAGGAGGAAGGTATAAAGGGTGATAAGGCTGAAGCCGTCATTGAGCAGATAGCCTAGAGATAAGAGGATCTTTCCTGAAATTGTGTTTGGGGTGAGTCAATTACAGATGAGGAAAATAGAGCTCCTGACCAGAAGTCCTTTTAGGACACTCTTTGATGTGGGCATCTGGGCAGTTGAGGAGGAGGTGACCGAAGAAGAGAGAATGAAGCAAAGCATGACTGTGGTTTCCTCATCAATACAGCTCTACTCAAGGACAGATTTCCAAAACTGGATGGAATCTGCTATTTAGGTAAGAAGAAGGGGACAGCATTATAAAGGCAGAGGCCAAGATGTCTGGGGTTGGATGGATTTATATTCCCTTTCTTCAGATACCTTGTAAATATATTCTTCAATGTCCACATGATTCTGTCACCCCCAGTACAGATCCTCCCTATGTGCACTTGATCTAACTGAATTATTTTTCCCATCTTTGTTCTCTTTAGTAACATTTCTACCTCCTTTATAAATTCATTCAAGACTTTGATGTTAGAGGCTAAATGTGGTGGCTCTACTCCCCTTTATGGTGAAAAGAGCTTGTTGTAAATATCTCTGCAGATCTTTTCCATCTTTTGTCTATTCCTTGTCCTCATTCCAATCTCATTCTTAGATACCTTCGTATGATTTAGTTTATTTGGTTCTCATTAAGTTTTCTTAAAATTGGTTTTATCTTCCATTGTTTCCTCTGTTTTAGTACTTAAAATCTTCTACTATCCTTCACTGTAAGATTTTGCAAGTCAGTTTATATTTTATGTCTTTGTGGACCTTGGCTGCCCTATTTCTCTGTTTAGTAAATAAGCCAAAAGGTCAAGAATTTGCTAAGGCATGTTTTAGGGTCTTTGGGTCTCTTTCTTATGTCTCTATCCTTTAAGCATCCACATGAAATTATTCCAAACTGTATATAGGACCTTCTGACTATATCTTTTTTTTCGGTATCAGAAACACGATTGAATAGGTCAAGTTGAAGTTGTTTAGATACCATATATCATGTTTCTTCATTTATTTGTCTTGTTTCAAATTCCGTACTTATTTTGATCTTTGTCCTAACAAGTCAGCGGTCTGACTGTACATAGACCGTCAATTCAGGAATGGTTCCCACAGCAGTAATGAGGCATTTCCTGTCCATTAAAATATGATCCACTTCTATATTTGTGATTATATTTGGTATTTGCTGTGTCTAGTGCCTTCCAAATTGAGTGTTTAAGTTTATGTATACACGCATATACTCAAACAATCATATGACATACAAAGATTCATTACTTCTATTAGCATGTTTCTCATATGTCAGTATTCCCTACCAGCAAAGAGCCATTTAGACATAGGACCTACATTTTCAAGGGACAATTTGCATGGGAATTGAAAATGAAACGTAAGCTTTAGCTATAATTCTGTTTGCTACGTTAAATTTTCATTTGTAACTGAGCCTTTGTTTGGGACACAATGGCTTAACTTGTATCACTATCATACAGAAGATGATTATGTTTTCAAGTGTTTATTGCATTTAGGTAGTGTTTATTTCAAAGAGATTATAGATGATACTTTAGGAACAGTTTGGTAAACAAGAGAAAGGGCTTTCCTGGGGGGGGGCATCATTTGCATTCAAACCAGTGGGAGGCTTTGGTTTTAACTTGAGTTGAATGACAGCTTGGAAAAGTAGTTGCAAATGAAGTAGAAGAGTGAGTATTTCCAGAATCAGATTAGATAGAGGTCAAATTAAATGCCCAATTGGAAACCACATTCTCAGTTATGATTACTTTTAAGGAAGGATGACTGATATCTATCTATATCTATGTATGTTTATGTTTCTATATATGTATATGTATATATGTATATCTGTACACACACACACACACACACACGAGGGGGGAGATTATATATTGAAACATCTCTCCCTCAGAACAACCTGATTCATACATTAATGCTGCTCAGAGAGACAGTGTGTTCTAGTGGAGAGATTATAGATTATACTTTAGGAACGCTGACCACAGAACTTAATAACTGGATGATTGTAGGCAAGTCATTCAATGTTTCCAAGTCTCAGGTTTGCTCATCTGTAAAATGGAAATAATTATCCTTTTATCAGAGAGCCAGCCAGGACAGTGTAGTGAGAAAGAGTGAGGTGGGGAGACCCAGGTCAATGTCACACACTTGTCTGACCCTGGATAAGTCATTTCCCATCACAGGGCTCAATAATCCTCTAAGAGGGCATTTTCTCATTAGAAATTCACACACAAATGAAATCCCAGGTCCTGGCTAAATTAACAAACAAAAATCTCTTCATTCTCTACCACACAGAGTCTTTGCCAGGGAGGCACTTTGTAAACCTTTGAGCATGAGAGAAATGGGAGAGTTTGTATTTTTTTTTAATGTTTTGATATGTATGATATATACTAAGGAAATCCTGGATGAGGAAAGTCCTTCTACCAAAGCAGGTCGGCACCTGCTCTGCCACAGCTGGTCTTAGAAAATTGCTTAGAGTACCAAGAAGTGGCATCACTTGAGAGGTGAAGAAGCCCAGGGCCTTACAACCAATATGTGGTCAAGGCAGGACTTGAACCCAGATCTTCCTGACTATAAGACTGGTATTCTATTCACTATGTACCTCTTTTACTTTCAGGCTCCTGGAAATCATTAACCCTGTGGTTCTCTGGATTTTTCTAAACTAATAAAGTACAACTGAGCTAAATTAAATAAAAACTATTAACAATAAAATGAGACCCTAAAACCTCAACAAAGATGAGTTCAGATATATTGTGCCTCTTACAAAGACAGTTTTTTCATAATGAAAGGACTTTGCTCCTTTCTGTTTTTTTAAATTCTACTTGATAACTTTTTGCCTATAATCAAAAATTCTCTATGACTCTTGAATATACATATTAATAATTTAAATAGTAACTAAAAGGCTGCCAAGTCAGTGCCAGCCCATGCAGTGACTGCCTCTTAGCTACATGGTGCCATCAGTGTCCCTGGCGTATCTCCTCTGGATTTTGTAGTGTCTTCCTTTCCAGCACTGGCAGTAGGGCAGTATTATTTGATGGGTAATCAAGATGGCATCTAAATTCTCAGAGCAATGAATGTGTCTCACTCATGGATGTGTGCCCTGAAAGTCAATTCTGGAGGCTGAAGCATGTAGTTAGTCCTGGAGAGGGATCAAGTTATTTCTAAGATCACTTGATGGCAATATTTCATTATTGTTCTTTGGCCTGAAAGATGAGACCCTTTGGAGTTTATACTGTTGGCAGCTTCTGGTATAGATGGATTGCATCTTTTGAAAGGAGAGCCATGTCTAAGGGCAAGTTTGGAGCTAAACAATCCCCAGTCTTTTTCCTGATTCTCCTTTCCTTTCTTTCCTGCCACTCCTGCTCTTTCCTCCCTCACAGCCCCAAAGGTTCGAGTGTCATGGCCAGACTTGGATTTGACTTCAAGCTTATGGAAGCAGCTAAGTGCTCAAACCTGCTCAAATTCTGCCTCAGACACCAGCTGGATGACCCTAGACAAGTCACTTAATTCCTGTCAGCCTCAGTTTCCTCACCTGTAAAACGAGGATAATAATAGCACCTTCCTCCAGGTGAAGAGCAAACACAGTATCTGTAAAAGGAGCTTTGCAAGTCTAAGGGCTAAATCAAATACAACTATTGTCAGTCATTAGACTATAAACTCCTTGAGGTCAGGGACTTTAACTTCTTTTTGTATCACTGGCATTTGGCAAAGTATCTGACACACAATAGTCACTTAATAAATGTTTATACATTGATTGATTTGATTCTCCTTTTATCAGATAGTCTCTTTGATGAAGGGAATGACGCTAGTCTAAGCCTACCACCAAAACTTGAAATAAGTCTTCTTCTATCCAATGACCTTTGATTGGCTGATCCAACTCTCCAAATCAATTCTTAGTTGTTCAAACTATTTTGTTGTTCAGTTATTTCAGTGGTGTCCAATTCCTCACAACTCTATTTGGGGTTTTCTTGGCAGAGATACTGGAAGGGTTAGGGTTAGGCTCATTTCCCTCTCCAGCTTATTATACAGGTGAGGAAACTGAGGCAGTCTGGTGCCAACAGGTGAAGTGCCCAAGATCTCACAACTAGTGTCTGAGAAGGATCTGAAGTAATGAAGATGAGACTTTCTGATTCCAAGTCCAGTGCTTTATCGACTATGCCACCCAGCTGCCCTAGACAATAGGTCGGATCAACATAATCTCAAGGTGCTGGCAATGCACACATTGTTTATTCTTTGGGCATGTTTTTGGTGGTCACTTTTGAATATGATGTCCAGGCAATTCAAAGCCCATCAGTACATAATTTTGCCATTACTGCATATAGCAAAATCTGATGTAAGATTGTTTGTGTTATCTCGTTCAGGTAGTGATATCAATTCTCCTTCAAACTAAAATAAAAAGAGGGACTTGAGAGGATCCAGAAAGCTCTCTGCTTTTGCTGTATTTCTATCCTTCCTCCCCATCCACGTGGGGATCATATTACTCCTCAGACCAACAGAAAGCAATAGTCGGAAGTAAAGTTAACCCAGCTCAGACAGTTTGTTGGTTGGCCCCTTCCTTGGACTGGCACAGTCATTGTTTTGATTTAAAAAGCTCATCGTTCCCAGCTCCAACTGGACTTGAGTAAATAGAGATTCTGTTTATGTCAACAAGGTATCTAAATAGACTAGATCAAAAGGTTAATTACTAGTAATGGAGCTATCTGTCCCTCAGATAATTGAGAATTTACTGTCTCCATCTTTGCACTAAGGATACAGACACTTTCCAAAGAGGAAAGTGTTATCTAACAAGCTTTTTGAAATAACAGGATATTATTTCAGAAAGTCGACTAAGGAGAAACACTCCTAAGCCGGTGTTAGAAATAAACTTCCTTCCTTGAACCCTGATAACATTAGTAAATGTCCCCAATAACATTTTCTTGATTTAAAATCAAGTCAAGAAGCCTGTTGATAGACTCTCAGCTTATTGATTGATTCAGCAAAGGGCAATTTTTGAAGAATTCCATAAAATACCTTGGACCGTAGAAGAAAAGGCCCAGTCTTTCCATTTGAATCTCAAACAGTTCCTTTACCCCCTTGTCCTTGTCCCCTCTAGCCCCATTATATTTTTCTTGAGCTGTGAGTATTTTGACTTCCATGTAAAGATGAGATGAAATTACAGAGATAATGGAATCAAAGGAATGAGAAATTGGCTGGTCACATGGTGAGAGTGAGGGATGACTGATCACTAGTCTGTGTATTGGGGTGGAAAGAGACTCCGTGGGTCTCCTGTCAACATAAAAGAATATGAACAAGGCCCCCGCACCTGAGCTGGACCACAGGGGTCAAATTTATGGAAGATGTGGATGAGAGTCTCAGAGGATGTGCAGCTCTGGTTGGGTTGTGCCTCCTAACGTGATTACCAGAATGAGGGTTAATGACATCCACAATGTCTTCTCCTTCCAACTAAAATAAAAAGAGGGACTTCAGAAGATCCAGAAAGCTCTCTGCTTTGCTGTATCTCTATCAAAGGCAGTGGTGTGCTGGCAAACATTTGACGACTATCTCTCAAAGCAGCAACAACGACAAAGTATGCAAGACACACTTCTCAGTTTAATATCCATATTAACATTTTCTCCATCACTCCCATAAGTCAGCAGAACGATAAATCGAACTCTGATTTGTGGTGTTCGCTGATTTCCAAGGCATCAGTCAGTACCCGACTGAAAACTTCACAATTGAACACACTGAACATTTAAAGGAGCCAATACAAGCAAGTTTCTACATAAAGGCATTTGGGAATATGCATTCCTGCTGCTGGAAAATTGTCAACATAGCCTAGATAATCCTGGATGATATTGTTAGAACAAGAAGGGTTGTCAGGAAAAAAGATGCTGCACATACCAAGGACATTATTATGACCCACAAATATAACATCTTTGTGGTTCTAGGATTTGGGCCCCATTGTTTAGTTTTTAAAACTGAGTCATTCGGATAAGTACCTTAAGCAAGTCCGATTGGAAACAAGTCGCTAAAATACACAGGAATAGAGAAATCCCCAGTCAAGCTCAAATTAGTGTTGTTCACAGAGAGAAATGGGTGCTGTCCCAGCAGAGACATCAGTCCAAGTGGAGGGGACCGTTTCCTGGCTTGAAGCATACTTTGAAAACAATATATGTTACAGTTAAAACAATTGGATTTTATTCTGTGCTTCCGTTTCAACATCTGTACAATGGGGATAATGATATTCGTTCTGCCTGTCCCACAGAGTATTGTAAGAAAAATGTTTTATAAAATTGTACTGCCCTCTCCCTGGGCAGTTAATCCACTAACCTTTCAACTAGGTCCTGGGGAGGATCAGTCACCTGATTGGTGAGTGATTGAGCAGGAGCTTGCTCAGCCCACTGTATCTTGCCTCAAATCCCATCCAGCCTCTCCTACCCTCCCTTCACTTCACCACTCCCCAGATATCTTGCCATCTACCCTGCCACTTTCTCTCTTTTCCCTGTCTGGTACAGAACCCACCCAACTGGATTTCTAGAGACCACCCTTCTTTAATCTACTCAGCTCATAGAGTGGTTAATTGGCCCATCCTTTCCACAGTATGACTAGTACTATTTATTTGCTTACTGAGCATGCAGTGGAGGTGGGGCTGAAAGAGGGTATGGATATTGGACAGAGTACCAGCCAGGCAGGATCCCTGGAGGCACAGTTTGATAGAATGAGAAGCATGATCTAGGACTTCTGAGATTTGGTGCCTCAAGCGACTTTGAACTCCTTTGCCCACTAATCAAAATGGCTTATCTGTATGCCTGGAGTTCCATAGTTAAGTAGATTATTTTAACTAATATTATTCAACATTTCCCAAGTACATTTTAATCTGGTTCAGGTTGTACCGGGAATTTGACACCTTTGACTTCCATAAATTTCCTTCGCAACCCTATTGTTATACAAGCCACGCCAGCATTGGTCTCTCCATTTCATAGATAAAGATGCTGAGACTCTGAGAGAAGTCACATAGCCAGTAAGTGGCCAAGCCAAGATTCAATCCCATGCCTTGTGACTTCAAGTGGGGCATTCTGAATTGTGAGAGCACAGCACACTGAGCTGTGCGTGGCAATGAGTGGAGAGCTCTTGAGGCAGTTACATTGAGTTCTAGTTTACTCTGAGTTTAACAAATGCCAAGTGAAACAGATGTACATAACTCAGGGTGTGCTGTGCACAACTTGTGGTGATGATGATGAATCCTACTGGGAAAGATGAGAAGACAGTCATATTAATGATGATGGTGGTGGTGGTGGTGATGAGAAGGTATCTTTGAACGTTTTCAAAGAACCTCTCATTCCTTCCCTGGTTTGATGCTCCTCACAGCCCTGGGAGGTCATTATCACAGACATCTCTACTTTACAGATCTGTTTCTCCAGGGGAGCAAAGTGTGCTGGACAGGTTTTGAACCCAGGGCTTTCTCTACCAGTGGGTACATAGAAATAGAAACCTTGAAGCCCAAATATGTGGAGGTGGAAGTGGACGGTATGTGTAGAGAATTACTGTAGAGACTCTCTGGGAAGATGGGCTTTTTGCCTCCTGCAAGACCCTCCTTACTATTCACCCCAGAGGAGGACTTACAAGTTGTGGGTCCCAAGAAAAAAGGGAAGGGAATGTGACATATCCACTTTCCCTCAACAGGCTGGCTAGCAGGAAAACTGCTTGCTCCTCCAGGCCCAGAGACAGCAGCAAAGAAATCCCAGCTGTGCTACTGGAGTGAGTAGAGAGTGACTCCTCCCACCTCTGGCACCTGCTCCCCTCACCCCCACCACAACCATCACTTTCCTGATGCCTTGGCTAGGGTAACCAGGGCACTGACTCAGCTATTCTCCACCTGTGTAACAATATGAAGGTCCCTTCCTGACTCTGGGCCTCAGTTTTCTCAATCTGTAACATAGTAGAATACATATATATGTAACATATATTTTATGTGTATATATGTTATATATATGTAACATACACATATGTGTAATATGTTACATATTCTAACATATTATATATTATTTATACTAATAATATATATGTAACATACATATATATGTAACATATAATCACCAGACTCCCTTCCAGTTAGGTAGTACAATAGATGGAACACTGTACCTGGAGTTAACGAGACCCAAGTTCAAATCCAAGCTCAGACATTTCCTGACTGCAAAACCACTTAACATCTATCTGCCTCATTTTCCCCCTCTGTAAAGTGGGGATTATAATAGCATCTCACTTCAAGGTTGTTTGGAGGGATAAAATGAGGTAATGTTTGGAAAGTGCTCGGCCAGCTTTACCATGCTGTGTAAAATTTATTAATTCCAAGCGATGTGAGAGGAGGAAGCCCAGCCTCCAGTAGTGGGTGGCAGAACTAACCTGAAAGTCCACGTAGGCAACAGGAGGATATCCAGCCCAAAAAGGAACCAGAGAACTTTATCTCATGGAAAACTTGTGTTCTTTTTCCAGGATCACCCAGCACGACTGAGTTTTCGAATCAAAGTGGACAGTGAAGAGCTGGTCATACACCTGGAGAGAAATGAGTAAGTGACCCAGGCGCACGTTGACTTCAAATGGTCAAAGCAAAGGAGATGGTGGGGTGAGGACTCATGGAGACTTTAGAGAAGAGAGCTTGGAAATGTCATTTCATTCTCCAGTCTGGAGCCTGGGTATGGGTCCACTGGAATTATAAGAGAGTTTTGATCATGGGAATGAACAAGGCAGTCACTAGTTATGACAAATGAAAGACTTCATCCTTCATCTGTCATATTTAAGTGGGTGTTGAATGGATTGATTTTGCTTGGTTTGATTTGATTTTTGACTTCTCTTATTCAATTAAGTTGGAAAATTCCTGAGTCGGTTGCTTTTTGTAAACTTCTGAATTCTCTAAGGAACATGACATGCAAGTGGAGAGAAACTTTGTCTACCAGGGGAAATATTAGCTCATTTGAAGTAGTGTAAAGTCCCTTACCACTTGTAATTTGACTTTTTTCTTGATGGTATTTTAATTTGGGGGCAGGTAATCTGTTACAAAAATCAGTATTTTATTGACAATAATGGCTAACAACAAACGCAACTTTAAGGTCGGCAAAGCACTTTACAAATATTAGCTCATTTGACCCTCACAGAAACCATGGGAAGAAAGGACTATTATTTTCCCATCCTACACATGAGAAAACTGAGGCAGGCAGAAGTTAGTGACTTGCCCAAGGTCACAAATCTAGTAAAATCTAGTAGGATTGGAACTCAGGTCTTTACAAAATGGTAAATCACTTTTACTGGGGGGAGGGGAAGGGATGAAATTCCACCAGACAAAACTGATTGATAAGAACATGATCTCCAAACATTTTTCATGCTGCAGTCATATCAGTAAAAACTTTTGTCAACCCATACTCTCAACATATGTATATTATAAATGATATACCTTTATTACTAAACTTATAATTTTATACCTTACAAGGCATATATAAACAATGAAACTGAAAAAGACTGAGATCAAGATTATTTTATATTATTTTATTATATATTATTATATTATATTATTATATTATATTATATATTATTATAGTATTTTGAAAGTGAAACCCTTTTCCCTCCCACCACAACTTCATTAATGACAATATTTTTAGTGACAGATAATGTTTAATTTTGCCCTGAGATGTAGGTGGTGCAGTGGATAGAACCCTGGACCTGGAGTCAGGAAGACTTGAATTCAAATCTTCTCTCAGACACTTACAAGCTGGGTGACCTTGGGCAAGTCACTTAACTGCTGTCTGCCACAGTTTCTTCAACTAAAAATGGGGACAATCACAGCACTTCCTTCTCAGGGTTGTTGTAAGGATCAGATGAGCCGATATTTGTAAAGATCTTAGCATGGTACCTGGAACATTGGAGGTGTTTAATCAATGCCTGTTTGCCTCTGCCTTCTGAGTCTGTCTCCTTTGTCCCTACCTCTTGTGACTGTGATGTTCCAGCGTTGAAGCAGGATAGAAACATCGTTTAGCATTGCAAATAAAACGGGTCATCTGGGCCTTCAGTCCCTTTCCAGGTAGGATGACAGAATTAGTAGCAGGCATTTCACAGTAATAGATCTCTTTTCCTGCTTCAGACTTCTTTCTTGGAAACCAGGTGAACATTATCAGGCCCTGGTAACAGTTCGCTTTTAATAGTTAACTAAAATTCCAAGAGGAATTTTTTGCCTATTTTGTTTCCTGAGAGGGAGAAGATATTATTTTCTGGAATGCCCCAGTGGAGGGTCTGAGCCTCTGAAATTGAGACTTGGTGAGCATTCTCAGAGGTCATCTCTTCCAACCCATTTATTTTTCAGAAGAGCAAACAGGGGGCCAGAGATCTTACTTGACAGAGGTCCCTGAGGAAATTATAGAGCAGGGATCTGAGTCCAGGAATCTTTATCCTTTTATTCCAATCCATCACTCTGTTCTCAACATTCCCCACAGATGATATAAAGACTAAGGATGCCTCATTAAATCTGATGGGCACTCCAGTTGGGAATTGGCCTCCCATCCATCCATCCATCCATCCATCCATCCAATCTACAAGCATTATTAAAATAGCTTACCATGAGTTGAGTACTATGACAAAAGATGGAGATTCAAAGAGAAAGCAAAGACAGTCCTTCCCCTCAAGGAGCTTACATTCTACACATACAAGCTTCTTCCCCTATTAAAATTTCCACTTGTTAAGAAGAGGTAAAACCAAGAGACTTACTGGAGGGAAGATATGACTTAATGAAATCATCTGTCCATTTGAGTATTTGATTCTCTGCATCAGGAAATAGAACAATTGAGTCATACAGTCTAAAATGTGAGGGGTAAAACCCCATGCTCTTTAGAACAGAACACCTCCAAAGTAGGGAAATGGACCCAATGTCTCCATCTCCTTCCTGAGATGACTGAGGTTTTAACAAGAGATTCAGCTAGAGCTGAAATCAAGCCCAAAGGACCACTAGTCCAACACCCTCATTTGACAGAAAAGTTTAAATGATTTGCCCCAGGTGACCCAGGGAGTGAACACCCCCAGCAGAATTCGTACCCAAGTTCTTTGACTCCAGGCCTTTACCACTGTATGGTTTAATAGCAATATGAATCTTTCTCAAGGAAGGAGATGTCCATTTCTTCTACAATAGATAGTGTCTTTGGCCTTGAGCACTAATCTGTGGTGAATTTCCATAAAAGTTGCATCTTACCATAAGCCCTGCTTTTTTCCCTTTTATTTCTGGACCTTAAACAAGACAATCTCCCAATAAAGATAACTGAGACCATAAAGCAATATCCTGCTAGCTGATTTCCACTTTCAAGTAACCATCTGCCCACTTTGGGGAAAGAATCGCAGAATATCTGGCTTGTGTCTAAGAGATTTTGTGACTCTTTTAATTGCTCTGTGTGGGTAGGGACCCTGTCTGGGTCTCAGTGTCTTCCTCTGTAACATCAGGGAGTTTTCCTCAGAGAACCTTCCTTCATAATAAAGAAGAAACAAAACAAATTGAAAAAATATGAGGTTAAATGCAAAGTTTCACACTCATGATTTCTCATCTCTGAGTGGTGTTTTATGTTTCTTCTTGGGGCCAAAGCTATTCATTATCATTATGAAGTGTTAATTGCTTCATTTTTGTTTTTTGCTGTTGTGTTGTTGTAATTGTTTCCCTGATTCTGTTTAACTTACTCTTCTGGGTATGAATTGCATGATCAGTTCATAGAGCTTTTCCCAGGCTTCTCTGTATTCACTGGGGACACCATTCTTACAGTAATATTCCACTACATTCAAGTATCACAATTTGTTTGACCAGATGGATGGGTATCTACCTTGTTTCCATTTCTTTGCTGCCATAAAAAGTAGCGGCTATAAATATTTTGTATGTCACAACAACACAAGGGGGACATTTCTTTCGGCCCCTGATGTTCTAGGGATATTTGCCTAAAGAATACACACTTGATAGTCACCTTTTTGGGAACTGTTACAGACTGCTTCCAGAATCGTTGTACTAATTCACAGCTCCACTGAAAATACTCGTCCTTCCATCTTTCCCCAGCTCCTTCAACCTTAACTCTTTTCATTGTTTGTCACCTTTGTCCATTTATTGGATGTGAGTTGACAGCTCTGGCTTGTGTTTATGTGTATTTCTCTTATTATTAGTGATTTGGAGCTTTCTTTTCATAGTTCTATGAAGAGTTTTCAGTTATTTTACGAATTACACGTAACCTTTGCCGACTTATCTCTTGGGGAATGGCATTTAGTCTTCTTTACTTTTGTTAATTGTCTCTATATCTTGGATGTAAGTCCCTTATCAGAGATATAGGGTACAAAGACTTATTTTTTCCCCAGGTGACTTGCTTCCCTCATTATTGTAATTGCATTAATTCTGTTCATGTAAAATCTTTTGATATTGTGTAATCAAAATTTTATACTTTGTAATTGCTTCTATCCCTTGTTTCATTAAATTATGTTGTCCTCTTGTTCTGCTGTGAGCTTTTGAAATCATGCTCGAAGTTCCTGAGGTTAATTATCAACATTCACTCTCAGCCAATACATACAGCTGGTGCACTCTCCTGGCACTAACCACTCTGAAGACAAGACTTTTAAGTTATCTTAGAAAACAGCAGGATTAGGTATTGGTAAAATGGTGGTTTCATTTTTTTGACTTCACCTAGCTAGTGCCTAATACAGTGCCTGATATTTAGAAATAGGTTTAGGGACTAGAGCTGTGAATTCAGCAGTGCTGGAAACTTCAAGGAGAGCAAATCCTCTATGGATCTCATGGAGCTGTCCAGAGCACCTTGGAGGTAAACCGCTAGCCAAGCATCTCAGGACCAGTGAATGTCAGAGGGGAACTTGAACCCAGGTCTCACGACCTTTGAGCCTGACTCCCTGCCGCATAAGAGCTGCTTCCTAAATGGTGGTTGGTTGGTCGATGAAATCGATAGCTACTATTTCTATGAACTCTCTTTACAATTAGGAATCTACTTTGGCCTTGTTCTGCTGTGACATGCTCGGCCTCGCTTAGATGTCGTGTATTACCTACTCCTGGTGGTCTCCAGCCTCAAAGCTAGTGCATGACTGTCCTCACCCTGAAACTGTGCAGAGTAGACTTAGTTCTTGCTGCATAACAATATTCATTTGGAAATGTTATCCTTCTTGGGCACTGAGGTTTTGTTTTGTTTTGTTTTTGCAGGGGGGAAGGTAGGGTAAATGAGGTTAAGTGACTTGCCCAAGGTCACATGACTAGGTATGTGGGGGGGTCTGAGTCTGGATTTGAACTCAGGTCCTCCTGACTGCAGGGTGGTACTCTATTCACTGTGTCACTTAGCTGCCCCAGGCATTGAAGTTTTAAACAAAATGTTGTGTGAGTGTACATTGCAATTTCTATTTGATTGTGACTCTGCTCACTGAGGCTGCCAATTGCCCTCTGGGATGAGCATGAGGTTATGGCAGAGTGTAGGGGAACTGTTTGCGGTGAGATGGCGTGACCTCAAGTGCCACTGAAACCATACATTAGCCAGCTGTGTTCTAGTAGATAGGAGTCTTTCTGCCCTTGAAGGGCTTTTGTGTGGCTGTGGGATCTGCCTCATCTAGGTTGGATCTAAGGGGGCAGAGCCAGGAGTGACAATTGAGGGTTGTAAGCAATCCAGTTTGGACTTGATGTCAGGAAGAGCTTGCTAACAATGAGAGCCATCCCAGAGTGCTATGAGTTGCCTGGGGAGGAGGTGGGCTCTTCCCCTCCTGCTTCCTACCTCCCCAAAGGAGACGCTCCTTGTCAAGGAGGGTACAACGAGGAGCCTTGTTCAGCTACAGTAGCTTAGTCATGCTCAGGCTACTTACATTCTAAAATTCAGGGATTTTATATTTTAGTATCAGAGTAAGTGCTGAGGGTTTGGGAAGAGTGGTGAAGGCAGGTGGAGTGGAGCAATGGCCAGAGAATTGCATTTGGAATTATCTAAGATCTGTATTCAAATCTCTTCCTTGCTACCTATGTTGACCTTGGGCCCATAGGTTCCCCTCTCTGGGCCTCAGGGTTTTCCATCATAAAACAAGGGGCCAGACTAGGAGATGTCTAAAACCTCTTCTAGCCCTCAATCCTATGGTACCATGACAATTTGAAGTGTCCTCTAAACTAAGAGGACCCTTGTTTCCTTTCATCTCCTTGAGCTGGAAGGTAGCATTTGTCAGCAGAGCCCTGGTCAGCTCCTGTTGAAGCTTTCTTAGCTTGAAAATGAACTCTTTTGTCTCTTTTGCCATATTTTCTTTCCTACCTAAAACCTAAATTCCTGTGAACTTGAAGGGTTTTCTTGCTTCTTCCAAGTCATTTGTGTTCCACAGACGTGTAGAAAGGTCAAAGAGGCACATGGTTTTGAAGAAATCTTTTTTTCCTACTTGTACATAACTGGGAGGTGCTCACAATAAAGACTTGCCACCTTCTGAAAAGGGCAGGTCAGGGCTCCAGATTTGGAATATTGCAGCCATAAGGAGACGTACAAAGAAAGGGCCTTTCATAGGAGAACAGCTGTGCATCTCTTCTTGTAGCCTTGGTCAATGGCTGCAACTTGTATCCAGTGATTAGCTGTATGTCTTCATTTCTACTTAAATCCGCACTTAGGCAGCAGGACTCCTTTCTTAAACTTTGTCTCACAAATGCATAGTATGGACATGCATATTCTAGAGGACATTGTGGTTGCAAGGAAAAGGAGAGGGATCAGATTTTGAAGCAGAGAACTGGTACAGGAATCTGAAGATCTCCCCTGCCCCTGGGCCCCTGGATAGGCTTAAGTGGCTCTGAGAACCTTCCCAGATAAGAAAGTATACTCTGGCCCCTAATAGGCTAAATGTGGTCACATGGCTTGTTCTTGAGGAATGCCCATGCCTTATTACTTTGTGATTGGGCAGTGGGTCAAGAGGGCTGTGACATTCTCTGATCCAGGAGAATGTTATATATACCCTGATGTGAGGTTTTGCTTTGGGACTCACTTTGAAAAGAGTTGTGTGATTTGTCCAGATGAGACTCTGGGCTGCCATTGAGCCCCCAGCTTTGACAACCCAGATAATGGTGTTTCCCTTTCTGGTAACTGACAAGGCATGGATGTGATGGTCTGAGGGTTGGAAGCCCAGTCTGCTGATCTGTTTCTCTGTTTGCTTGTAACTTCTGCTTGTAACTGTTTGTATTCTGTTTGCATTCTCTGAAGTTCAGGGTGCTGATTTTTCCCCTGAACTAGGTAAATGATATATGTTTGATTGATTAAAGTGAGACTGTTAACCCATTTTGAGTTGCTTTCCTTTAGAAAAGCATATCTAAGAACCTGTGCTAGCAGCCGCCCTAGGTATGCTAGGGTGCTTGCTGATACAAGAACTCAGGGTTAAGCCATAACCCTGCCTGGGACCCCCAGGCCTTGCTAGGCCTCTGTTGCTTTATCTGTAAATTGGATGGTGGCAGAGAGGAAGGTCTGCATTAAATCATCTCTGTTACCTTTTTCATTTCTCAATATATGATCCTTTTAGATTGAAGGATTTTTTGTAGGGAGCTAGTAACAGTTTAGATGCAATGCATGGGTTTGACATTTGAGTCCAAATATTTTCCTTTGAATCCTTTACAATTTTCTTCCAATTTTGGTGATAGAATCATCAAAATCGCAGAAGCTTAGAGTTGGAAAGGACCCATCTGGTCTAAGCCACACCCAATAGACATCATCCAGCCTTTGCTTGAAGGCAGCAGTAAGGGGGAACCACCCAAAGGAGTCTATTCTCAGATTCCTGCGGGCATGTCAAGTGATCCATTATCCCTTGGAGGTCATGACTTTCTCTGCCCATGGAATTGGCAAACCACCATGCCTTCTTAGCCTCTTGGAATATCATCCAGGTTCTTCCATCAATTCTCCAAAAAGAATTCACTCATGATGATGATGATGATGGTGGTGATGATGATGGTGGTGGTAATAGTGATGGTGGTGATGGTGATGGTGGTGATGGTGATGATGGTGATGATGGTGGTGGTGATGGTGATGGTGGTGATGGTGGTGATGGTGATGATGGTGATGGTGATGGTGGTGATGATGGTGATGATGATGATGGTGGTGGTGATGATGGTGATGATGATGATGATGGTGGTGATGGTGATGGTGATGATGGTGATGATGGTGATGATGATGGTGATGATGGTGATGATGGTGATGGTGGTGATGGTGATGATGGTGATGATGGTGATGGTGG
>CM053598.1:7597313-7669041 GCA_028646575.1 Pseudocheirus occidentalis | reverse complement strand
TGGTGATGGTGATGGTGATGGTGGTGATGGTGATGGTGGTGATGGTGATGATGGTGATGATGGTGATGGTGGTGGTGGTGATGGTGGTGATGGTGATGATAGTAATTATTACTGTTATTTCTAACCTGATCTGTGATTTTATCAGCCTAGATAATTCTCAGTGAATCCCTCCCTCTTCCAATGCAAGCTGACATTTTCTTTGCAATTTATAGTTTGAGAGAGTTCCCTGGGCTACTGAGAAGTTTGGTGACTTGCCCAGGGTCATACTATGAGAATGTATCAAGGCACGACTTGAACCCAAGTATTCTTGACTCTAAAGTCAGCTCCCTATTTCTTGTGTCTCTTCATTATAATGGCTTGTACATGTAAAGACGGTTGTTTGCAAAGCACTTTACATGCATTCCTTTATTTCACCCTCACAACGATATTGTTTGCTATTATTAATCTCATTTTATGCCTAAGGAAACTGAGGCACAGTGACTTGTCAAGTGTGATACAGCTAGCAAGTGTCTGTGGTGAGATTTGAGCTCTGGCCTTTCTGACTCTAAATCCAGCATCTTATCCACAGGTACTGGAGTCTTCCATATTTTAACATTTTGTGACTCTCAAGTAAAACTTCAATCATTCCTCAACCCTGATCTTGCTTCACAACTGTCCTGTTTCCTTTTCCAGCCCCACATGTGCTTGAATAAATCTGGCTCATTTTTGCATGCGAAGCATAGGTGGAGTTACCCTGTTGCCCATGCATACCTTCCATGTATCTCTTCATTGTCTTTTTGGTCAGCTGAGATTTAGATTCTTCTGAGACTGGGATGGTCCATGATTCACAGCCAGATGGCATGCCATGAGCATATTGGTGTTAAAAAGATGACACATTTTATATCAGGGAACATTTGTTGAGCATGGAAAATAGTTTGCAGTGTCCCAGATTTGATCCAGCCCTCTGTCCTCTTAGCATTCAATTCTGTGTCCAGCTTACTGTCCATCTACAGTGACTGGCCAAGACAACTCAGCAAACTGCCTATTCATCTACATGTCATCATCTGGGCAAACATCATTCTTTGTTCCACCAAAGTCCTCAGATGCTCCACTGTGGGATGGAGATGACTCTGGACCCTCCGTGGCTCTGTTAAGGCAACCAAGCTTGAGGACAGGCTCAGTGTTGATCGGTGCAGCTGACACCCAAGGGCCACCTGGGCTTTGCTGTTGGGTCCATGGCAAGCAGCAGATTCTTCTGTTGCTTTTCTGCTTGTCCTCTCTAACCCTTCCAAGTTGTACCCTAAAAGTCAAGATTCTGTTATTTACATAAGAAATTAAGAGAACCCCTTGGATAATTAAAATGGCAAAAGTGTAGAACTTTTTTAAATGGATGTAATTTTAAAATTACAAACTTGACTTTATTCTTGCAATTAAAACAGCCCCAATAACCCCAAACATGAAATTGGTTGGTTCTTAGGACAGCTGAAAGAATGGAAGAGACGAAATTCTTGAGAAAAGAAATCTAGCCTTTACATAGCACTTTTATGTCTACAAAGCACCTTGAATATGTTCTCTTCCTTGATTCTCCTAAAAACTTTGTGAGGTGGGTGCTATTGTTAAACCCATTTCACAGATGAAGAAACTGAGACAGTGACTTGCCTAGGGTCATACATCTGGTGTTTGAAGTAGGGTTTGAACTCAGATCTTCCTGCCTTTATCTTCACTGAGTCATCTAGCTGCCTAAAAACTCAGGTGCTATTACCACCTCTGCATCCCCTCAAAAAAAGCAGTAGTTGAGATAGTACTGGGACCAGATGCTTCCTTTTGCATCTCTATAAAATTATAGGAGTTTGGAATATCGATGTGCTTTTTTCCTGTCTGGTATCTCATGCATTTATGTAGGATATGGCAGAAGACAGCACAAAGGGATGAGCTTATTTTTTAATGATGCTTCTCATAACACATGGAACGAGCCCACGCATGACACAGCGCATCATCAGTGATTGCAGGAGGGTCTGGTCATTTATGGACCCAATTAACTTTCAGAGAACATCTGAGGGTGGCTGTCAGTGGCTCACCCTGTGCAGTTTCAGCCCACAGTGCTTTTTGCCCATTTTTCAACTTCCTCTGGATATTGAGAAGCTTTTCTCTTGCTTCCCCAGTCCCGTGTGTTATTGGCTGGGGGTGATCCATCCTGGCAAGCCCCAGTGTCATTGAAGGCTCCTAGAAGTTACCCCAGAAGATGTTTGTTAACTATTTCATAGAAATGGAGCCTGACTGAAAACCAGTTTCAGGAAAGTCTTGATAACAGAGCTGGCTTCTTTCCCAAATATACCCTCAGAGCAAAAGGATTATGGTTTGTTCATTGTGTTAGAAATTAGAAGACAGCTTTTGAAACTTTCAGAAAAGTATCAGTTGTCATAGAGGAAACATTTTAAAGAGAAAACAGAAATGCCCTGGACTGGGAATCAGTATGCCTTGATTCTAATCTCAGGCCTGTCCCTGAGGGAACCCAGACAAGTAATCGCTCAGCCTGTGCCTCAGTTTCCCTATCTGTACAAGACAAAGATTTGTTTAATGTTTTTGTGCATCATGGATTTTTTGACAGTCTTGTGGACCCCTTGTCAGAATGATGTCTTTAAATGTATGAAACAAAACATATAGGATTACAAAGGGGAGGGGGGGGGGAGAGAGAGAGAGAGAGAGAGAGAGAGAGAGAGAGAGAGAGAGAGAGAGAGAGAGAGAGGGAGAGAGAGGGATTTGACTATCTGAGGATGATTGTAGAGGCTGCAGGAGCTTTCAAATATCTTTCCCCTTAAATCTTCACAGTGTCTTATGCATGGAAGGCATTCACTAATAGAATCAAATTCCTTTTCTATTAATTATTTAGGAAAATCTACACTGTATGTTTTTGGCTTTGAATCATACAGGATGGTCTAACTCTCTCTACTTAAATGAAATGCCTTTTAAATCTAGAAGCATCACAATGTCAATGGCCAGCATTTATAAAGCATCTTAGGACTCACAGAGCACCTTACAAATATTATCTTCACAACCCTCCTCAGAAGTCCCCATTTTACAGATGAGGCAAGCAGAGGTTAAGTGACTTGCCAAGGGTTACACAGCTAAGGAGTAGCTGAGGCGAGGTTTGAACTCAAGTGTTCCTAACTCTGGCCATTGTGCTACCCAGCCCCACTCAGGACAGGGTTTTTCTGACAACAGGTTAGTACTCAGTCCTCTAGCTGAATTGGCTGACACAAGGCAGTTGGCATTTGAAATCACAATTCATGATCTTAGTATCACAAGGGGCCTCAGCCCATTCAGCTCAGAAACTGCTTTTTATGGATGTGGACACAGAGGCTCAGAGAGGGCCCTTTCTCTCCTTCCGAATCCAGCAGCCTTTCCCACCAATTTCCGGGTGCCACTGTTGTCTCAACAGTGAGCTAGAGAGAAGGATCCTGAATCTACAAGGAGCTGAACAGGGGTGGGCTCTTACATACTCCCAGTTCCAGATCCTACCGGCATCTCCTGGACTCTCCCCATCCTGTGTTTGCCTCACATTTATTCTGCATGTAAGCTCCTATCTAGGCAGGTGCATGGGCAGGAATGAGCTCAGGTTTACCTTTGCATCCATAGCATGAGCCAGGGGCCATCTGAGAAGTGTGAGACAGAAACACCCACATCAGAGCTTACCTGTGCCACCAAGCTGCCCGGTGAAGTCTGTAGTGGATACCAGGACCCACAAGGGTTTAGCTAATGGCCCAGAGGCCACAGCTGCCCAATGTGGAATGGAAGGCATAGATGAGGTTTAGGATAACTCAATCATGGCGGACTTCATGAGACGGTGAGAGCCCCTCTTTGAAGGATCAAAGCCTGCTCACACCTCTAACGTCCTTGACAAGCATGGCAGAATTTTGTGGCAGAACACCCCCCAAAAAAATTCCTTCCTGCTTTGAATTTGAAGACCTACAAGGGCCAAGGTCTCCCATTGCATCCTGGGTCACATCCATCCCAATGAATATCTGGCCACTGGACCCAAATGGCTCTGGAGGAGAAAATGAGGCTGGTGACCTTGCACAGCCCTCACTCACTCAAATCAAAGTCAACCAGAAGCCATGCCATCATTTCCCTGATGCCATGGTCCTTTTTAAAAATGAGGGACAAACACAACAATCTGTCCTGCATAGAAACTTCTGTATTTGTGCCTTTTCCTAATGGTTGTTTGGACTTCTCTCCTTCTGCCACGGAATAAAAGACTCAGTCATCTTGAGAATAGTTTCAAGGAGAGCAGCCCCCCACCCTCTACCCCACCCCAAGCCATTGCCAAAGAAAAGACTTGGTCAAATTTGTTAACAAATTGACATGCTTGTCTATGGTCGTTGGCATGAAATCTCTGTCAGGGGAGCTAGTGAAAACAAACAGCCATGTGAAAAGAGCCAATGGGACTTCCCAGAACCAAGCTCCAATTAAAAGGCAATGCTGAGATTTTCCCCAAAAGACCCAAGTCAGCTGGCCTGACCATTTTCTTGTGGAGGATTCAGCCGGGAGCTCTCATGTAATGTCGGACTAGGAGCTGGAAGGACCTTCAATGTGGTTTTGTCCAACTACGTCATTGTACAGGGAGAGAAGCTGAGGACTGGGGAGGTGAAGAGATTTTGCCCAGCTCACACAACTCTCAGGGAAGCAGACTCAGGCCCCCTGACTCCAAATTCAATGTTTTTTGGGTTTTTGTCTGTTTTATTTTTTAAGAAAGCCAACAGGTGGACCCCCACAGTTGGCAATCAAGACTCTCCCAGATGCAAGAGATCCCAGGAATTACCCAGTCCCGTTCCTAGCTGGAAGTAATTCTCTCTGTAACACACTCAGCCTTCAGCCTTTGGTCAACAACCTCAGTGAAAGGCAACCCAGCCCCTCCCAAGACAGCTCCTTCCACCTTGGGAGAGCTTCACCTGTTACTCCAACACTAAATCATCGATAAGCATTTATTAAGTGTCTGTTGTATGCCAAGCACTTGCCTAATCACAGACTAGGAAGCTTTTCCTTGTATCAAACCTAAATCTGGCCCTTGGGAACTTTCATGCATTTCTCCTGCCCTATGCGGAAAAGGAAGAAACACAGCTTAATCAAGAAGAGGCAGTATTAAGGCACATGTCTAATCCCTTTTTTCTGATGGCAGTCTGCTAAGTACCCAGCACAGCACCTCCACTGAAGGCTGTTCTCTTACCTGTTACTTACGAAGCCTTTCCTTGGACACCCCCACCCTGGCTTTCCTTCTTTTTGTTCTCCAAGGAGGCAGGCTCTGGAGTCACCAGACCTGGGTTCAAATCTCACCTCAGACCCTTAGTCCCGGTTTCCACATGTGTCAAATGAGAGGGCCTGACTAGATAGATGGCCTTCAAGGTCCCTTTCATTGTAAATCTATGACTCTTGAAAGCCTTTATTAAAATGGGGCAAAAAAGGGGCGGCTAGGTGGTGCAGTGAATACAGCACCGGCTTGGAGTCATGAGACCTGGGTTCAAATCCAGCCTCGGACACTTAACATAACACTAGCTGTATGACCTCAGGCAAATCACTTAACCCCAACCGCCCTCCAAAAAAAAAAAGCAAAAAATAAATTAATTAAATAAAAGAAATAAAATGGGGCAAAAAAGCTGAGTATTCTATTCTATAGGTGGTCCAACCAGGACAATTCTTAACAATTGTTTAGTAAACACTTCCCACACAGGGAGTGCTGTGCCATGCTCCCCTGACAACTTCCATGATCCCTGGTCACTAGGCTTCTTTAGCACATTCTGAGGCTGCATTGGCTTGGCTTGGCTGCCCTATCACACCATTGACTCTCATTAAGCTTGCAATACATGAAATTCCTCCGTAATGTCTTTTTCAACTTGTGTCAGCCCCTGCCTCTTTCATCTGGTACTTGTGAAGTTGATTTTTTGAACCCAAGTGTGTGATTTTTACCTCACCCCTATTAATTCCCATTCAGCCAAGTGATCCTGTGCAGTGTGGGGAGCAGGCTTTTCAGCAGCAAATTGTGGCTTAAGTTGGAAGCAGGAAATGTGACCATAGAAAAGCAGATGATTTCCTCGAAGTGGAGCCGAATAATACATTAGTGTTTCCCATCAGTCTAGACTGCTGAAACCACTGAATGGGCTTATCAAGAGGAAGCAATCCCTGAACTCAAGGAGTTTTGACCTCCCTGGGGAGAGGAGACCGCGAGATAGTGAGGAGAGGCTACATTCATTTGTAGGAGGAAGAGCGGGTAGATGGTTGGTGAACTGGGAAGGCTGTATTTGAATCATCTTGTGGGGTTTTTTTTATTATAAATGAACACAAACATTCCAATATACAAAGAAGGATAAGAGAGTAACCATGAACCTCTGATACCCAGTTTGTTTTTTGTAACTTGCATTTTAGATTTAACATGGTAGTAACAAAATCTCCCTGGTTATATTAGCAGCATTTTAGCTCATCATAAAGCCTGGGAGGAAGTGTGACAGGCAGGGACCGAGAGAGGAGCAGCATCTGTTCTGCTGGCAGAGGCAGGAAACGTTGGGACATACTTGGAAAATAGTGAGTAAACCAGCATGGCAGCCATGTAGGATATGGGAAACACAGGCATGGTATTGCAAGTCTTAGTAAGGAAGGAATTTTAGCTTTATTCAGTGGGGCATGAAGAGTCCCTGGAGATTCTGAATAAGGGAGTGTGGGCATCAGGACTGTATTTAGGGAGATTCATTGGAGGAAGAGCCTGGCATGGGGAAGACTGGTTAGAAGACCATTATGCAAGAATTGAGACACTGGTGTTATGGTAGGAGGAAAAGAAATGGAGAAAGGGTCAGTTTGTGAGATCATTTCCTGTCCTGGTTCCACTCTGACTCTGGGGACACGGCCATGAAGTCTCAGCTCCCTTCTCACCTTGGAAGATCCCTCCACCTTGGGTCTCCTCTTCTCCCATTGGTGAATTCTTTTAGGAACTTCCATTCCAAGGAAGATCCTAGCCTAGTGAGCCCTCATTACTCTCCCAGCTCTCCTTATTCTCAGCCCCTCTTTACCCATGTGGGTGCCTTTCCCCATGCAGCTTTCTCAGCTTGCCTTTGTGTTGTCTTTACTATTAGAATATAAGTAGTATCATTATCTGTCATCATCCTTATTATAACAGAGGTTGTCCCCAAAGTCCTAGAGCAGTTTTAGTAGCATAAAAGCCTTTGGAGACACCTGGGATTTGTATCTCAAGCATTGATCTCAGTGTCTGGAACAGAGTAAGCACTTAAATGCTTGCTGATTGGACAGTTGGCTGTGGAGGGGAATCCAAACTAACTTGGAGAACACATGGAAAGGGCAAAGAAGTCATCCAAGATGGCTCCGATGTTTCAAGCCTGGGTCCTTGGAACAGTGACATGAACACACATAATGGATGTACTTTGAGAGGGGGGCAGGTTTGAGGAGAAAGGTGATGGTGTGTTTCTCTTCCAGGGAAAGAGATGGGAAAGTAGCTTGAGGTAGACGGAAGGTTGAAGCAAGTTTTGTTTCCGTTTTAATTTTGGGGATAAGGAAGACAAGGTCTCTTTGTAGGCAAAAAAGAAGGGCGTAGTTAGGGAGCAGTTGATTTGGGAGAGCAGGGTCCTGAAGGAGCAGAGCAGGACCTGAGTCATGCTTGGAGGAAGTAGAATTAGCCTTGAAAAGGAAATGGAACTCCTCCTCTTCCTCACAAATGGGCATCTTCTTGCTGGTTGGCTGTCATGACCACTTGGAAAATGCTGAGATGAAATTGTCAGATTCTGCTTGTTAAAATAAAAAGTAAACCCCATGACAGCCATGTGAGTCTGCTATCTTCTTCTTGCTGCTCCCACCTAATGTCCAGTCACTGCTCATTCCTTCTCCCAAAGTCCTTTCCATTCCCACTGCCCTCATCTGATTCAGTCACCCATAATCTGCTGCCTAACATTGACTGAAACACCCCTGACTAGCACCTTCATTTCTGATGTCTACCTTGGAGAGATTCCATGACATAACAAGCAAGACCTTCAGCTAGAGAGGGCAAATATCGACTCTCAGCAATAATGGAACAGTCAGGACATTCTCCCAAGGCTGATAACCGAAGGGTTAGGCAAGGGGAGCAAACCAACCACCACAGGTGTGTTTTTAAAAGTGGGCATGGAACTACCTCAGATTTAGAGTCAGGCGTTAAGATTACTATTGATTCCTCACTTTTAATGCATGTGGCCCTCTTTAAGGTCTTTGGGCATTCAGTTAGAAAATGATACCATCTCAAGGAACAAAAACATATAATGAATCCTTCTTCCTAAAAGTGTTTGTGCTCCTGTTACCCTGGGGAGACAATGTTCAGTGAACTTCCAAGACAGTGAAAACACCTTTAAAGAACAACATATCTCATGTGCTGTGCTCTGTTGGTAATTTTTAGATTGATGACTCATGTCCAGAAAAGACAATGTTTCCTAGATCTTCTTAACACCTCTCAACTTGTAAAATGGCTTTAACTCTAAGAATCATTCTGATCAAAGCCCCTGTGATACAAGAACATGGAACAAATATGATTTAAAAAATAGTTTATCGTATACCAAAACCCAAGTTAAACATTCCCAGGTGCATCACGCAGAAGCAGGTGCCTTATAAAGTCACGAACACTGGGCTTGGGGCTGTCTTACCACAGCTCTTTTTCTCATATTTTCTTCCCTTCAATTAAAACAAAACTGGCAGCATTTTGTTCCATCTATGGAAGGAACCCTCTATGGCAAGGAGTCCTATGCTAAGGCCACAGGTTAGATCTTGATGCATTTGCTCCATTGCAATGTCATCTGCTGTTCCCTTGGTCCTAGACAGCCATCACATAGATGTCTCAAGTGTGATCAGGCTGGGGAGTCTGGCAGGATCAATACAAACCTATCTCACAACTAAAGAAAAAATCAGAATTGTGTTAACATGCCCAGAGCTGGGTCAGTAGTGCCAGGTCCCTGTATAAAGTACGGTGGATGATTGTTTCTGTTTTTCAACGCTCATCTGCCATCCTGGCTCTTTTCTCAAAGACAATCGGGTGTCCTGGATAGAGCACTGGAAAACCCCAGGTGTGTGACCTGAGGAAATCACCTGACCTCTTTGGACCTCTGTTTCATCACCTGTGAAATGAGGGAATTGTTCTGAATGGTCCGTTTCTAAAATCTGTTTCCAATCTAAGCCATGATCAAAAGTTTGAAAAAGCACTATCTGGAAGTACTCCCAAAGAAGAAAGGTTAACTCCCAGGTTTGGACTCACAAGGGGCTGCAATTCCTGCTTTTAGATTTCTGTTTTTGCCTTTGGTTTTAACTTGAGGGATCTTCTCACAAACGGCCTAAAACTATGCAATCAATGCAGTTACTGTCTCCAGGGAGCCAAAGGAAGCTCTGACTCAGGGTAAAGAAGACTTGGGCTTCATTCATTAGGAAGGATTGTGCAACCATTCCTTCTATTGTTCTTGTTGTCACATATTCAGCAATCTTATTGTGGCTTTTCATTGTGAAAAGATAAAAAGAGAGAGAGATTAGAACAAAGTCTAGAAGCTGATTTTTGTCTTGTTTGCCCGGGTCATGGGATGCCTGGCATTGGATGCCTTAGTATCCAGCCTTCCTGGGGTAGTCACTTATATTACATTCGTAGGATCCCTTTTGTAGGGAAGCCGGGAGAGTTATCTGAGAGACAAGAAAACAGAGACACTCACTGGGTGGAGATAAAAACCCAAACTCATCCACACACATTTATTAAGCCCTTATGTACAAAACAGTGAGGATATAAGCTCTAGTTACTATCATTACTGCCATCATCAGCATCACCATCAGCATCACCACCATCAGCATCACCACCATCAGCATCACCATCATCAGCATCACCACCATCAGCATCACCATCAGCATCACCATCAGCATCACCATCATCAGCATCACCACCATCAGCATCACCATCAGCATCACCATCAGCATCGCCACCATCAGCATCACCATCAGCATTACCACCATCAGCATCACCACCATCAGCATCACCACCATCGGCATCACCATTGTCATCCAATCACCACAAAGGCAAAAACAAAATTGTCTCTACTCTCAAGTAGTTAGTCTACATTCTACCATAAATAGGCATTAGAACAGACAAGACTAGGCCTGCCCTCAGGAAGACATGAATTCAAATCCTACCTCAGTTACTTCCTGGGTATGTGACCCCAGGCAAGTCACTTAATTTGAATTTGCCTCAGTTTCTCCAGTTGTAGAATGGGGCTAATGCCAGCACCTGCTTCTCAGAGTTGTTTTGAGGATCAAATGATATGGTATTTGTAAAGTGTTTAGCTCAGTGCTTGTCACATAGAAGGCACTTAATAATAAATACTTGCTTCCTTCCTGTTGGAAAATTAATCAGAAACCTTCATAGGAGACTAATTGGGCTTCCTGGGAAAAGCAGGAAAAGCCTCCTTTATCTCTAAGCCCAAAGCAGGTTAAATAGAAGGATCACGTCCTACTGTAGCTCTAATTGCTGCATTTCTTTTTTCTCTGGACTTATTTCAGCATAACCCACTGTCATCTCCATATCACTTTTGCCTACACTGGTCCTATATTTTGTCTTTTTTGGGAAGAGGGGGGAAGGCAGGGCACTTGGGGTTAAGTGATTTGCCCAAGATCACACTGCTAGTAAGTGTTAAGCCAAATTTGAACTCAGGTCCTCCTGACTCCAGGGCTGGTGCTCTATTCACTGTGCCACCTAGCCACCCCCATTCTATATTTTGGAAAAGATGCTCTGTTGTTTATGGAGAGTGAAACCATGAAAGAGAATCCAGACTGTTCTCATTTGCTTTGAAAGGATGTTTCTCTTGTTCATACCATGGGTTAAATGATGACCTGTAATCAGTCATCATTCAGTATCGCCTGATCATCTGACTTTGGGGGTCAAAGCTTGAGAAGGCAGAGGGAGCAGTCAGCTCACCCCAAAGAGACAGATGGAAGAGTGTTGAAGACCAGGGATCCGCTTGCTTCCGTGCATCTTCTGCTCTACATTTTCACTTTTATACTTCACCCCAAGAGTCCAGTTTTTCTAAATGGCAAACAGAGATGGAAGGAGCCCTCCTGGCAATTCAGCTCTTCTTGTTCTTTGAAAAGCTTCTTTGTTTTCCATGAAGGATGGTGGAGTATTGGGGGACAATCCCAAAGGCTTTGGAATAATTGGATACTGGCAAATATGGATTTTTTTTCTTCATGAGATTTCTAGCAGAAAACTATACCAGGTTCTCCAATGTGAATTTATATTCAGTTTCTACCGTGTATTAAAACTAGGCTAGGCTGATTCTCTGAATTTGCTTTTGCTGTCATTGTCTTAGGCAAGACAGTAACTCAAAAATGTATTTCCTGCTTGTAGAAAGTAGGTGATCAGTTCAGTTAGAACTGATCAATCACCTACTGTGTATTGTGCACCCTGAAAACATGACCAACCTAAAAAGCTTCTGTCTTCACAGAGCTTACAGTCTGCTGGGGGCTCACAAGCAATAAGAACAGCAGCAAATTGGGCACAAGCTCGGGAATATGCCAGGTTTTTGATAAGTGTTTATTGAAAGGAATTCCTGTATTCTTTACTCAGATAAGCATGGCTGTCAAGAAATAAGGTTTGGGAGGGGAATAGCTCCCTGGGGGCCCCACACTGAGAAGTCTGTCTGTATATCCCTAATGCGTCATAAGTAGATGCATAACAGATGCTTACAGAATTGAATAGCATATGGATGGAAGGAAAGAAGGAGACAAAGAAGAGGGAGGGAGGGAGGGAGGAAGGAAGGAAGGAAGGAAGGAAGGAAGGAAGGAAGGAAGGAAGGAAGGAAGGAAGGAAGGAAAGAAGGAGGGAGGGAGGGAGGAAGGAAGGAAGGAAAGAAAGAAGGAGGGAAGGAGGGAGGGAGGAAGGAAGGAAGAAAGGAAGGAAGGAAGGAAGGAAGGAAGGAAGGAAGGAAGGAAGGAAGGAAGGTAGGTCAGCCATTGTGGCTTGAGATCCTTCTCTGCATTCATTACATAATCCCCTATGAAATATAACACTTGATATTTAATGCTTAAGTGTAGGGTACTTCCTATAATATACACATGTAACTGCCACATAAGCTATTTGGGGGGAGAAGAAACATTTATTAAGCACCCACTGTATGCAGTGTATACTGTCGGGGTGCAAATGGGTATTGAAGTCTGAGACAGCATGGGACCTGCCCTTGAGAGCTTCCTGTCTAACAGGGAGAAGTAAGAGGGCTAGCTGGCTGTGACTTTTAAATGCCCATGGGAGTCCATTCACAAGCCAGGTGAGGTTTCTGATGCGCTCTGCTGGAGACCCAGACCCAAGAGCACGGGCGAGGGTCAAGGAGGCCCCACAGTTTGGCTGAGCCTCGACTGGGGCACTTCCCAGCTGTGTCTCTGCAGGCAGAGGGGCTTCTGCTCGCATTCCCACTCCCCTCCCGCTACTGCTCCCACTCCCGCTCTGGGGTTTTTGAATTCTGACTCTGCCACTTATAATCCGTTTTATCTGGGCGGCTCTTTTTGCTTTTCTTGGCTTCGGTTTCCACATCTACAAAATGAAGGGGCCCAACTATATGACCTCTGAGTTCTTCCAGCCCTTAATCTATGGTCCTGTGATTGACCATGGCCAAGTCCTGTTACCTCTCTGGGCCTCAGTTTCCTTTTCTGAAATGTCATGGGGTAAGACAATATTCCCTATAGGTCCTCTTGGGCTCCAGATCTGTCATTCTGTGAACCACTCAGACCCCGTCTCTTCCCCTGTAAAATCGGGCTAGTAACGCCGCTATCTCCTTCCTCTCAGAGCCATGAGGACCAAAGGAGCTCTCTTAGAAGGTCAACCACCCGCGGCTCCCTGCCCCCAGTTAGGACTGACTGCTCTTGCTTCACCCACCATCTTCTCTGGGGTCTGGACTCCCCTGGCCCAAGGAGGGGAGCTGAGCTTCAGATGGGTGCTTGGTGCTGTGGGTCAGAAAGTTGTTGACAGATGACAGTTCTATAATGTGACTCAGGCTGTAGCATTTTACATGCTGGGTAGTTTTTACATGCTTGCCATGACAGCTCATATTTTTCTCCACCTCCTTTATTGTTGTAGGTAAAGTTTTATTCAGAAAGTCAATAAAAACTTTCTTCACCACGGTGTGAAAAACTCTGAGCAGCTCTTGCTCCCGGCCCATTTTCTCTCTCCAAGGGGGATTCTGCAGACTTGCCCTGCTCAGCTTTCTTGTGGCAGACGGCTGAGTCAGAGGGGTGGTTCTGCTGAACCCTCTGTGGCTTCTGTGGGGTGTCAGGGATTATCCACAAAAGGGGAAGAGGCAGCCAAGCTAGCAAGGATCTTAGCATCACAGAACACAGCTGGAAGGGGCCTCAGAAGTGACCTAGTCTGAGAGACTATAAAGTCTCTGAGAACAAAGGCTTTCATTTGGACGTTGCATTCTTAAAACAGTGCTTGGCACATAGTAGGCATGATGGTGGAGTGAGTAGAGGCCCAGAGAGGTTAGCTGACTTACCCAAAGTCACACAGATAGTAAATGACCATGGGCTGAAGAAGGTTTTCCAGATTCAAGACTGAGTTTTTTCAACTCAGCTGAACAAACAATAAGTAATGTCCTAGATCCTGTAAAGAAGAGAGCTGGGAGACACAGAGATAAATTCTCCTTCAGAAGGTGAATGTGTGAAAGGGGTGCTGAGGTATGTGTGAACATGGAGGATGGAGCTCAAAAGTGATCCAGCCCCCCTTTTGGTTTCAAAGATGATGATGAATCCTCCTAAAGCCACACTCCCTCTGGCACCTCTAAACCAAACTGTCACCCCACCCACAGAACCCCTAAGTGCAGCCAAGCCAAATGACAACGCAATTGGGAAGTCTTCAACAAAATATACAAAAATACAGTTTAACATGCATGAGGCTCATTTGTGGTTTTCTAAGTCAATATGTCACTGGAAGGGAATCCGCAGCATTCTATTTCTCTTTGAATTTGATATTGACACTCTAGAATATCAGGCAAATTCTTTGGTCTGATGCTTAAAAATCTTCATAATCTGGTTCCCAACTATCCCAGAATGATTTCACGTTATTCCCCCTTTGACACTGTGCATTCCAGCCAACCCCCACCCAGAAGTTGTTTTCTGGACTTATCCTTCTATCTCCTTTTCCCCAAGACTGGAACTGCCCCCCCTTCACCTCCATCTCTTCAAATCCTTGGTTCCTTTGGAGACTTAGCTCAAGCTCTGACTCTACTCTGAGAGGCTTTACTGAGACCTTCTGTGTTCTCTGTTCTCAGCCTTCGACTGCCTTATATTTCCTTACCTCAGTACTCCTGTCCCCACTGAATTACAAGCTCCATGTAGGCATGAACAATGACAACTGAGCACATGACAGAGTACAATACGCACAGTAGGTATTGATGTATTGAATCAAAAGTAATCAACAAGATGAGAAATTTGCCTCCATATATAAGAGTCAGGTGACCTCTGGTCTGGCGTGTTAAAGAGGGGATTCCTTTGGATATGGCTGAGATTCACCAAGTGACATTCCCTCCATCTCTAAGGATCTACTATTCTGGTAAAACAATGAAAGCCTTCCCAGAACAAGATGGCAGCCATCTTTTATATTTCTGTAACATGAATTCCTAAGCAAGAGAATCTTGTGGTTCTAGAGAGGAGGAGGGGCTTTCCAAGATGGCCCAAGACCTCATAGGCCAACAATGCTGGGAAACTGAGCTGCGAAGAGCTTGAGGGAATTGTTAATGAAACCATTCCAAGAGAGGTTCAAGGGAACATGTGATAAGCTGATGATAAACAGAGACATTGGTGGGAGGTTCTCAAAGGAGTGAGAATGGGAGAAGCCAGGGAGGGAGATAAGAGCCAGAGGAAACAGACCCCAGAATGTGCAGATGTAGGTTGATCAATCAAGCTATGAAAAAACAAGTGAGACTCAGAGTCCTTCTCCGGTAATCAGGAGGAAATGAACTGCTTTCCTAAAGGTGGTGACCTTGGGAGGGGGCAAAGGGGGATTCCAGACCAAGGGAAGGGCTAAGTCAGGGGATGCCTGAAAGAGCTGCGTTGATCTCAATGTACCGTTCCTCCTTCTGTGGCCTCTCAAGCACCTCTCTGATAACCCAGGAAATCCCCTTTCAGAATGTTTTAAATGTGTAAAATAGAATACGTGATATTACAAAGGAACACAATTATATTGAAATACAATTATCAAAATATTTATTTCTAAAAATTCATAGCTGAAGGTTAAGAATCCGTGCTCTAAGGTAAGTCTATTCCTAGACTCTGAATATGTTGGATAATACCTTTAAAAGTATTGTTCATAATACTAGAAGGGACCTTTGGGGTCCCAGGGAAATCTCATCATTTTGTAGATGAGAGAGCTGATGCCAAGGGTTCAAACTCAGACCTCATACTTGGATGGACAAGACACCTGACAAGCAGTCATCCAGCCTTGATTTAAAGACCTCCAGTGATGGGGAGCTCACTACCTTGTGAAGCAGGCAACATCTCTTTAGAACAGCTATATTAAGAGGACAAGTTTTGCTCCTGATATCAAGTGTAAGTCTCTCTCTTGGTGCCTTCTACCCACTGCTTCTGGTTCCATCTTCTGAAGCCAAACAGAACAAGGTTAATGTCCAGCAAATACTTGTTGTCCCTCTCACGTTCCTCCTTCAGATTAACACTCCCTTGTTTCTTGAACTTATCTTCAAATGACACAATCCCAAGCAAACAATAGGCGTTATTAAGAGCCTACAGTGTACCAAGCCCGGTGCTGAGGATAGGAAGACAAATAAAAAGTCTCAGCCCTCAAACAACGTCATATTTTGAGATCCTTCCTCATCCTGGTTGCCTTCAAAACTCCCCATCTTATATATGTCCCACCTAAAATGGGCCTCCCGGAGCTGGGATACAAGACCCTAATTGTGGCCTCACCAGTAAGAGTATAACTCAATGGTCCCCCACCTATAGATCCTCCAGCTCTATGAATGGAGTGTATACTGTCCATTGATTCCCTCTTCAATGCATCATTGCCTAGAATTCCCCATCTCCCTTACTGAGCACAACGTGGATTCCAGGAAACTTTTCTGGGCTTCAGGGAAGTGACTGCCAAAGCCTCGAAGGTCATAAGCAGCAGAAGTGGGATCTGAACCCAGGGTCTCTGCCTGTACAGTCAGCACCCCTTTCCTCATGCCATGCTCTTGACCACTGCATTGCTGTCATCTTACACATAATAGACAGATAATAAAGAAAAAAAGCAGCTCTGAGAGTTTGGATTTATCTTCCTTCTAGTCTCCCCAGCTGCCCCAGATTTTAGGTTCTGCTCCTTGGTCCCTGGGGAAAGCCCTGTGGTGGCTGGTGTATGTGAGGTTTTCTGATTTGGTTCTGTTATCAGTACCTGTGCATATAAAGATAGCTTAGGGGGAAAAAGAGCCATTCTGGAGGGGACAAAAGAGGCCAGCTCCTCACTGTCTCCCACCACAGAGGAGCATTTCTCTTCCAGCAGAGCCTGGGAGAGCACCTGGCAGGCTTTCTCCTGCTCAGGAAGTCTTGTGCAGATGGAGGTTTTACCTGAATGTCTTCTAGGGTCCCCTCTGGCTCAGAGAGCCTTTGATTCTGAGAGCTACCCTTGAAGTACCTGGATGAACCCAGTTCCTATGGCCAGGATGTGGCATCATATAGTGCCTACCAAGGCAGAAGGGAAGACGGATAATGAAAATGTGAAAGCTGTCTCTGGGAAGAGTCCCCTTCCCCTCCCCCTTTTCGTTCCCATGAGGCTGGTGCAGGGATTGGACTGGTCCCCGTCTGGGGAGGTGTCCTGTTCCATCACAGTCCATCAGATTCAACACTAAGCAGATGGCTCTGCTCTCCTAATCACACGGCTTGGACAGCCTGATGAATTGATGCTCATATAATGAAGAGAGAGAAAGAGCAGAGAAGGATGGTTCCAAGCCACCTCTAGATGGGTTGGCCTTCAGAAGAAGAACAGCTTCCCCCTAGAGGATGTGAAAATGATAAGCCAGGAAAAAACCATGGTCTGCAGTGTCTTCCCGATGAGTCATTAGAAAGGATGACACTTTGGCCAGACTTGAAAAGCCTCTGATGAAGACCAGTTGTAAAAGCACGACCTCATGTTTCAGAAATGCGTCCTGTGACTCATGAACTTCAGGGAGGCTTCTCTTCCTCCCTAGGAACAGGCAAAAGTGCTCAAGCAGCATTTCCTCTGGTGGCCCAGGGCCAGGAGATGGGCTGAGAGGGTCACTTCTAAGCAGGGCCTGCTCCGAGTACTTTGGCAAAGAAATTTGGAAACATGTCAGAAATGGAGATTTCAGTTCTTGAAACTGATAAGATTCTGATGTGTGGGGCTGATTTTCTGGAGTTACCTTCACAAATTGGCACCTCCACCAACAGCCTGTGTGGAGAGGACACAGGGTGTCCAGGGCTATGTCAACCTCCAGCAGGTCCTGTTTGAGCCTGGAGGGGCTCACTGTGAGTACCTGGTGACAGGCTGGGTTTGTGTTGTCTGAGAACCAGCCCTGTTTGGTTCAAACTGGCCTCAAGGTGACAGATGTTTCAGCCCCAGGAACTCCCTCCAAACATGGTACCAAGTCATGGAGAAGTCGCAATCCGCATCTGTGAAGGGAGCAGCATCCACACCACTAGATCACAGACGCTAGAGGAATCAGTTTGCTTCTTGAAGAAGAAATATTCAACTTTTAAGAATAGAAAGCATGTCAGAGGGCTAACAACAATGAAAACTCCTTACAACACCCTATTTTACAGATGGAGTGACTAAGGCTTAAAAGGGTTAAATGGGGGCAGCTAGGTGGCACCTGGCCCTGGAGTCAGAAGGACCCAAGTTCAAATGCATCCTCAGACACTTAACATTCCGTAGCTGTGTGACCTTGGACAAGTCACTTAACACCAATTGCACTGCCTTTCCCCCTCCAAAAAAGCAAAAAAAAAAAAAAGTTAAATGACTCTTCATTGATCTGTCTTGTCTGTTGGCTTCCTCACCTTTTAACTGTGACCCTAGATCAGCAGTATAACCAGTGTTGGGAACATGGGGACTTGTCCCTGGAGACCCCCATTTAGAGGGCCCTAAGAGCCCTCACCTGTCCACCATCTCAGGAACAACATAGCATACCCTCTTATTTGCAAAGCTAATTAGTCAAAATCCAAAGTTTGCAGCTGGTCTGCGCTCCCTTCTCCCATCGGACTTCCTGGAGGTGTGTTTTCTCCTGGGCCCAGCCCTGCTCCCCTGCCCCCTGAACAGCCTCCACATGTTGTTTTGTGCCATTTGTACCATGCATGGCTTCTGCTACTTGCCTTGGATGCAAAAACTGTTAGTTACAGCTCTGCTCCATTGTGTTTAGTCACTGTAATCATAACTTGGGATCAGGTGTCAAATTAAGGAACAGAGCTGGAGCTGAGCAAGAGGCCAGTGACTCCTTAGAGTGCTTGACATGTTTCCCCCATTAGAGCTTGTAAAATATTGCCAGAAAATTGTCAGCAGCACATTGGCCCCTTCGAAGCACTCAGTCCTACAAGGTCAGAAACTCTTGTTAAACACTCACGAAACTTGAGAAGCTAAAGAGCTGCCCTCAGGAATACAACCAGACACATCATTTTTCAGTACTTCAAAAGGTCTGAGATTTCTGTGGCTGGGGTGCTCAGCCACTGTGCCAAGCTCTGCCCCCCATGCCTTGGATCCAACCTTGTGATCTGGAGCCTCGCCAGATTAGCGGGGCTCCTCAGAGGAGTACTGAGGCACAAGCCGTCACCAGCCATCCACTTGATGCCTCTCCAGATTGGTTGGCCCTTTCATAGCTTGTGCTCAACAGGCACAGACTTTGAAGACCTGGTCCACCCCCTGCACAAGGAGGGAGCTGAGGATGAATAGCGATATCATTGGCTCACCATGCCCCTTCCCCAAACTCCAGGTGCCCCTCCAAATTCTGCCTCCCTCTCTCTCTGTCTGTCTCTCTGTCTCTCTCTGTCTCTCTCCTCTCTCTGTCTCTGTCTCTCCCTCCATCTCTCTCCCTTTCTGTCTCTCTGTCTCTGTCTCTCTATCTCTGTCTCTCTGTCTCTGTCTCTCTCTCTCTCTATATCTCTGTCTCTCTGTCTCTCTGCCTCTCTCTGTCTCTCTCTGTCTCTCTCTCTGTCTCTCTGTCTCTGTCTCTCTCTGTCTCTGTCTCTCTGTCTCTGTCTCTGTCTTTCTCTCTCTCTCTCTCTTTCTATCTCTCTCTCTTTTTCCTCTCTCCCTCTCCCTCTCCCTCTCCATTAGCTCCCATGAGTTCAAAAAGCTCTGTGCTGGTAAGTCCCATATTTATATGCCCATGTCGATTCTTGATTTCTCCCTCCTGCCTCCTGGGGTTGGATGTGCCATAGGCATCTTGAAGACACCATTCCCCAACTAGAACTTGCTGTCTTTCCCCCAAGTCCAGCCCTGCAAGTTTCCTTATTGGGGGGGGGGGGAGTATGACCATTCTTCCTGTCATTCAGCACTACTTAACTCAGTTTTTTCAACTCTTCCCTTTCAGTCACTTCAGACAGTGACTCAGTTACCAAATCTAGCAGAATGTACCCGCACAGTATCTGTTGCATTCTTCCCCTCCCTCCTACTTCCATGATCATCACCCTCAGTCAGGCCCTCATCACTTCTCATTTAGAGCTCTCCTACAGGGCCATACTTGGGCCACCATCTTCCAGGTTTGTCCCTTGCCTATACATCCTCCTCACAGCCACTGCCTCCCCTACAGTCTTAAAGCACAAGTCTGATTATGTCTTTCCTCTGGTCAAAGAACTAAGGCAAGTCTCGATTGGATAAAATATAAACTCTTCTGCTTGGCATTCAAAGCCCTTTCCAAAGCTCCTTCTAATCACCGAGCCCGGCCTTATTTCACACTATTCCTCGTTATGCCCACAAAGTCTATGCCTTGGCATTGGCTGTATCCCATCCTCCCTGTAGTAGACCAAGAAGCCCAAGGGCCATCTTTGATGACAAGACTTTCCTCTTCCTCTTCCGAGTTGTTAGCAGACTCTTCCTCCTCAATTTCTTTTCTATTTCTCTATTCACAGATTGTCTTTGCCAAGATGATGCATGTCACTTGAGAATAGGGGTTTTTCATTTTTGTCTTTATATGCACAATGGGTATCGAACCATAGTCTGTCTCTGTTCTCTCCTTTTCTAGAGTTGGCTAGATCTGACCACATAACAGAGGGATATAGTGGCCAGAGAACTGGTCTTAGAGACAGAAACACCTGGGTTCTATGTGCATGTACATGTGTACATTTAGGGTGTATGTTTACATGAGTGTATACATAAATACCTGTCTAAGTGTGTGTGTGTGTGTGTGTGTGTCTGTATGTGTGGATGTGGATAGGGACTGGACCTGTGGCTTTGCTGATAGAGGGAAATCCTGGGTGGTAACTCTGGCCTCTTCCGATGCATGTCAGCATCCTCTCTCCAGCTTATCAATGAAGAGTCACTTCTTAGAATAATGAGAGGCTGGGACTTCTCCGGAATCACACAACCAGTATGGGTCAGAGGCAGGACCTGAACCCAGGTCCTCACATTGCCATGTTGTTAAAGAGGGAGAGAAACAGAACAAGAAGCAGACAGTTCAAGAAAGATAAAGAGAGAGATATATGTGTACACTCAGACACACACAGGCACACACATATACACAGAGACACACATGCACACACATACACATATGCATACACATGGAATCCCTCGTTGTCTTTAAAATCCAGCTCAAACGCTGCCTCCGTGAAGCCTCGCCTGCTCCTCCCAGTTGCTCGTGCCTCCTTCCTTCACAGACAGATGTCCTTGGGTTAGTTTTGTATGTGCTCCTAAGTCTCTATGTTGGGTTCCACTGAAGAACGTGGGCTCCTTGAGGACAAGCATTGTTTCATTTTTACCTCCCAATAAATGCTTCCTGACCAGTTAGCTAATTTGTTGATTCTCACAGAAGACCTAGAGATGAAAGGAATTTGAGGCAGTTAGAGGCCATTAGAATGAAGCCTGAACTGGAGTCAAGTGCCCCGAGGTAGAGCCCTGGTTCTGTGACACACAAGCTGGAAAGGACTGACCCCATCACTTCCCTGACCCCAAAGGTCATACCTTTAAGCCAAAACCACAATTCTTTTGACTCCAGGGCTAGCGGGCCTGTGTCTCCTCCTGATAGAAGATTGAGGTGAAGGGAAGACTGGAGAAGAGGTAGTAATTCCTGTGTTCTTTTGAATCTCTACTGATCTTAGCCTACCTTGCATTTCCTGGTCCTCCTCTTCGTGTTTGATTGAGAATTGATTATCTGATCCAGTAATGTTACTGTTTACTAACAATTATTGGCAGCTTTATAGTACCCCAAAGAATGTAAACAAAAGCGTTCTCCCAAAAACAATCATCAGTGACTTCACTCTCCCAAGGCCAAGTGTTCTCTTGACTCAGCCCCTTCTCCTTCTGGCTGTAGAAAGGCCATTAGCCCATTGTCTTGAGGCCAGAAAGCACATGTGTTACTCATGACAGGCACTGGCCCTGAAACAGCCCGAAAGTCACCAATGGAGGGTATCCATCAGCTCTCCTAATTCCTATGCCAAAGGAAAGGATGGGAGGTGTCTTGCTCTCGCTCTCTCAATCAGGATGAGATTAGGGGAATGGCTCTGCAGGCTCAGTGCTTCACCCTTCCTGTTGTGTTAAGATTGGGAGACCTGGCTCCCAAGGGCTGGTGTCTGGGACCAATGGGGAGGAGGAGGGGCCATCTTAGACATGAGGCTTGACTCCATGACTCAGTGGCATTTCAGAGCTCTGAGCAGACTGCCTCTAGCATGTGCTGACTCAACTTAAGTCTTCAGGCAGCAGAGTGTGATGGGAAAGCCAACAGGAAATACACTGGTCATAGACTGACAAGGAAAAGAATTCCTTAAGGACCATTTTTTTTTGGTCTCTTGATAGAGAAGTGAGGTTATTTTACAAAAAGAAGTGATTTATAAAATTTCAAAGTCATTTTCATCTAAATATCCAGAGACATTAACCCTTTTGGGGAAAAAACTGCAAATATTTATGAGGGTTGTGTCTTTAAGAATCGGCTCGAGATGGACCCAGTTTGCAAAATGTGCCCATAGCAACATTTTCTAAAATGATGTTCCTTTAATGGGGGCAGGCATTGCCACAGATGTGAGCCAGATCCAAGATCCAAGGCTGAGAAAACGGAGGAATCTCCTTTCCTTTTTTTCTAACCATGGTAAAAGCTGTTGCTTCTTGCCAGGACAAGAGCCCCAGTCTCCTAAGCACCCTTTCCCATCTCTCTCCAAAAGAAACAATAATAATAACTAACAATTATATAGCCATTGCTATGTCTCAGTCATGTGCTAAGTGCTCTCCAATTGATCCCCATGACAACCCTGGGAAATAGGTGTTATTATTACCTTTGTTTTACAGATGAGAAAAACAGAGGCAGAGGTTAAGTAACTTGCCCAGGGTCACATAGCTGGGAACTGTCTGAAGCTGGATTTGAACTGAGGTCTTCCTGACTCTGGTCCAGCACCCTATCCACAACCAGTTGCCTCAACTGTGGAGTTTTTAGCTTTCTGGTCCTCCAATTATTTCCTCATGGGTTCTGATTGGGTAGTCAGATGGTCCATCTGTCCTGTCCTTCCTCAGTCCATATACCATGAGCTGTCCAGCATCATATCTTCAGAATCTTCTATACAACTCCTTCTCCTGACTTTCTGCTAAGATAACAACAGTAAAATAGCAACATCAAAAACAAAACTAATTGATAATGATTGCAAGTTGCAGTTGGGCCATGGAAACTCTTAGTGAGCCTATGGGGGATACATTACCATTCTCATGCTCGTATTCAACTATAAAAAGCAATGTACGTGTCAGTTTGGGCAATGACCTGTAGATACATTGAATATAAAGGAATAAGAGAAGCCTAAATAGCAACTTGTCCTAGGGCCATTTCTGTCTATGACCCACATGAAGAGGATGACAAAAGAGTGTCCATGAAACATTTTTTAAAATACACAGAGGAGGACAGAAGGAAATAGTGCTGGTGTTGTGGCAGTGCATTTATTTCATCCCTAAAACATACTTGAGATTCAGGATTTCACATGAGGAGATGAGAAGGATGTAATTATTATAACAGCAACCAAAGCTCCTCATCATGTTAACCTCCAAAAGGCAGGGATTTCATCTGCCTGTTCCTATAGAACATTGATCATAAAAGAATCAAAGCAAGATGGCCATTTGTTCCAGGGTTGTTTCTACCTGAATCCCAATGAACAAAATGAGAAGGAGGAGATGAGCATCTTCAGTATGGCTGGAGTGGCCCCACCAGAGGCTGCCCCAACTCCATTACACCTCCTTCAGAGAGGCTGCCATTATCCCCACTCTTGGTAATGATCTTCCACCTTGAACCTCCCCAGCCATGCTCATTTGTTTCTCTCTGTTGGCACCATGTAATGTTGCTTGAGTACTATAATTGTCTCTGAAGATGTCTACATACAATATGGATATAACCATGCCTCATCTAAATTTCTTATCCCTTATCACAGGGCATACATAGTAAACACTTAATAAATGCTTTTTTATTGATAGTGCCTGGCACAGAGCTCTTCATGCAGCAGGCATTTTACTTTTTTTGTAGTGGGGAGGGCTGGAGGCCAAGAAATTAAGCAGAAGGGAGGGAGAGAAGATTTTCTAGTCATCAGAAACAGCCTGAACCAAAGCAAGGAAGGAGGTGGAGGAGAGCACAGGATTCTGAGGACAGAGATAATGGGCACTACACTCCTATAACAACCCCTTCCCTCTCTCTCACATTCTTCAGCTTCCCCAACAGTGATTCCTTCCTTTCCAACCTCAGATACGTTTAGAATTCTTCTTCAACACTTAAAACAATTCTCTCTACATTCCTTCTTTACACTTTACACAAGATTATCTTATAAAATACTTGTCAGTATGGTTGGCAACTATTCCTCTCTTTCTAGCAAATTGTAACCTCCTTGAAGATAAGAACTGTGTCATTTTTCACCCTTCAATTTAATTCAAGCAATTATTAAATACCTGCTGTGTACAAAGCATTGTGTTAGACACCGGGGTCTACAAAGACAAAAATGTGACATCCCTGCCCTCTACTGTGGAGACACAATTTATACACAAGTTAGAAAATGCAAAGAGAGTGAGAATGTGTCTAACAGAAGACAGAACAGAACCCATAATGGCCCCTGTATGTGTAGGAGGTAGCAAAGAACTGCACTTGAAGAAAGTTGGAGGTTTTCCAAGACAGAGGTGAGCAAGGAAACAATTCCAGGCAGAAAAGACCACCCAGGCAAAGACTCATCTTTCAACCCGTGTCTAGCACAGGATCTTGCCTCAAAAATTTCAATTGTCTGATTGTTTGGAGTGTGTCTGCTTGGTCTTTCCAGGTAGATTATAATTCTTGCTCCTTATGAGCAAGAATTAGAGGTTGTCCCCCTTTTTTGTATGCCTCCAGTGTCTGGGACGTACTCCTCCAGTAAGCCATAATCACGTACATTTGATGCTTGATTGGGGCACTGTTTGTTGCCTTCCTCTTCTGATCATTAGCTTTTATGCTACCTGTCCTTATCTGCCCCCAAAAAAGCCCACAGATGGTTCAAGCTAAACTTCTGATTGACTACTGGTGTACCCAGGAGTACTCATTGCTGAGTACTGGTTGCTAAACAATGCTGGGCATTGAAAATGGGCAGAGTATGAATACTGCCAACTATGCCCATGCATAGTTTCATCAATTTGGCCTTTTCAATGTCACCAGATTTTAAATGTCCCCCAATCTCTTTTCTCAGCTCATTTCAAGTACATAAAACCTTTCAGTGGAAAGTGTTTGGAATTGGGCTAGCTTTACCTAGTATGGTTATGAATGCTTCCTGGCCCATCTCTGGGCCCAAGTCCTGGCTTTCTGAAGAGGCCTTTGTGAAAGTTGACATGAGTGCTGCTGGCCTGGAGACTCATGGGGGCCATGAGCTTCTCCACTGCCCTCTCCAACCCTTTTCAGGATAGCGACAGGACAGATTGCTATTGTGTATCACACAGCAGCTGCACACAGAGCAATGTTGTCATCCTGGCCTGCTCAGCACAGCATCAGGCTGAAAGTACAGCTGCCTCTGGAGCCAACAAGAGATGGATGTGTCTAGAAAAAGAAAATTAAGTGAGTGACAGCCCAGTGTGGGTGGAAGAGTGCCTGTTCAGATGACAGAGTTCTTCCTGAGTCATTCCTTCGCCTGGATCAGAGATCCTCATGGGAGGAGAGCATGAAACAAGATACAGTGACCCACCCTCCCATGAAATCATGCAATTCTCCAGCAGGTTATGATGTCAGAGAAAAGAATGAGAAGGAGCAGTGAGACTGTTTTTGGAGCAGCTCAGTGAGGAAGAGCAGGGCCAGGAAGCATGGCCTTGCCTGGAGCTCAGCTCTGCCGTCTCCCAGGCTCTGTGACCCCAACCATGGTCTCATTGGTTATTTATGTCGAACACCCCTTCAGTGCATCCTTCCTAATTCCAAGGCAAATAAAACAGAATTGGACTTCATCACAGAGGTTCACTCAGCATGCAGCCAGGGGCTGTGGGAGTGCTCCTTGAAGGCCAGCAGGGAGGATTTCTCAGAAAATATGCTGCCCTTGCACAATCCCTGGAAGGGGAGAAGCATCTCTCTGGACCTTTGTCCACCCAGAGCTGCCTACACTGGGCTTCATTTGAATGGTTTTGATTTGATTTTTGAGGTTATTAAGGGGATTTCACCAGGAAAACAATCAAACCAGTTCAATATATACTGCTGACCCAGGCAGGCTCTGCTTTAAGGAAGTCTGATCTGGGCAGATCTGCATCAACCAACCAAATTGCATTAGTGTTCTCCAAAGAGGAAATTGTCTCTTATGATGAAGCTCTGGCCATTTGCATCTTAGACTACCTTCGATCGGGCTTTGGCTGCCTTTCCAAGTCTTATTTCACATTATGTACTTCCATTCATTCTTTCATTCAGTCAATAACCAAATTAGTCTGCTAGTTGCTACCAGAAAGGAATTAGAAATACCACCTCTCACCACTATGGGTTTGCCCAAGATGGCTCTTGTGCCTACTTCATGCTGTCAAAGGACTTTTACTTTACAAAATCACAGACTTAGAGCTGGGAGAGATCTTGGAGGCTATTGAGTCTATCCCTATCATTTATATACGAGAAAACCGAGTCCCAGGAAAGTCATGTAACTTGCTCAGAATCACACAGACAGTAAGTGATTGAGTCAGGATCTAAAGCCAGCTTTTCCTGACTCTATGGACAGTGTTCTGACCACTAGTTCATGTAGTACTACTGAGCCTCAAACCCTTCTCTGACCCATCCTCCCATTCCCCACTGAAAATATTCTCTTTCGCCCTCAGACTTTCTTAGAATGTTTTGTCTGGCCTTCTTTCTGCCCTGCATCACATTCTCCTTTGTATTTGAATTATCTGGTCTCCTATTTCCACGATTCACCATTTTACTCAGCAAATCTCGAACTTTCCCCCAAACTCAATCATCTGATTTCTTTGTTCTCACTCCTGGGATTTCAAAGTGCTCCTTGGGGGTAAATGTCACTTGAAATTTCTTAGATTTTTGTCCCTTAGAAATGTTTGTTGGGGAAGTAACCCTTGTGGTGTCAGCAGGCATGGGTCGGGTGCTGTCCAGGGTGTTGACTCTACTGGCCTAGTAGGAAACAGACCCCTGCTGACATGCTGAATCAGCCTAGCTCCCAGACCACGAGCCCAGGTGGGATGGAACTAGGTTTAGAAGAAGGAATACCTGAATTCAAATCCTACCTCAGATTCTTACTAGCTACGTGACTTTGAGCAAGTCACTTAAGTCCCCTCACCTTCCTTTTCCTCATATGTAAAAAAGGGGTTGGATTCAATGGCCTCTGAGGTCGCTCCAGTTTTTAAATCCATGCTTCTCTAAGCAGTCCAGCCCTCAGAGTTTTAATAGTACATGCTACAGGTACAAGTATAGTTGGGTGGTGCAGTGGATAGGATTCTTGGCCTGTAGTCAAGAAGACTCATCGTCCTGAGTTCAAATCTGACTTCAGATACTTAATAGCTGTGTGACCCTAGGCAAGTCACTTAGCCCTGTTTGTCTCAGTTTTCTCATTTGGAAAACGAGCTGGAGAAGGAAATGGCAAACCACCCTAGCATCTTTGCCAAGAAAACCCAAAAGTGGGATCAGAAAAAGTCAGACACTACCGGATTAGTGAACACACAGGTAAAAAAAAATCACACAGTGCAACTGGGACTACTCAAAGCTATAGTCTCCCAAGGCACAGACAAAATGGCACCTCCTTTGGGAAGCCTGCCTGATCCCTCAGTCAGCAACAATATCATCTTCATTTGAACTCATGTCCCTTCACTTGCCTCTCACTTGTGCGTCCTTATAATTGATAGATCTGTGTTACGCTTGTCTACATGTCTTACCAAGCCAAGTTATTTGTCATGTCCTTGAGAATAGAGACTGTGCCTCGTGTATCTTTCTATCTTCTCCAGTACTGAAGACAGGCCTTGTATGCAATAGGGAGCTCAGAAATGCTGAGTGAATGAAAGTCTTTTCAAAAAGAAGTTTAGGGGCAGCTAGATGGTGCCGTGAATAGAGCACCAGCCCCAGGGTCAGGAGAACCTGAGTTCAAATCTGCTCTCAAATGCTTGACACACTTACTAGCCATGTAACTTTGGGCAAGTCACTTAATCCCAATTGCCCTCCATAAAGCAGCAGCAGCAGCAGCAGCAGCAGCAGCAGCAGCAGCAGCAGAAGAAGAAGAAGAAGAAGAAGAAGAAGAAGAAGAAGAAGAAGAAGAAGAAGAAGAAGAAGAAGAAAAGTTTGAATGCATTTGATGAAGACTGGGAAAATTGGGGAGTGGGGGAAGCTCAGGATGATGTGTTGGAAACAGTGGCCCATTGAAACCATCATCTATGAAGATGATTCACCTCAGAAATGACCATGTAGAGCAGCAGGAAAATGTGATTCAAACCGCAAATATCAAATTACCATCACGCTTTTCAGGAGGATATGTCTTTTCTCAAAAGTAAGGGACAAGGATTACTGATTCATTGTTTGTTTTTTTTTATCAGAACAGAAATGAACCAAGTGTATTAGGGAATGATTATTTTCTTTACAAAAGATGTATTGATGATATAGGAAGACTTGCCATGAGCTATTCCCCGTAAATGTCTACTTGCCCAAGTGCATTTACAAAAATGTTTTGATTGATACAAAACAGTCGGTTTCATCCTTGCCTCCTCCCTCACTCAGCTCCACATCTTCCGCTTGGGTTATTTCTCCCTTCATCCCGTCTCTCATGCATGCTACCTCTCAATTCCCCAGTCACCATGGCATACAGGCCCATGTTACCTCTCACCTGGAATACTGAAATTTATTTTTAATTGGCCACTTTGCCTAAAGGTGCTTCTATTGCAATCCAACCTCCCCTCAGCTGCCAAAAGCAATTTCCTAACACACAGGCTGACTCTGTTACCACCCCTACTCAATAAACTCTAGTCTCTTGATTTTACCTGCAAGACCAGATATAAAGTTCTTGATGTGGCTTGTAAAGCCCTTCAAAACCTGGCCCTTTATTGCCTTTCTAGTCTTCTTATACTAGATTCTTTTCTTTATCTTCTGTGACCCAGGACCCCAGGCCTCCTGGCTGTTCCTTACACACAATAGTCCATCCTCTGACTGCCCACTCCCCTCATCTTTGTAACAGCTAGCTTTGATACAGTACGTACTGTGTGCCAAGCCCTACTCTAAGTACTTCGTAACAAGCCTGGGAGGTAGGAGCTATTATCATTCCCTTTTATAATTGAAGAAACTGAAGCAGAAAGAAATTAAGTGACTTACCCAAGGTTAGAGAGTTAGTATCTGAGATTGGGTTTGAGCGTAGATCTTCCTTACTATGCCCAGTGCTACATTCACTCAACCACCTAGCTGTTCAAAATTCAGCTTAAATCTCATTTTTTCAGGAGGCCCTTTCTAACTTTGACAACACCCCAATGTTAGAGCCTTTCCTTCCATGTCATGAATTCTTAACCCAGCAGGAGCCCAGGACCACCTTGGGCAATTCTAATAAAGCCTATAGACCAGTGGTTCTCAAACTTCCTAATGCCATGACCCTTTAATACTCTTATGTGGGCATATCTGCATGTGGGTGGACCCACCTGGAGACAGATAGAGGAGAGGTGTCTCGGTTCCCAAGACCATCAGAAATATGTTTTCTGGTGGTCTTGGGCAACCCCTGTGACCCCTGTGAAAGGGTCGTTTGACCCCCAAAGGGGTTGCGACCCACAAGTTGAGAACCGCTGCTATAGACTCCTAAGAATGTTTTTAAATGCAAAAAAATACTATATACAAAATTACAAAGGTAATTTTGAAAATTATATTGCAATTAAGATGTCATTTTTCCTATTCTAGTTCAAGAAGCCCTTGAGATCGCTTGACCCAGGTTAAGAATACCTGCTGTAATGTCACTTTGTATTTATTCTGTATGTATCCTGTATGTAGCTATTTATTTGCATATTGGGTTCCCAGCTAGAATGTAAGCTCCCTGAGGACAAAGAGTTTTCTTGCCTTTCTCTGTATCAGCCATGCTGACCACAGCTTCTGGTACATACTAAATATTTAATAAGTGCTTGTTGGCTGATTGCTTTTATTCAAGGTGAAATGTGATGATAAATCAATGATGCTTTTCTAATGAAGGCTTCAATGTACCGCCCAAGATGTAAGTGCTTTGGAGTGGTAGGGATCACAAGAAGAGTATTGGTGTTAAAGTTTGAAGATACCTACCAGGTCTCTGGTACTGAGTGTCCATATTCTCATGGCAAAGTTGGAGACAGAAATGGTGCCCATTTCTGGGCAGCTGGGCAAACTTCTGTTGACTCATAGAATGCTTATTTCTGTCGTCTGTTTTCCTGGGTAGGGAATCATTTAATGCCGTTTTCTGATTGTGTCTGGTCTGCCCTCACCATCATCTCCCTCTTTGATTAGCGATCTGGGCCCCTTTTCTGAGAGTGCAAATGCCTATGAGTGTTTGGGTGATTCTGGCAGCTGAACTGAGACCCCCTCTTACCTTTGGCAAAGTTATCCAATGGCATTCAGATGTTGGCTCCCAGTCAAAGCTGGGCTCAAGTTCCTTTCAGATCACAAACTGGCAAGGGGAAGGAAAGGGGAAAGTGAGCTGGTAGCTGGTAGGGCAGTGTTTCAAGAACCTAGAATTTCCTCATTGTGAGGACTCTTTCACTGGATCTATCCATAGCATCAGTGAGGTCATGCTTTCTTTGAAATGAAGGTCAGTATATAGGTGTCAGTGCTCTTATTGATGACTAGTTAAACTTGTCTACTTAGCCAGCATGCACTGACCCATAGGATATATCTTTCAGTGGAAAAATCATTCAATGAGTGTCCATATCAGATTTAGCTGCTGGGAAGCATCAAGGAACCATACATATTCATAGGAATAAATAGCCTAATTCAGTTGTGGATGTTAGCCCTGCTCAGGTGACATCTTGATACTGGATTCATTAGGCAACCAATTTTAGGAAGGTCATGAATAGGGGGGCAAGCATCCCCAAGGCGGCAACCATGGTGTTAAAGGACCAGATCTATGTGGATTAGTTAAAGGAAGTGGACAGGTTTAGCCTGGACACAAAAAAGATTTTTTGCAGGACATTTTGAAGATTGTCATTTGGAGGTGAAATTAGACTAACCCCTTTTGGCTCCAGAAAGGAGAACCAGGAGCAATGCGAAGTTGGAAAGAGACAAAGAGGCTACTTCAGGTGGGGAGCAGGAAAACTGTTCTGCCAATTACAGCTAGCCAAAGGTAGGTGGGGATGCCTTGAAAGGGCTTCACACCAAGACTGGAGGACCGTGCTACTTAGAAATGTGACAGAAAGGATTCTTGATCAGTTTGGGGTTGGATATCTCGATGCCACTAAGGTCCCTTCCAACTGAAATTTTGAGCTTCAAAGAATAGGGAAATTCTAACACTGATATGGCTGGAATTGGTTTTGATTCTGCTACCACCACCCCTTGCCACAACTATTTCAAATCTGTCACTTTTACTGCTTAATTTTCATTCTGTTCAGTCCTCGATGAATAGTCAATGTGATCAAACCCAGAAACAGAGGACATTATGTTTCAGTTACTGCAATGCTCTCCTTTTTATCTCTTATTTGGATAATTTACTCATCTGTGTAGCTTCTGTAGATTCTCAAAAGAATCCTCATTTGAGCTTTTATGGGTCTAAATAAATGCTGGTGCCATGCCAGATTTGCCCTGTGAAACCATCTTTAGTTTTACTAAAGGAGAATGTAAGTGGAAGAGAGAACTCAAAGTCGCATATCCAGAGAAGAGAACCCAGAACTCCCTTCATGCATCATTTCTGGGAATACATACTGCTTTATATGTTGAAACACGCATGCCTTTCTCTCCTCCAAGTATACACTGCTGCTAATCTCTAGAAAGTTCCATTGGTTTCTTGGACTTTCAGAATATCATTGAAAATATGTTGCTTTCCTCTGAGGACTGGATGAGAACCTGGCAGCTGTCTGATTCTGAATCCAGGTGATTGTTTGGCAGATTCAGGAGGGAGCTGGAACTATGGAAAGGGATCCAGGGAATCAGAGGGACCTCCCAGAATCAAGATGAAGAAAAGGCCTCCCCTTGGACTAAACTGAGGTTTGCTGGAAACCAAGGGGTGGAAAGTTTGTGTGGTTTTCTAATGACTGTATTAGTGACTAATGATATTTAGTAATTGGGAATCTAGCTTAGTGACTGACTGCTAGATGAGTGACTGATTAAGTTAATGGTTGCCCCATGAGTGGAAGATTGGTATATCGTGAATTGATTGATTGAATCTTTAAGTGAGAAGGGTTTCCCTCTTAGGGAAACCAGGTGATTCTTCTTTTGTTCCTTCTTCCAAATATTGTGGCCACTGTAGTGAAAACTGTGGGGCCATTCCAATGTTAAGCTGTCATGAACTCTATATTGTGACCTTCTGTGATTTGATGTAATATTGAAAATATTATATTGTGAAGATTGTACTGAACTTTGATCTGTAATGGAATAAACAGAGTGTTCCCTAAAAAAAGAAAAGAAAATATTTTGCTTTCATACTATTAGGACTGTTCACTTTATGCAATAAATATCCTCAGCACCATCAATGAGATGATGGACACAAGGATGTTCCTCTCCTGGGGACTCCTGGGAAATGGACAGAAGTCCAGAAGGTTGGTGGGAAGAAACCAACCATTTTTCAAGTCAAGATAGCTGAGAAGAAAAGCATGGGACTCTGGGACTAAGAATAAAACAGCAGTCTTACTGATAACAGGTTCCATTTATACAGAAACTTTAGGTTTGCAAAATACCATCTTCACAACAATCTTGTAAGGTAAATAGTGCAAGTTTTAGCATTACCACTTGACAATAAAGAAACCAGGGCACAGAGTTTAAATGATTCACCAGGATCCCGGAGCTGGTAAGTTTCAGAGGTGGAATTTGAACCCAGACCTTCTGACTAGGAGGCCAGCACTCTTTCTGACAAAGTGTCATAGAAGAACGGGCAGTAAGAAGGATATGCAGAGTGGAAGCATGAGGAGTTACTCTGGAAGTAGCCAGATGGATATCAGAAAATGGCAGGTTGACCAGCTGCCTTATGCACGGAGTGGGAAGAGAATTTCTATTCTAGCCCTGCCTGTGTGTGTGCTTCCCATTATTCCTGCCTTCCCACAAATTGGATTATTTGTAAAGAGAACAATTCATTTCATTAACCTTAAATAGTTTGCTAGTGAACGAGAAACCATGGTGAATTCTTTCTCTAAGCTAAGAATTATCACTTAATTTTCTTTTATTATTAGAAGGAAACATGTGTATTCTGAATTTGCTTAAAGCAAAGGTGCACCTGTATGGGAAATCCCTACTCTGGTAGCATATTCTCTACAGTTTCCCTGCTCTTATAGATTCTTCATCTCAAAGCAACATCTTGGTTGTGAGTCCATCCTGTTGACTTTGGATCCTTAGCAACCCTAAAGAAACAGAATGGCACAGTAGACAGAGCACTGGACTTGGAGTCAAAGGAACTGGTCTAAAAATACATCTCTAGAAGTTGTGTGACTTTTGGCAAATGACTGACTTTCTCTGAGCTTCCTTGCCTTCTCCTTTTTTAATGAGGTTAGACTAAATCAACCGCATAAACCCTTTCAGCTTGGATCCCATGGTGGCCAATGGCCTGTCCAACATTCAGCCTGTTTCTATAAATTATTCCCATATGGTTGCTTTCTGACCCCTAGGGCATATTGTATTGCTCCTTTTCCAACTTATTGGTATCTAAGTGACTAAGTCTATATAATCAATATCTCTCCCAAGGTATATAGCGTGAAATTCATCACCCAGCATTCAATCAGTGGACCTAACCCAGTAGCACAGGGATTGTGGTTATTCTCTAAGATGGCAATCCTTTCATTTGTCCTACAACTCTTTCTTTCAAGCTTCACGGCAGGAAGGGCATGAGTTCCAACATTCCAGGATCTGGTGCAGAATTCAATATTTATACAACACATTTCAAAATGCATGCTATTTCATGATTCATGGCCATATGGCATCATGGAGAGAATCTTAGTGTGACAGACATGGTTTTTTTTTACCACAGTCAGCAGACAGAATCATTGAAAAGAACATTCTGTCTCCCAAATGCCATCCATAGGAAGCAAGATGATAATTGGTCAATCAACAAACATTTCTATTAGAATGTTTATTGTGTGCCAGGCTATACTAAGTTCTCGAGATACAAGAAAAGGTAAAAGAGAAAAGCAAAGCCAAATCAAACCCATAATTCCTTTCCTCAAGGAGGACACATTCTGATGGAGGAGACAACATGGGGTAGGATCTTAGGTGGAGAACAGACATTGAGTCCAACCTCCTCCTTTCACAGATTAGGAAACAGAGTCACAGCTTGGAAGTGTCAAAGGCTGGATTTGAGCCAAAGTCTTCCCAACCTCAAATCAGTCACCTGATCTACTCAAAACTTCCAAGTTTTTGAAAATAGGTGCATTTCAGGGTGGCTAGGTGGCATAGTAAATAGAACACCGGTCCTGGATTCAGGAGGACCTGAGTTCAAACCTGGCCTCAGACACTTAACATAAAAACTAGCTGTGTGACTTTGGGCAAGTCACTTAACCAAAATTGCCCTACCTTCCCCCCTCCAAAAAGCAAAAACAAAAACCAGGTGTTTTTGCTTCCATCAATCAATGTTGATAAAATCACATTGTTTTCCTAGCAGATTTTTATATGGACGTGAGACACTTGGTGGCCATCATGTAACTTGTGGACCTAAGCAGAGTAAAATATCCCTAAACCATGAAATGTTCAAGTATATCATAGATGGTGCCTTCATTTTCTGGAGGAGGAAGGCCTGTTTCATGACACTTTTTTGGGATGAGAGGTTATGTTTCTTTAGAATAGGATCATATCTGTTAGCAAGCATCTTTGGGAATCAAAACCTACCTGTCAGACTGATGATCTGGGTGTGAATGTTGCAGAGTCAGCAGTCAAACTCTGGCAAATCCCTATTAGTTGGTTGACTTGTGGGCTGAGAATCCAACATGATTTGGATGTGTTTTCTAAGCTGATGCTTTTATATTGTGTAGACTAATATTCCATGGAGATCGTTAACACTGGCAGATACTGAACAGTCACTTTGTTACTGCTCTTTGGAGGAATGGCTAGCACTGACTTCAACTTTATCTTACCATGAAACATTAACAAGGTTCCTTTCTGAGAATAAAGTAAGATAACAGAGATTTCTTTCCTTTCTCTTTATCTCATCCCTTATCCTTCCTAGAACATGAGAGATTCAAAACTATTTTCCCTCAGGACCATAAAACAATAAGTTCTAAGTATAAACATTATAATTATTTACCATCTTATCTGTAAGTCAAACTTTGACTCAGAGTAAAACAAATAAAAATCACAGGAAGGCGTGTCTCTGCCAAAGCTGAGAAAGGAGGTCTATAAGTTACAAGGGGGATCCCATGCATGGTGTGGCTAGAAAGTGTCATGAGAGCCAATTCTGGGTTCTAGTCCTGCTTCTGACCTATGTCAGTCAGGGCACTCTGCAAATCACTCAGCCTCTCAATGCTCAGTGCAACTTATGAAGACAATTAAAAAATGCCAACTTGCATTGGCAAAAACAGTTTTGTACCTAGAAATTCCCTATACTAGTGAAATCACAAGTCCAGTAAGTTACAAGCATCTGCCTCAAAACCTTCCAACCATCCATCTATCTCATCCACATCGACATGGGTTATAAAAGGCTGCATTTTACTTTCCTCCTCTTTCTCCTCCTGGATTATGCACATGCCAGGCTCACCAATTTCTAATCTCTCAATACCTATAGCTCACTTCATCCTATCTGGGCATTAAGGGGAGGGGTACTCGGAGTCAAGATCCCTCCATTTAGTCATCACTAAATGACTTTGGAGAAACCAACCCAAACTGGCCCCTAGTAATGATGAGCTTTTCCAAAAACTTACCTGTCCAGGTTTGTGTAGGTTGAGTTATTAGGAAAGAGAGCCTTTGCGATGGACAGAAATTCATGTGAATCACCAGTTTCAGTGGTACACAGGCTAGTGAGTGTTTAGTGGGTATTTAGAGGCAAATATTGGTTTACTAACAAGAAAATGAGTAAAATAGTCTGGTTTTTCTCCCTCTCCTGATAACCAAGACTTCAAAGTACTATGAGGAAGGACTAAATATTTGTGGATAAGAATCGAATTTGGGAGGAAATCATAACATATTGAAGGGGGAGATAATTCCACTAGGAACATGATTTCTAATGATCTGGTTTCATTCTGCTAGGAAATAGACTCTTAAAGCAGGATGTTTTTCATTTCACTGTTTTTTTAAAAAACATATGTCAGGGAAATATGAGCAAAACTTTGTACGGTTGTTTTGTTCTTTTCTGAAAATAAAATGCTAGTACATCTGAGGCCAGAGGCACACACTTGAAATTACAGCCTGGGAATTGAGTATGCTTCAGTTGCAAAAGGATTTTTGGATGTTGGACCCACCAGAAATTGACTAGAAAAACCAGTCACCTGTTAGAGATAAGATGGCACCCACTGCAATCAATATTCATCATGGCACATAGGAACATGGACCCTTGTACACACTATCTAACACAAGTACAAGAATATAATAAATGCTTATAAAATTGAACTGGCTTCCTCTATTATTTGCCCTATTATTTCAAGCTTTTCTTAAGATATAATGAAACTTTTTTTAAACCAGATTTGTGATATTATAAGTGTAGGGAACTCCAGTTGAGGAAACTCTACACTAGATCAGATTGCTAACTTCTCTGTGATTTAGAGTCTTAAAAAAAGAGTTTCCAGGGCATTGAATGGCTAAATGCCTTTTCCAGTCATCAAAGCAAGATTTGAACACTGGTTTTGAATCCAGTCACCTCTCTATCTGTTGTCCAGGGAAGCCTTCATGAATCATTATAGAGTTTTCATTGGTTAATATAGTTTGACTTATCCTCCTGAGGGGGTGGGGGGAAGGTCAGGAGGGTCTACCAGTATCCACGAAGACCCCACTGCAATTCATCACCACTGCTGCATCCCAGTCCCTGGCTCTAAAGCTGGAGGGCCTCCAAAATTGGGTGCTTCAGCCGCATCATGATTTTTTTCCCCAGACCTATGATTTCATCCCATTTGGATGCTCCTTTCATGACTTATTCCTCTCCTTCCCTAGCATTTCAAGCAACGAGAATGAGCACCTAGAAGTTGTCAGACAAGTCCCCTATGAATGTGAAAGAAACTCAGCAGCAACGTCCTCAGCACTCATCTCTTGTCCTCTCCCTGACCTGAACTCGAGACTGTGGACTGATGGGTGGTACAGTGGAAAGAAGGGAGATCTGAGGTCAAGATTTGTGTTCAACTGCTGCTTTGGATCTTAACTAGTTGTGAGACCCTGGGCAAGTCACTTAACCCTCTGGTTCTGCACATCTGTAAAATGGGGATGATGATGGTCCATTCCTCCCTGGGTTGCTTTGAGGATCAAATGAGATAAGAAGTGCTTAGTACACCGTAACGCATCAGATAAATGTGAATCGTTATTATTGTTCACACACAGCGGGGCTCATGACACACATGACACACATGTATGAATAATGCCCGCTTGGTGACTCCCTTCAGCCATCTGCCCTGCCTCCCAACTCCTCACTGCCTGTGTGACCTTGGGCCAGATGCCGCCCCTCCTCTGTAAGATGAGAGGCTCAAGAGAGAGTAAGTCCTCAGAGGTCTCTCTTGGATCGAGGTCTTATGACCTTCCCAGATCTTTCCTTTTGTAACTGCTTTTTACATGGACACAAACCCTTGCTTGTTATTTCTTCCCCTTCCCTCCATAGTCTTGAGCCCAGACAGGCACAGGAGCCAGTTGTAGTGACAGAGGTCTGAAGGAGTTTTGGGAATGTTCTCCATCTCCATTTCTCCTTATCTCTCTCTCCCTCTTGTCTTCCTTGAGATGCAGCAGCCTTCTTGAACCCCAGCCTTTAGACCCAAATATTTAGCTTGTAAATTGAAGACACAGAATCTGTTCTCAGCAGAGCCATGGTGGCTACAATATGAGATAAGAAGCCCATCAGGAGTCATTTGGAGGACAAAGTGTCCATGATAGTGAAAGACAGGGATGAATTCAATCAGCATCTTGCATCTCTATTATTGGTCTGTTACTCAGAGACTTCTGGAGCACCACTCTGTAGAGACAGACCACTGTGTTCAGCATTACAAAGGAGGACAAGACATGGCCCTCACTGGGCCTCAGGGAGCTTCTAGTTGGGAAGCCAAGGCTTGGATATAACAAAAACTCCATAGAAAGGTAGCAGTGTAAGACAGTGGAACTGTGCCAATTGAATGGCATGGAGTAGAGTATGGTACTGCGAGGGCTCGCTTTGGATTCAGAAGCTATTGTTCCATGATTTTCAGTTGAGTCTGACTCTTCATGACACCTTTGGCATTTTCTTTGCAAAGATACTGGAGTGGTTTGCCATTTCCTTCTCTAGCTCTTTTTATAGATAAGGAAAGAGAGACAAGCAGGGTTAAGTGACTTGCCTGGGATCACACAGATGATGAAGGTCAGATTTGAACCCAGACTTTTCTGTCTACAGTCATGGCACTTTATCCACTGTGACACCTAGCTGCCCCTGGAGGCAGAAGACTGAGTTCAAATCCCAGTCCTGATCTCGGTTCCTTGGGTGACCCAGACAAGCCATTTTGCCCTCTGAGCTTCCTCATCTATAAAATGGGAACAGTAGTGTTTAGAGCACTACTCTATCAGATTTGTTGTTAGAAAAGTTGTTTGTCACCCTTTGATTGCTATCAAAATGGGAGTACTTGCTATTATCATAATTATTAGTAGCATTTTCATTGCTGTTTGGGCTTTTATGCATGTGGATGAAGAGACAAAGGCCTCGACCAAAGGGAAAACAGTCTCTATTGTAGAATTGCAGGACTCACTGAGCTGGGTAGGGGAAGTATTGAGGTTTCAGAAAGAGTTCTTCCAGAAACTTCTCTCCTCACCATGTTCCCAAGTTCCTTGGACAGAGGCAGCCAACATTCTCCTCCTGCCACAGGTAAAGGGTCAGTTAAGTGAGTCCTGTGACCTTTCTGAGTTTGTTTCATCATCTGTAGAATAAGGGAGCTAAGCCAGGTGACCCCCGAGGCCACTCCTAATTCTAGATTCATGATCCAGAGAGGAGAGGAGAGTAGCAGAAACGACATCAGATTCTGAGTCAGAAGACTTGGGTCTGAATCCCAGCTTAGTCGCTCTGGGCGGGTGTGGGTAAGGTACTTCCCACTTCTGAGGCTCAATTTCCCCCTTTATTAAATGAGGGAATTGGCTTCAATAGTTTCTAAGGGCCCTTTCAGCTCTGTATCACATTGACCCATTAGAACTCTGTAATCTATCCAGGATTGTGTACAGGGTCAGCTGGGTTCCAAACACCCTGGACATGTCTAAGGATGATGATAAGAGAACATGAGCAAAGAAAGCAGAAACTCCAACAGAGCCTTCCTTTCCTGTACTCCCGGAATGCTTGGCTGGCCCCAACTCTGTGCCCATGTGTTGGCCAGCAGCTCCCGCCTTTCTCCCCGTCCCCCTTCATGCCATTGTCTATGAGCACATCAGTGCTGGCCACATGGTTTTTATTTAGCCCTCAAGTGATTGTTCAGGCAGACATCCAGTGGCTGAAATAACAGCATCAGCCCCCCAGGAGCCAGGCGGAGATCATTTTTGGAGTTGTTTGGCCCTTGTCTTGACTACATCTGTTAAACGTGCACAAAACACCATGCACACTGGCCTGGAATGTGCATACAGTGTGCCCCTGGGTGTGGAACCCTGCTCCGCCTGGCCAGAGGCCATCTCCATGTTCTTCCTCCCACTCATTGGAATGGACTTGGACAGTGACCCCAAACAGCAAGTTCGAATTTAAGGATCAATTTCTCATCTCTTCCCTATTTCTGAATTATGGTCAGTTTCCACTTTGTCCTATTGGTGATGTCAGCAGAAATGATTGAAATGAGGTTGTTCTTGCATCCTGTTGGTTTCATCCTTTCTGGGTTGCTACCAGGGGATTTCCAGTTTGGATACTAGGAAGGTCATATGAAATGAGCACTTTATTGATCTTCTCTAGGGGCATGAAATTTGCACAGAGGCTTCATGCTCCTGCTGGGTGATAAGATGGTGAAAATGGTAGATTTCTATATCTCCTCTGAGAAGCACATTGTCAGACGGTTCCAGAAGGCTTTGTGAAATGCAATTCCATGTCCTCTTTCTGAATTCAGAGACTCGCCAATCACTGAGAAAAGGAACTCCAAAACCATCCAGTCCCACCCATACCTGACAAAGAATCCCGTGATTGTACAGCTTTTTGTTCTAAGATTTTGTTTTCAAATTAATGTAAAAACAATTTTAGCCTTCATTTTGTACAGATTTCAGTTCCAAATTCTCTCCTCCCCTTCCTCCCCCTCCCCTTATTGAGAAGGCAAGTAGTTGGATAAAGGCTGTCCACGTGTTGTTGTGATTCAGTCACTTCAATGATTTCCAACTCTTCATGACCCATTTGGAGTTTCCTTAACAAAGATCCTGAAGGGGTTGCCATTTCCTTCTCTAGCTCATTTTATAAATGAGGAAACTGAGGCAAATTGAGTTAAATGATTTGTCCAGGGTCACACAGCTAACAAATATCCTGGGCTGGATTTGAACTCAAGTCTTCCTGATTCCAGGCCCAGTGTACCACCTTGCTTCCCCAATGCATAAGCCATCATGCAAAATATTTCCTTATTAGTCATGTTATGAAAGAAAATGCAGACCAAAACAAACCACTGACATATGGATGGCAATTTCTGCCACAAACTGCTCTTATCTCATATATTAACAAATTATGAAGAATGTGTAGCAGAGTACTATAGGAAATGACAAAAATTTCCCCATCACAAATCTCATTTCCCAAGAAATTGAAATTTATCACTAATAAAGACAGAGCTGTCAACCTCTGGCATCAGAGGGCTGGTTGAAGCCAAAGAATATACCAATACACAAGGGCCAGGAGATTTTTTGCAAATTACTGGTTTTGATGCTCTAAAATGTCGTCCCAGGTGGTCTCCACCATCACTGACCATTATAGAAAAGTAAACCTATGAATGTCATGTCTGCTCTTTTAGCTTTCAAGCACATGTGCAGGGAAAGAGTCAGAGACAGAGGGACCAAGACACAGGATGGGAGAGTGGGACAGCAATAGGACTTGCCTTTCCTCACACAGAATGCTGCATGTGCTCTGGCCAGCTCCCGTGCCTGGAATGCTCTCCCTCCTCTCTCCCTCCTCTCTCCCTTCAAGTCTCAGCTGGAGTCTCACCTTCTATAAAAAGCCTGTCCCAGTCCTCCTCAATCTTAGTGCCTTCCCTCTGTCATCAATCAAAATTATCCTGTTTGTTTATAATTATTTTCATGTTGTCTTCCCATTAGGCTTGAAACTCTCTGAGGGTGGGATTATGAGTTTTGCCCCTTTTTGCATCCTCAGCATTCAGCAAAGTGCCAGGTATATGGTAGTTGGGGCTTAATAAATGCTATCTCACTGAGAGATGGGAAGGGGGGAGAAAGAGACAGAGACAGAGAGAGAAAGACAGTGAGAGAGAAAGAGGAAGGAGAGAGAGAGAGAAGGAAGAAGAGGAAGAGGAGGAGGAGGAGGAGGAGGAAGAGGAGGGCTAGGAGGAAGCGGAGGAAGAGAAGGATGAAGAGGGGGAGGAGAGGGAGGAGGAGAAGGAGGAGGAGGAGGAGGAGGGGGAAGAGGAAGAAGAAGAGGAAGGTTAGGAAGAAAAGGAGGAGGAGGAAGTGTTATAGAGGAAAATGCCTGAAATTTGGAGCCAGAGGACCTGAATTCCAATCCTAGCTCTTCTACTTCCTGCCTGTGGACTGTGAGCAAGTCACTAAACCTCTTCTGGTTCTAGTTCCTTCATCTGTTAAATGAAGGACTTGGATCTAATCAGGTCTTAGGTCTCTTCCAACTCTAAATTTATAAACCTCTGAGAAAAACAGAGGAAAGATACTGTAGAGGGCTAAAGAGAGAAGCACAAGGATGGACAGGCAGGATTCCTGGTAAAAGGAACTAGAGTAGAGCCAATCAGGTGGAGTGGCTGGGGCTTGGGGATGACAATGACTGGGGATTTCCAACCTACAGAGAAGAGAACCCTGGAAAGCTAGCTGGTTTGGTGACAGCCTGAGGAAGGTGACTTTTCCAGGGAAGCTCAGTTACCAGCTTGCCTGTGTGAAGCACTCTTCTGTTCCCTTGGAAGCCCTGGGTCTGAGCACGGTCCAGGCACTGAACTCTGGCCAGGGGAAGGATGACTGAAAAGAGCTTTCATTTGATTCAGGCTGTTCTTCTTGGTCCTCCTTTGCCTTAGAAGATCTGCTGACTTTCGGTGTCCACCTGTGAGAAATAGAGCCGGGAACAATAATGCTTTGTTTTCTGTTTTCCTTGTAGAGCTTGAAGAATAGCCACCATTTATCAAGCATTTTGTGAGTGTCTGGCCCCATGTGTATTGCTAATTAGCTTTTCTTGGTACTTGGGACTTTTCTGTCATTTGGCTAATGATGAAACTATAAAAATAACACTTCCAGAAATTATTGCTAAGAGCTATTAGAAAACATACAGAAAGATTTTAGCCCATTTTAAAACTGTAATAAATTTGTTTTGGAATAATTTTAAATGTATATTATTAACCTTAGTTTAATGTAACTATCCCATCTAATAGACATTGAGGACCTTCATACTCTGCTGCATGCTGGAAGGGTTCAAAGACAAACACAAAGCAATGCCTGGCCCCAACAGGCTGCCATTCTACTTAAAAACTATTGGTGATAGAACAGAATCAATGTGAGGTGATCTTTATCCTTGACTCACTTTCAGGGTGGGGTGGTAGTAAAAGAGCTGAATTCAGACTCAGAGAACTCTGGTCCAATGCTGCTTGTTACTTTTACGAGCTTTCTCTAGATTTCAGCTTCCTTATCGTCAAGAGAAGATTAGCCCAGATGATCAATCAATTAAGATTGATTAAATGCCTACAATGTACTAGGCATTATGTTGAGTGCTGGGGAGACAAAAAGAGGCAAAAGATAGTCCCTGCCCTCAAGGAGTTTATAATTTAATGGGGGACAAAACATGCCAACAAATATATACAAAAAGAGGTGACATGCTGGATAAAAAGAAAATCATGAAGAGAGGGAAGGTACTGGAATTAAGATGGGTTAGGGAAGGCTTCCTGTACAAGTGGGGTGTTAGTTGGTATTTATAGGAAGCCAGGGAGGTCAGTAGGTGGGGATGAATAGGGAGAGTGTTCCAAGAATGGGGAATAGCCACAGAAAATGCCCAAAGAGACCTTGAAAGTCCCTTCCAGGTCTAGATTTTGGATCCAAGCATCTTGTCAATCATCGTGCTTCATTGCTTCAAGAACCTTGAATTTCTTCCAGCCACTTGTGCAGATTAAAGCCCTCCTGCAGTTGGGTAGATGGTTCCCAATGGTTGCTGTGGAATGGTTGCTCTGAACTTGTCTTGCAGTTGAACTCATGCAGTAGCAAATAAACTCCTTGAGGGCAGAGGTTAATTTCCATTTCTGGTTTTGTTTTTAATTCCCAGAACCTAGTACAGTGCCAGATCCAGAGCAGTAATTTAATGACTGTTGTACAGTGGGTGAATAGGGTTTCTCTCCCACTTTTTAGGGTCAAATGCCTGTCATCTGCACATGTAGACACTTATCCTCTGAGTTGGCTCACTCTAACCTACTCTCACATTGGCAAGTATCAGTTCCCAGAGAAGGACTACAATGCAGGTATACCCAAATTCTCTGAGGGTCCTAAGGATGGCCATGTTGAAAGGAGATATATTTCCCCTGTTTACTACTCTGATTTTCAAGCACCCATTAGTCTGTTTCTATTTGTATAACTAGTCACTCACAATAATGACACTTTAAGATCTTAAACATCAACATTTACTTAAGGTAAAACGAATTATAATTGTGCATGTATTCATATATTAAAGTACTTGCATAAATAATATCCATATCACAGTCCTTATATAAACTTGTGACAAACTCTCCTTTGATTCAGAATGGGTATATACTTACAGAAACCTGCTAAGGAAGCGTATGTATAAAGATAACCTACATGCCCAGGGTAGCTCAAAACTCTAGAATGATCAACTTCAGTGTCCTCTTCCTGTCTGAGGAACTGTCCATAAAGCTTTCTTGGTGAATATAACTTCTGTGTTGAATAGATCTTTTCACCAGTAAACTGTGTTGGTCTGCCCTGTTCTGAACTCACTATGCCCCAGTAGGCACAATGCCTTAGCCAAACTGACCGATCCCCTGAATATCTCCTCTGATTCTCTACTTATGAACTCTTCCTTTGCTCAACTAGACTTAATTTTCAGTTGCATTTCAGATTTCAATGCTTCAGGAAGGTCCAAGTATACAAAGCTGTGCTGTCTATATCCGCCTATTGTTTTGTCTATACCTTCTGAGACCTCCACCCCTACAAAGAGCTAGAAAATTGGAAGCTGTTCTCACCCTCCCTTCCACTACTGCCTCTGTCAAGCAGTTGCAATCCTATTTGGAGGCAGGGAATTCACCCAAGAGCCAAACCTCTGAAGGCCACTAGCGGGCTGTCCAAAGGGTTATACAGGCCCCTGGGTAACTGGTGGTGTTTTAGTAGAGACTGTTAGGGGCTCAGGAGGCCTTTTCTTCTAATGCTCATGAGCAGTAGCTGGACAAAGGGTAGGGGACCAGAGCTGAACTCTTTTGGAAAAGCAAGGAACACCATTGGAATTATTCTTTCTCTGGTGGTATCAGGGCTCAGAACCACAAACCCAGGAACTGGGAAAGCTGGGGGAGAGGTAGCTATAAGCTTCTTTCCTCCAGATTGTGACTCAGATCATCTGATCTGCTATGAAACCCTCCCCCAGACAGATGTGCAGAGTTGAGATAAAGGTCAAGGTTACCATTCATTCCACCCTAGCATCCTGCGGTTCAGGCACAGGCCTCTTAAGATGCAGCAGCATGAATCAGATGATCCCATAGGTCCCTTACTCTGCATCAGATGGTCTGATCTCAAACACAAAGCCTCACAGATGTAGGGAGTTTTAGAGGAAGAAACACAAAGCTCAGGTCTCAAAATTGCAAGGGATTTCAGAAGCCATCTTGGTTTGGCCTCTACCAGAAAAATAACCTTTGGCAAATTCTCTAGCCTTTATTTAGTGACCACCAGTTCAAGGGAATTGATCAACTTTCAAGCCAACCTAGTCTCCTTCAAGAACCTCCAATCATTAGGGAATTCTTCTTGGCATACAGTATGTACTTAATAAATGCTTTTTGACTGATTTACTTTCATGAAGCACCCAGTGCTCCCAGTTTTTCTTAATGGGGCCAAGAAGAGCAAGACCAATCCTTCTTTCATGTTCTTCCATTTCTCTTTCATAGCCCTCCTAATTGTATGCCCTTCAAGCTTTCTCATCTTTAAGCCACGCAACCCTGCTTTAGGGAGGAAGAGAACTAGCAACTGCCATATTAAAACCAGTCAAATGGATCTGACCATTTTTTCTCCTTTGGGCTCCTGTGCCTCTGGCTTGATTGGGTGAGGGGCAAACCCCTCAGGGCACTGGAAAGGGAATGGAAGCACTTTTACCTTAAGTCCTCCAGACCTTTCTTAGAAATCACTTTAAATATTGTCTTGCTCTTAAATATTGCATGTGGGGGAGGGGCAACATTTTAATTCGACTTAGTAAACTGTCTGTTCCTAGTAAAATGTAAACTTCTCAAGCATTTCCAGTACATAATGTAGAGTCTGGCACACAGTAGGTACTTAATGATTCTATTTTTTGTTGAATAAAGAGTGAATGAATGCTAGACACTATTTAGACCAGCAGTTCTCAGCCTATGGGTTATGTTCAGTTTATAACAATGAAAATACATCCTGCATGTCAGATATTTACATTATGATTCATAACAGTAGCAAAATTACAGTTATGAAGTAGCAATGAAAATCATTTTATGGTTGGGGGTCACCACAACATGAGGAACTGTATTAAAGGGTTGTGGCATTAGGAAGGTTGAGAACCACTGTTTTAGACTCTGGAGATTCAAAGAAAAAACAAAAACAGTTAAACAGTTCTTGCCTTCAGGTTGCTTACAATCTATTGAGTTTTTCAACTAAATCATTTCAAGAGCTCACTAGAGAAAATTCTGTCTTCCCCCGAGGCTTGGGAGTCTAGACACCTGGGTTCTCTTTCAACTTCCAGCCCTTCTTTGCCCAGAAACTCTATTGTGGCATCCTGCAGTTGAGTCATTCTGCCCATCTGTGAGCCAGGAAGGACATGGCAGTAACAGGTGGCACCATGTTCATTAATATTCTGGCCCCTGGATGTTCATTGTCTGGGCAAAGATCCTTTCCTCTTTTAGGCACCTGTACTGATTTCAGAATAGTCACTAACTACAGATATGAAAATGCATGAAGAGAAAATAGAGTTGAATGTGAATAGACCCAGTATGGTTTCATTAATCAGGATTTTAAAAATAAAATCAAGAAAGACCATTTGTCTGAGAATGAGCAGGATGCTCCCATTTTCCAAGCCCTACCAAATGTTCTGATGACTGTCTCTTATTCCACAGGAGAAAGGTGACATTCTGAATATATGCATACCACCCCCAAGACATTGTTTTTTTTAAAGAAAAGGTGTGCTTATCCAAATTAAATGTGAGTTTCCTTTTTAATTAAGAAGAAACCAGAATTTATGACGGACTCCTTGTCAAGTCAACATCAAACTGAATATTTTGTGATTATGATGACCAAGCTGGGCCCCATTGCCAAGATGGGGGATTGAGGGAGGGGCACATCGCTCATGCTGGCAGACTAGGTGAATGAACTAGGTGACCTATTTTTTCTCCTCTTTTTAAATTCACAGTTACAGGAAATAGCTCCCAGGAAAAGGGATATATTTGGAAAGGAACGTGATGTTAAAACAAAAGATATCAGTAGAGTGTTTAAAATAGTCTGGGTTATTTGGGCTCATGATGCTCGGGTCTTCTTCCCGCCCCAAGCTCCATCTTTAATCTTATTAGTTCTGATGAGACAGGCAGAGGAAGGAGTCTTCCTGGTCCAGCCCTTTGAATGCCATTGAATTTAATCAAAAGAGAAGCTGAAACTTGCAGTGGGCACTCTTCCCCTGTGACTTCCTCTGGGCTAAAATAGACAACAGACCTTTCCCTGGCAAGCCCAGTTTCCCAAGTTGGCTCTGAAATGGTCCTTGCTTCTTGGCCTTTCAGTGCCCACTTCTTTGTTTCCTCTTTAAGGCTTGCTATCCATAGTGGGTTTTCATTTGGCCTTTTCTGATATTGCAGATTGATGCTTCCTGGACAGCCCTGAGCTAGGAAGGCAGGCTTTCCTTTTTGCTAGTTTATTCCTAGTTTTCTAGTTTATTATTTGGGGAAAAAATGGTAAGCCCACAACACAGGGAACATAATTTTATATTATAGTTAGTTATATAAATTGCTACAACAGATACATGGCTAGTTTTACTGAGGGCAGATTGGGGAGCACAATGCTGGGTATTGGGGCTAAATTTGACAAAATTCAAGGTCACCTACAAATAAATTCAATCCAACTGAATTTTGAATTTAAACAAACTTTTTAAACAAAATTAAGTACCTACTGTGCACCCTACATCGTGCTAGATTCTGTGGACACAAAGATAAGAGAGAAGAATGTCTACTCTCTTGGGGGTAATAGCCCAGTTCCCTGTGGCAGAGGAAGCCCAGACCCCCTCTGCATTGTTACAGAACTATATACATTATTTCGTCATCCTCCTCATACCTGTGAATGAGGTCATTCAAATTTTGTAATCCATGCTTTCCAGATGGGGAAACTGAGACTCTAAAGGGTAAAGAGACCTGCCTGGTAGTAAGCCAGATAAGCAGATTCTGAGCCAGGATTCAAGCCCAGGTCAATCAGAAGTTCAGACTTTGACCTGACAGGAAGAGGTTAAATTTGGGGGAGATCAAAAATGTGCTCCGACTATGTTCTCTATTTCTGAGTAGATGCATGTCTGCAATTTCATTTTTTTGAAAAGAGAAGGAAATTCCCTCCAGTCTCAAAGCAAAGTATTTCTGACAGAAGAAAGGATGTCAGGGATAGCTTTGCTTGATGTTTCAAAAAGGAGACGTTTCTGAAATTGGAAACGAAACAAATTGGAATATAATTAGAGAAATTCTGTTCACACAAGGGTAATGAGTCCTGAACTTTTCAAGGGAAGGGTGTTGAGACTGGTAGAATTTCAAGATGTGTTCCTAAATCCAATAATAATTAAGTTAGGAGTTACCCTTAAGGGGAAAATAGGCATTTCTTGCTTCATAAGCTCTTTCCCTCAGTTATCTGTGGCTCCATAGGGAACATTTTGGGTCAACCTTTCCTGGAGGTTCCTGAATGACAAGATGCAACTAATATGTCTGACATTTATTGGTAGTTTCACAACTACTTAATGTCTCAATATTTTATTCTTCTTGGACAGTTACAGACGATGGCAAATGAAATGCTGTCCACATGCATGGCATCAGTCACCACCAATATTCTGTGAATTCCAACTTCAAGTTGATCATTGGAGGGAGTTTGTTCTCTGATACCAACACAAACCAGGAATCCCATTTCTCAGATGCATTTCTCATGCTTCAACCAATTAGAATGATGCTCTTCTCCTCAGGTGTAGCACAAAGTCGTCCAAGGAATTACACAGCCAGATAATATCTCATTGCAAGCCCCCATCAGGCGATAAATACATCTAAAACTTGACAATGTCTTCACACCTCTGTCTGAGCATGGATAGTCAGCATTCTCCATGAGTAAGTGTGAGGAGTAATTCAATAATGTAAGACTCACTTTTGAGACTGTAGTGATTTTAGCCTGACTTCCTTTCCAGCTTCAAACTGATCCCCTTGCCTGGTAATTATGGCTTCCATGGTCCTGCCACTGATCTCAGTTTGGACAGTGATGTCATGAATAAAAACTTCATTGTCCCCCATCAGAAAAGCTTTGCTCATTCTTTTTAAAATAATTTTATGTCTTCATTCAGTGTTCAGAAAATATTTTCCCAGAGAGAAAGTTGGCACTTGAGTGACAAATTCATTTTGTCTTGATAAAGGAATAATCTCCCATAGAGACGGGGAGGGAGGCAGTCAAGATTTTGTCTTTATTCTTCAGTTCTTCCATCCCTCCATTTATTTCATTAGCTGTCAGTCTACCTCCTAGAGACAGGCTTAGAGGATTTAGGGTCAAATTCCTTTCCAAAGTGAAATTCTAAACCATTTGGTATAATGAGAAAATACAAATATTTGGAGATTCAAGAAGCCTTGAGTTCAAATCCAGCCTCAGAAATTTACTAGCTGTGTGACCCTGGGCAAATCATTAACCTCCATTTGCCTCAGTTTCTTCAACTGTAAAATGGAATAACACCTACTTCCTAGGGCTGTGAGAGTCAAATGAGATATTTGTAAGGTGTTTCCTTCTTTCCTCCCTCCCTTTTTCCTTGTAAAGCCCTTTTTCTCTTGCAGTCTATCTTTTCAAGGGTATTTTATATTACATGGCTGTCCTATGGATCAGCTCACCATCTCTATAACTTTCTTCCCTGACCCTGCTCCCATATGGACAGGCTAACCCACATCCCTACAGTGCTCCATCCTCACCTCTGTGTTTCAAAATTCAGGCTTCCTTCAAAGCCATGCTCAGGTGCTTCTCCCCACAAGAGGCATAGCCAGAGCCTGCCTCCTGTCCTATTACCAGTGCCCTTCTGACATGACTTTATATTATCTGGGTCGATTTTCACCCAATAAAATGTCACCTTTAGTTTTCTTTTTCTGTTTGTATTTCTGGCACCTACCACAATAACTGACACAGAATAGATACTTTTAAAAGGCTATTGAGAGGAAGCCTGGAATCCTGCTCAAATTTCCTGAAATGTCATTAATTGTCTTAAAAAGCCTTTGGCATTCAATGAGCCTCAATGGCTTCAGGTCCATTCATTAGTCCACATTCGGGTCCATTCAGGTCCACATTCATTAGTTACCTTTGAGTATAATAATAGTAACAGAGAGGCAGCAAGGAGTAACAGCAGGAGAGCTGGCCTCAGAATCAAGAGTTTCAAATCTCATCTCTGACTCATTCTTGCTGTGTGACTTGGGGGAAGTTACTTAATATTCCAGTGCCCCGGGCAACCCTCTAAGCCCAAGTGAAATTGAATGTTCCCTGCATGGGAGGAGGGAGTTTCTTCATCTAAGAGTTCCCTCTGTCAGTGGAATCCCAAATCCAATCCTTACCCATAATACCACTAACAATAACTCCCTTTCCTGCAAAGTTCGTGAAATGCTTTCCTTTTCTCAGTCCTTGCTCTATGTAGGAGAAGGCAGCTGTGGCAAGCACCATGCCAATCACTGTGAAGGATGGAAGGCTAATCATAGGTCCTGCCCCCTTTAAATTAGACTTCAGGAGTCTTAGATGGATAGGGCCCAAAGAAGATGACTTTGCCCCTAAAGGGCACCCTCTTGATCCATTCAGTCAAATTGTAATTTTATTACACATCTGACATTTTTCTTTGACTATTCAATCTTCCAGTAGCAAAGTCCCCAGGCTATTGTTGAAAAGCACTATGAGACATTTTATCCGTCTCTTCCTAAGCACGTTCTGGGTTTGCTGCCACACTCTGGTGTCCCTTATAGAAGCAAAGGACCTTGCTTTGTCATCTCTATTAAAGAAACATTTATTGAGCACAAAGCCCTTATACCTGCTCACAGGACAGGGATGGTGTCCACCAAGCCCACTGGGAGTCTGTGTTATAGAGGGAAGGTGGAGATCAAAAGAGCTTCATGTTTGCAGGAAAGGAAGCCTAATCTCTAGGATGGCTCAAGAGTATTTGAAACAAGGAACAGATGTATTGTATAGTGGCTGAGGAGGGGGCATTTACAAAGGAATCTGAGCCCAAGGCAGCTGGCCTGGGGCAAAAAGGACAAGGCAGAAAAAGAGCTGAGAGGTCCTTTTGAGTGTGGTTGTAGGGAGTGGGGGGACTGCCAATGTTGTATGGGTCCCTGCAAGGATCAACAGAACTGAGTCGAACCAACAAGGATGAAAGTAGAGGAGAGACGAGTGGATTCGCCACTGTGAGTTCTGCGGTCCCTAGCTGAGGGAAGAGCCAATGCTTTGAGTCCCGAATTAATTTGAATCCTGAGGATGATAACTAGACAGGGAGGGGAGAGCTGACATATATGAATAATGACTTGAAATGTTTGGTAACTTAGCAAAGAATATCTGATAGAAAAATATGTATAAGCTGAGCTCTTAAGGAGGCAATATACTGTCCTTTAGAATTTCTTCATCAGTAGAGCAACCAATGGCAGAGAAGTCTCCATGGCAAGTGCTATTTCAAAAAGCATAGATGGAGGTTGAAAATCCATAAAAGGAAGACTTGGGAGAAAAAAAGGTTTTTTCCTCATTTAATACATACATAATAAAAAGAAAATTATAGTTATAATTCATGTTTTATTGTTACTAGTAAGTATTCTCTCTCCTTCCCCCCTCTCTCTCACACACACAAAAATACACATTCATTTCACATTTCTTTGTATTGATCTTCAAATACTTGGAGCCCTGGGGGTGTATTCTATACTCCCACATAGATCCAGACTCTGGAGTTCCCTCTTAATTCCTCAGTGAAAATGATGGCATGATCATGAACAGGCATCTCTGGAGTTTTGGGGTTCTCTAAGGAATCACAGATAGCCCGACCAGCAGCCTCTCCTCCCTATTGAAAAGCAGACTAATACGTTCTGAACACCTCACACCACATAGATATTTTATGGACTTAAGAGGTTCTATCAGAGGATGAATGTTTCAGTGATCAATTGCTATGTAAGGCATGCAGATGAGAGAAGCTTTAAAAAGGAAAGAGTCAAAGTTTGTATCTGTGCCTTTCATGAATCCCTCCCTAGATTCCTTGGGGCCAACAGAAATTCTAAACCAAAACATAAGACAGAAATATAGAATTGCCTTGAAGTGTCTAGCAGGACTGGGATAAGGAAGACCCACATTCAAATCCTGCTTCTGCACATAATAGCTAAGTGACCCTAGGCAAGTTACAGAACTTCTAGGTGCCCCAGGGAACACTCCAAGCTCTAAGCTGAAGAGGAGTTGCTAGGTGGCCCAGTAGTTAGAATGTTGGACTTAGACTCAGCAAGACATGAGTTCAAATCCTTCCTTGGATACATAGAAGCTTTACCACGACAGACAACTCACTTAACTTTTCTCAGACTCATGTTTCTCATCCATAAAAGGCGGGTAATAAAAACTCCTACCCTGTAGGGTTATTATCAAGGTGAAATGAGAAAAGTGAAACACTTTCCAAACCCTAAGGTGTTCTATATATTCCAGCAATTATTATTATTATCAAATGTCCATCTGTAGAAAAGAACTTCCACGCCAGGAGTTTCCTACTCTGATGATGCCTCAAAGACTTCTCTTTCTCTCTGTCTAAACACATACACATGTGTACACTCATGTGCCTATTTTCAAATGAATACACATATATCATATGGATGTACTTATATGTATACATGCATTTACACTGTCTCTGTCTCGTTGTCTCTCTCTACTCTTTGCTCTCCTCTTGCACTCTCCGTTTCCCTGTCTCTGTCTTCTCTGTCTCTCCTTCTCTCCCTCCTTCTCTTATTTCTTCCCGTTTGCACATTTTTCTCATATCTAATTTTATCTGAGTCAGCTTTCAGGGGCTTTGTGTTTTGTCTAGGAATTAGGGAGGTGCAAGGATCAGAGCCCCTCAGCTTTCCTATCTTGTACCCCCTATAACTCATTAGTGAGATCAGGAGGTGAGTCAATACATAAATACACATGTATTTGCTAGTCTGAGTTTCAGGTCCCATGTGTGAGTCTATGTCTATGTCTGTAATGTGCGCCCAGGTGCCCCCAAACAAGCCCCATGAGGCTCTGGAGCCTATGGGCACCTCCCTTGGTATGGATGGCATCATATGATAAACTGCGGTCTTCCCTCCACAGGATGATAGTTACAGGCAGTGTTCAAGACAGAGCTGTGGAGTTACTGTGGAAATTCCCCAAACTAGTCTGAGTAATCTCAATGACCCGGTCGGTTTTGGTCTCATGCCTTTCTCTCCCCCAAGGCTTTGCCCTAGGGTCCCTTCCGGAGCCTGAGTGCTCTCCTATAGTCTGGGGTTCCCCACAATATGATTTACATTGAGCTTTTCACTCCACAGTTCTAGAGTGGAAACTCAGTCACATATAGAACCCGGGAAACTGGGTTCTCAAGGTACTTATCCCGTGATGAAGTTGTGATGGCCAGACCTTCCCTGGGGCCCTCCAGCTAGGGAAAGTTTTAAGAAGTATTATTATTAAATATATTGCTGCAGAAATATTTCCACTGGGGACCATGTAGCAATGGGAGGGAGGGCTGTATTATGAACTCAAGATTGGGTAGATGCTGCCAGAGAAGTCCACGCCTGCCAGGATAGGTGTCTTATCAGGGCCAGTACGCCAGACCAGGAGGCTGAGGGGCTCCCGTCTACACATGTCTCCCCTTGACTCCTGGGTTCTTTTGTGTTTATAATCCTCTATTTGTTCTGAAAAAAAGCCCCTGAAATCTGCAAAACTGCATTTTTCTTGGCAACACTGCCAGTATTCATTTCATGCAGGAATTCCTTCTACAAGAGCAGGCTTTATAAAATAAATGTAAAAGTCTATTTCGGTGTTTGCCTTAAATATGAATTTAGTTTCATGTGAATGGACAAGAGCTTTTGACTTTTTTTGCTCACCCTGTTATTCTTCTAAATGGATATTGGTAGGAAGTCAAACAAATCTGTTATTAAACTTAGCAAAGAAAGTTGAGCTTCTGGTCTCCTGTAATAAATCCCACCTGTGTCTGCCATTGAGCTCTATACAGAACAGTAAAACAACAGACAGTGAAGATTTAGGAATGGGAGGATCATACTGGGGGCAAAGATTCACTAAAACAAAGTCCCTGCCATCAAGGACCCTCCGATCTAGTAGGAACCAGCCTAGAATAATGAGAAGATCAAGGCTTAAAACCAAAGGGAAGGGTGGAGACATCCAATACAAGACCTTCCCTCATTTTATAGATAAAGAAATGGAAGCAAGAAGAGAGAAGTCACTTATGATCATCATTTGGCGTGGAAAGGCACCTGGAAGGTTTTCTTGCCCCTTCATTTTGTAGATGCAGAAAATGATGACCAGTGTAAACGGGAGCAGAAGATCTTCCCAGCTCATTAACAGGCCTCCCGTAGAGCCCAACAAGAGAAGCTTGCCTGGGGGAGTCTTGTTTTTCAGAAGGGTCCACACCTTTTGGGCCTTTTTATTTAGGCAGTGGGGGGGTGGGGGGGGTTGACTTCAAGGCTCACGAATTGAAAGAGTGTTTCTGTTGGCTGGATGAGACTCTGGGGAGCTGTGAAGGAGCCTCCCACCTGGCTTTGAAAACCCAGATGTTGGTGCTTCTCTCTCTGGTGACTGTGTGTATATAGCTGTGGTCAGACAGCTAGAAGCCCTCTCTGTTGGTTTGTGTTATTTTTCTCCATCTGTATTTTTGGTGCTTATGATTTCTGTTTGTATTTTCTCTGAAGTTCAGGATGTTGACTTTTAGTGAAGGAGTGAATGATGTGTGTGTGTGTGTGTGATTAAAGTAAGATTGTTGACCCCTTATAAAGTTGCTTTCCTTTAGAAAAGCAGATCAAAGAACCTGTGCTAGGAGCCATCCTGGGTATGCCAGGGTGCTTGTTGTTACACCCAGGGAAGTGACTTATCCAGGGTCACACAACTAGAAAATTTCAGAAGTGAGATTTGAACCAAGTCTGACAATATAGGCAACACGTTGTAACCTCTGAAAATAAGAAAAGGAGAAAGCATTGATATTTTTCTAATAAAGTATGGCTGAAAGTCATGGAATCCAAACTCGGTTTTTTGGAAACTACAGAGCAGACTGCAGACCCCTTAAAAAGGGATCCACGGACCCACAAGGTGTGCTAACTGTAATTTGGCATTGCATTCAATTATGAATGTAGATAACAGATTCCAGTAATATTGGGCTACACCAGATGGCCAGAAAAGGCCACAATGCCAAAAAAGTTAAGAAGCGCCATTGTGGAAGGCCCCCCAAAGGGCAGTGAAGGTACACTCAGTGGATGTGAGTGGGCTGTAATAAATCACAAATCAAAGCTAGTGCAAGAGATAGTGGAAAGGGTGTCGCCAGATAGACATGAGTTCAGAAAAAAACAAGACGAGTCACATAATTGAGGGGAAGGGAAAAGGGAGAGAGAGCCAAGACCATTCACTAGTCTTCGCATGTCACATGAACCCCAGTGATCCCCTCCCCTAGGCATGGCTCAGTGGGTAGATGCCGCGATGACAGCCTTATGGGAGGGCAGGGATGGGGTGTCCCACAGGATGAGCAGGACACATGGGTCATTGTTCTCATCACTGGAAGGGAGTGCCTATATCAGGGAAGGAATATGTTCATTAGGTGTTGGAGTACACAACCCTATCAAGTCAAGCCTGAGCTCTGTGTGTGTGTCTCTATGTCTGTGTGTGTGTGTATGTGTGTGTGTCAGCCCAGTCTTCTGGCAAAGTAGGCCAGCCCAAGGAAACCCCAGCTGAAGCCTATATATAATTCTGCTGATGCCTGTGGGCGACGCCAGTGGTTAAGAGAATTCAAAAGGCCTAGAGTGGAACAAGGTTTGTCCTAGTCAGCGGCTGGAGGTATTCGATCTCATTTTGACCTTCGACGAAGTTTCACAATTGAGTTTTGGGAAGGCCTAGGGAGGTGAAACTCATGTGTTTCAGGACCTTTCTTGGCTCTCTGCCAAGGTCAGGGGACGTGAGGGGCATTTGTTTTAACAAAATGGTTTTTGCCTTTGAGACCTCATGAAATTGAGCCCTGAACAGCCGAAGCTGGTACTTTTAGCTGAGGGTTCTATTGGGTAATCAACGGTGATTTTGTTTTCTTTGTGGTCTTAAATCTGTAATTTGAAGAGAAAGGGGGTTTTTGTGTTTGTTTGTTTGTTTGTTAATCACCTCATCTGCACTTTAGGGATGATTCTGACTGAAGGGTGACCTTTCTTTTTGTCTTTAAAAAAAAAGGAAGCAGAAAAAGTGCAGTGCTTTGGGTTTTTCAGCCCACAGATTATAGGGTGGGGCTTGTCAAAGTGAAAAGGCAAATTTTCAGACTTAATGGATGTCACCAGATAATCATTAAAGGCCTCCTAAATTATGGCTCAGCAAACTCAGGGGTCAAATGAGCGAGGCCAAAATGGCAGTGACCAGGAGGCCAAGAATCTGGACTCAATTAGCTGGAACAAATGTTAACCAACAATTAGGGGGAGCCTTGTTTATTTTTATGAGGACAGTCGAATAATATAAGTACCCTCTAAAGAGGCTGATCCCAGAGGAGGAAACCTCAGAGTCATCAGCCAAATCTGGTCTATTCGTGAGCAGAGGTTCTCCACAGGGGTCGGCCTGCTCCATCTGGGGACAGCAAAGCTGATCCAAGACTTCATGGTTCAATGCATTCACTGTTGGAGAATTCGCCTCAATTTGCCTTAACTCTGTAAAACATTCAGTGAATCAATAAATACCCATTTACTGGGAACCCACTAAGTGCTAAGATGGAACGTGACTGTCCCTGCCCTCAGAAAGGTTACATTCTATCGGAAAGGACGAATCATACATGTATACAGATAATATTCAAATAAATCCAAAAGAAAAAAGAAGTCCAGGGGAAACTTTGAGAGATGGGACAAAGTAATGCTCATAAAGTGCCAAGCACTATGCAAGGCAAGAGGGATGTTTTTTAAAACATTCATCAGATTAATCATTAGACGGGCATTCATCAAATACACAGGCTACGCTACGCCAGGCACCAGATACTGAGGACACAAAGATGGTAGCCAGTGCAGGCTGCCACCTGTCCATACCTTCTCTTCTGGTTCAACTCTGTTTTCTGCTTTCCCTTGGAAATTCCCCCCAGGTTCCCACCCCGAGTGCTGGGGAGTTGGCCAGGCTTCTTGGCGTTACCTGTGCTGTACAGAACGTCTGTAATAGATACGTGGATATACAGGCCGATATGAGGGAAAACATCTGGAATTGATGGAGCACTTTAAAGGATGGCGGGTGGGCACTTCAAAGACCGTGTCTCATTACATCTCACAGTAATGGGACAGTAAGTGCTTCTATTATCCCTAGTTTGCACATGTGAAGACAGAGGCACCGATACTCAGTGACTTGCTCAGAGTCGTGCAGCTGCTAAGTCCCTGAGGGAAGATTTGAACTCAGGTCTTCCTGATTCCACATCCAGTGCTCTAGAGACATACAGAGCACCTTTAATTAAACTCTTATTCTGAGCCATGCTAAGCACTGGAGATGCAAAGACAGACAAAAACCCGTCCCCTCCCTCAAGGAGGTGGGGGATGGCAACCTATAAAGGGGAGCTGGAAGTGGGAGGATAGAGGAGGGCACCCAGAAGCATGGTGAAGGGAGGGCCAGGAAGTGTCATGGGGGCCTGGGCCCTAGCAAGATGAGACAGCCTTGCTGTGGGGAGGAGGCGGGTGGGGGCACCTCCCCCAGCTTACAGCCTCAGATGCTCTAGCAGGAGCCTCTGCTCAGGGAACATTCCATGCCCTTGCCAAGTGAGTGGACGGAGTCCCTGCATCTTGCACTTAGACCCCCAAGCCCATTTGAGCTTTTGTGGGGGTCATGTACTCATCTTCCCTGTCCACCTGTCATGGGTAAGACCCAACTCATCTTTGTCTCTAAAAAACTGAAATCTTCCTTCTGATCCCCGACTTTCTTTCATCCCCTTCCCTTAGGAGACATCTTCAGTCTGCTTCCTCCTCCTCACCCCCTGCTCTGTCTCATCCAAGCTGCCATAACCCCTTCCTTCTGCATAATGTCTCTCAAAGGCTTCCCTCATCACAGACCAGAACTTCACCAGCAGACTCCCACTGTATCCCAGGAGCTCCTTGCTGGTCTTCCTACGTTGGTCACTTTAATCCTTAGGCTCCAATCACATGAATCAATCCTTTCAAGCCCTGGCTTTCTTTCCCGGTCTTGGGTTTAGCAAGGAGAATCCTGGTTATGTTGGGGTTGGACCAGGTGACCACTAAGGGCCTTTCAGCTCTGAGATTCTGTGGTTCTGATTGAGACCTTCACAACCTGCTTCAGGGTGCTGGTGGTGGGTTTATGCTCTCTCTCCCCAAGGTGATCAACGGCTGAGAACTTGTGTTTACTCATAGCTCCCCTCCCCCAGAAGCAAGAACAAGGCCTGATGGGTAGTGAGCCCTCACTAAGTATGTGCTGGCACAAATGTCCATAGCAACACGTGCAGGAACAATCTGACAAAGTAAATTGTTTCTTACAAAATCAGGACATGAGAGTTAAATGCTTTGTGGGACCCTAGAAAGAGCTCTGGATTTGGAGTTGGAGGGGTCTGACCCCCTGCTCTTCCATTCATACATCTGGACATATGTAGATAAATCACCTTACCCTCCAGATTCCTTAATTTTTTCAATTGTAAAATGAGAGAATTGGACCAGATGACCCCCTGGCCTCTTCCACCTCTAAATTTGTGATCCTACGATCCTGTAAGTATCATTCATGCTTCATGAACTGCATAGAAGGCATGGGGGGAGAGACAGATGTGGCCCCAAGGATTCAGATTTTTCCACTGAATTCACAAGGTGATTGCTGAATTTTTTAACATAACATTCCTTGTGTGAATACAGCTTGAACACTCATTTTTTTAAAAAAGGAATTACTTAAGAAAATAAATGTTTTCTTCACGCCTACAAGCCTACAATTTTAAGATGTTGCTTTCTTTCACCGATAGCTGAGGCTTGGTCTAGTGAAAAACAAATTCACATACTGCTCTTTGCTGCTGAAAAACAAAGACAAAATGTTGATTTGCAATAGACTTGATTCTTTTCCTTGAGGCGGAAATGTGTTCGTTCACTTTGGGAAAGACCATTCACATTCTCAAGTCAGCAGGGGGCTACCTCTCATCGTTATTAAATTAATCCTGGGTGGCCTGAAAGAAGGAATGCAAAAAATGGAACTATCATCCTCTCAACATGGGAGAGGCAAAAAGGCTTAGGGACATTTCTTCTTTCAAATGCTGCATGTCTTTTCATTTAACACGAGTTTATTCTGTTCAGTTATGGTTTATTCAGGAGGCAGCCGCCAATACAATAAACTTTCTGCTCCCCAGCACTGTCAGGGAAGGGGATGTTCTGAAGGAGTTTCCATAGATACCACACGTGGCTTGGCAGTTTTTATAGAATTAGCCCATGTAAACAGTGACAATTGATTAAAGCTATCATAATTGAATCTGTGGTGATTAAGAAGACACTCTGAGGTCGTGATTATAAGCATCAATTATCATTTACTGTATTGAAGTAGAAGTTACCAATTCATTCTGTTGAGTAGAATGCAGGGAATGAAGAACTAAGTGGTGTGCCATCACGATGAGTATTCCTTTATTTTTATGTCATGCCCCATTGTTACTTTTTCCATGGATGGTAGATTATGGGAGTCACAGATGCATAGATTACATCCAGTGTGCTTTGGATATAATATATTTCATAGTGGGTGAAGTGCTTCCCCCAAATATCTTCACTTCCCAGTTGCTCAATCTGCTCAGTTCCCATGACCTTCTCCCCCACTCCACCTCAGTTACACATTGATGGCAATTCCCTTAATTTTGCCATCACTTAACAAATGTTCCACTTGCAAGTTCATGAACTATGAAATTACTCTATCTGATCATACCCTCTTATCATTCCATATTTCCGTTTCATGACCTTTAGCCCTATACTTTGTACCATCAAATCCATTCCTTCCAGCCCTCAATTCTTTACCAGACCATTCCTCTTGAACTGACCACATTCTCTTCCCTTCCCTATCTCAGTCCCTTGAGGAACCAAGCAAATGCTATGCTCTTCTCCTCCCTGGAATGACTTGTCCCCTGAGGTATAACCAATGATGCTTTGCCAAGCCATAACCCTGGATTATCCCTACTGTCTTCAGCCTTCACTTCTATTCACTTTGTGTTGAACAGAGCTCAAGAAAATAATGTTATCTAACACCAACAGACCCTCACTGCATCAAAGTAAAACTTCTGTTTCTCCCTAATTGTTTCACCATTCTATTTCCCACAGCAGCTACACCACTCTCTTATTTCTCCACTAGTCTCTATCATCCCTACCATCATTCCCCAATTGATGAGAATCCCTTTAATTTCTACTTCTTTGCCTCTACAAAAAAAGAGCTGCTATAAATATTTTGTACGTAGAGGTCCTGTTTCCTTTTTCTTTGATTTCTTTGGGATATAGACCTAGCCATGGTGATGTTGGGTCAATGGGTATGCACAGTTTGATTGCCCTTTGGGCATAGTTCCAAATTGCTCTCCAGAATGGTTGGATCAATTCACAACTCCACCAACAATGCATTGGTGTTCCAGTTTTCCCATATTCCCTCCAATAGTTGTCATTTTTTTCTTCTGCTACATTAGCCAATCTGATAGGTGTGAGGGGGTGCCTCAGAGTTATTTTAATTTATATTTCTCTAATCAATAGTTATTTAGAGTATTTTTATATAATTATAAATAACTTTGATTTCTTCATTTGAAAAGTGCCTATTCATATCCTTTGACCATTTATCAACTGAGGAATGACTTGTATTCTTATAAATTTGACTCAGTTCTTTATATAACTGAGAAGTGAGACTTTTATCAAAGAAACTTAACATTTTTCATACTTTTCTGCTTTCCTTCTAATATTGGCTGCATTAGTTTTGTTTGTACAAAACTTTTTTTTAATTTAATGTAATAAAAATTATCCCTTTTATATTCCATAATGCTTTCTTTTTTGTTATAAATTTTCCTTTACCCATAGATCTGACAGGTAAACTATCCCATGCTCCTCTAATCTGCCTATAGTATCACCTTCTGTTTCTAAATCATGTACCCATTTTGATCTTATCTTGGTATATAGTGTGAGATATTGGTCTATACCTAATGTCTGCCAAACTGCTTTCCAGTTTTCCCAGCAGCTTTTTGTCAAATAGTGAGTTCTTGTCCCAAAATCTTGGGTCTTTGTGTTTATCAAACATTAAATCACTATGGTCATTCACTACAGTGTATTATATGTCTAGTCAATTCCGCTCGTCCGCCACTCTATTTCTTAGCTAGCACCAGATTATTTTGATGATTACCACTTTGTAATACAGACAGGTACTGCTAGGCCACCTTCCATCACAGTTTTTCATGGATTCCTTTGATATTGTTGATCTTTTGTCTTGAAGATGAATTTTGTTACTGTTTTTCTAGCTCTATAAAACAATTTTTGGGTAGTTTGATTGGTACAGCACTGAATAAGTAATTGCATTTAGGTAGGATTGTCATTTTTGTTATTTGGCTAGGCCTACTTATGATTGTTTAATATTTTGCCAATTGTTTTGATTTGATTTGATTTGTGTGAAAAATGTTTTATAATTATGCCTATATAGTTCCTAGGTTTGTCTTGTCAGGTAGACTCCCAAATATTTTCTATTGCCTACAGCTGATTTAAATGGAATTTCTCTTTCTATCTCTTGTTTCTGGGCTTTGGTAATATATAGAAATATATATTTGGTAATATGTATATAACTTGGCAATATATACAAATAGTGATCATTTGTGTGTGTTTGTTTTATATCCCGCAACTTTGCTAAAGTTGTTAATTATTTCAGGTAGTTTTTTAGTTGAATCGCTAGGGTTCTCTAAGTATATCGTCTTATTATCTGCAAGGAGTGATAGTTTTCTTTCCTCATTGCCTGTTCCTTCAATTATTTCTATTATGATATTGAATAACAGTGATGATAATGGGCATCCTTGCTTCACCCCTAATCTTATCAGGAGGACTTCTAACTTATCCCTGTCACAAATGATGCTTGCTGATGGTTTTTAGGTAAATACTATTTATTGCTTTAATTAATTGTGTGTTTATTCCTGTGTTCTCTAGTGCTTTTAATAGAAATAAGCATTGCATTTTGTCAAAAGTGTTTTCTGCCTTTATTGAGATAATCAAATTGTTTTTATTGGTTTTGTTGTTGATATGGTCACTTATGCTGATAGATTTCCTGATATTGAACTAGCCCTGATTCTTGGTTCAAATCCCACCTGGTCATGGTGTATGATTTTTGTGATATGTTGCTGTAATATCTTTTTCCCAAGTTACAAACGATCACTTAATGCCCAATCTAATGACTTTTTCTAACTTCTGATCCTTCTTGGCCTCTCTGCAGCCTTTGACGCTATTGATCATCTCCTTCTGGATACTCTGTCTTCAATAGGTTTTCTGTGTACCCTACCCTACAGCTTCTTCACCAACTGTCTCACTCCTCTTCAAGCTTTTTTGTGCTTCTTTACCCATCCATGCCATGCTCACTATGGCTCTGTCCTGGGTTCTCTTCTTTTCTCCCTCTAGACTGTCTCAGTTGATGATCTCATCCATTCACATGGGACCAATTCTCATTTCTATGCCGATGATTCTCAGATGTAGAGATTGAACCCCAGTTTCTGTACTGAGCATCATCAAATGCCTTTTGAACATCATGAATTGTGCCATAACTATCTCAAACTCAGCATGTCCAAGACAGAACTCATCATCGTTTCCCATTGTCCTTTATTCTAGTCCTTGCTTTTATTTTCTGTCTAATGAAAAATCCAAATTATTGGTGAGCTCCTGATACAGCTACTTCAATCTCCTTAGAAAACCCCTCTTTAATTATTGAAACTGAGTCTTTTTATGTCTTCAGAATTTTTTTCTTGAGTGTCCTATACCTCTTTAGCATAAGACCCCTGTAGAATTTTCATCCATGAGATAGTAAATCTCCCTTATCTGTCTTCCCCAAATCTAGGCTGCAATTCAGACTATTCCTGCCCTTCCTCTCCTTTTCTGCCACTAACTCTAAGGATTGGTCGCTTTTCTCCAAAGCATCCATTATTTCTATCCCTGCAACCAATCCTTCTTTGTTGATGAGAATCAGTCTTAGAATAAAATCCTAATGTTTGTTACTCCAGCTCTTGAAAGATGAAATTATTAGCTTCTGTGCTTTTGTTAGGAAGAAAGAACTCCAGCAAATATCTGGATACCTCAAGTTCCCCATCGCCAATAGCTCACAGCCCTGTGCCAGGATCATGATCTGTTTCCCAAACTTCTCTCCTATTTTTTTTTCTTTTATTTCGAGTCCATTAGCTATAGATTTGGAAGGCAGTATGATTTTTATTCATCCTTATTCATCTTCACCCAAAAGTTCCCCACATCATATTTCTTCCTCTGTTTCCTAGGTTCCTCAAGAATATCTCTTCTTGCATCACCAGATATTCTGCTTTTTCCCCACCCCAATTTGACCTGTCTCATTTCTTTTGATTAAGGAACGCCCTTCCTTATAACCCATCAGGTCTCAGTGATTCTTTGAGGTTGAATGTCTTGCCTTTAGGATCTTCCCAGTTTCTTAACTAAATTGACCATTCATTCAAGAAGCATTGATTGAGTATCTATGGGGTACAGGCCGCTAGCCCACAAAGACAGTCTTTGTTTTTCTGAACCACAATGTCCATGTCTGCAAAGTGGTGATAATAATACCTCACAGGGGCTTGGTGAGAATCAAATGGACAGAAAATTCTTTGAAAGCTTTTGAAAACAATGTCAGCTCCCATTATGTCTGATATTATTTAATGTTTCAGTTTCATATAAAATGTTGTTTAGTAGCAAATCAGATGCTAGGAATAGCTTCATTTTTTAAAAAAATAATGATGATTTCCATTCTATCCTTTTATTTAGGAGTATAACTAGCCTACAGGGAGGTAAGCCCACTTATACATTCCCAGCGTTGTGCTTAACGTTTTATTTCTGACTGTTTTCCACATTTGCTCACATTACTGGATCTGCAAGGGGAAAATTAGATTGGATTAATCTACTAACAAAGACCTGAATTCATTGTGATTCAATTGGATCATGATTCCATTGTATTACGCTGATGCTACAAAGCTCAACTAAATTCCACCAGAATGACATTATAAGGGGAGCATATGTCGATGGATGTGAGTGCATCTTTCTCAAAGAGTCATTGGACTCAGGTTTCTTTCTTCTCTGGAACTTAAAAGATGCCTGTGTGGTGTGTTAGGTGACTGTGAGAACTCCCCCATTAGAGAATTTATCTACCACTAGTCAGTAAGCTAGTTCAAATATAGCCTATCAATGCAATAAATTCAATTCAACAAGCATCTTTTTAGGGACCTACTATGTACAAAATGCTGTTAAGGGTAATGGGTGGGGGTATATCTTCTTTAAGAAAGACGTGGCCCTGACTTCCTGAAGCTCTCAGTTTCCTTGGGTCACTGAGGCTGTGCCTGAGATATCAGTTCAATAGAGATTAGTCCATGCCTGCACACAGTAGGCATATAATAAAGGTGTACTGACTGTTGCCAGATTGCACTGATTTCTCTCTCTTCCTAGTTCCTGGACATTTTAGCCATTATGCTTAGTCCTGAATGGCTATTCTCTTACAAGTCTGTACAAAGTTATAGCTGGATTTCAATACACAAATCATAGATCTGGAGGTGAAGGGAACCTCAGAGTTCATTTAGCCCAGCCCCATCTTGTTACAGATGGGGAAACTGAGTCACAGGGTGTCGCTGTGAGTCTCACAGCTAGCAAACATTAGAAGGAGGGCTTAGAGCCAGGTCCTCTGATTTGCCACCCAGCATTCTTTCCATTGGGCTACTCTACTTTCACCCAAGGTCACCCAGGTAGTCAATACATCAAGGAGACCACGTTTGTGCTATGGCCAACAGTAATTTCCCCCTCTCTCCAAGAAGTTCTCATCTTGTCTCCCCACAGCTGGCAATTTTGAACAAGAGTAAATCTGTTCAAGGTTACCTAAGCCACGGAACTGGCAGGGAGAGCATATTCATAAACACACATTATGTTGGGGCAGCAGCTTTGAAAGGGCACATTGGAAGGTCCATGCACATACACACTCAGTCCAGAAATGGTGGTCAGGTACCAGCTTGGCAGGAACCCCCAAGGAACCCTCCTCTTCTCCATGGCTAGAGCCTGTCCTTTGAGGGTCAGAGCAAGTTCCCAGGAGTCTGTTGTCTGGAGTCAAGCATCTCTCAGCTGACTGGTGGATGCAGCCAGTGCATTTTAATTATGCAATAGATGGTGTCGATCTGCTTAGCTACCCATGTTCCCCGGCAAAGCAGATGGCAAACGTCTCAGAGGGAGAGCCAGTGACCTGCCCAAACATCTGGGCATTCCTGAGGCCTCCCTTCCAGGACTGGGGGGAGATGACATTTGGGAGACTTAGGGTCTTAACTAAGCTCCTTCTCTGCTCTGGGAGTGGGGTAAATGTTGTATTCTGACAGTTCATCAGATCACTCTCCAGATAGCGTTACTCATTCTCCTTTGTAGCCGAGTCGGGATTAAATCCTTGAAATGGATCTGTTGACACTGTATATTGTGTGGCATCTGCCAACAGTGACTAACCACATGTTCATCCAGGATTTGTAAATGATAGCCATTGGGCTTGCCAAAATCCCAGACAGATCTGGGGCAGGGGAGGAGGGGCAGCAAGTGGGATGGGGAAGGGACCTGTTCATCATCATGGACATTAGCACTGACTGGGAGCTGGAGCCCCCTCCTTAGGGAGGATGTTTTTGAAGCCTGTGTCTTTGAAGCAAGCACGTCTACTTGGACAACCAACATTAAGTGATTGAATTGAATCATCATTATATCTTCAGCCATGGCTTCTCCTTCAACTCGAGCCCCCATCCATGTTGTGCAAGTGACCTCATCATGCATAAGAGAGATCACTCAGCAGGAGCTCCCTTGCGTAACCACACATCCCTCCACCACATTTCATGCCTTCATCTGATCTTTTGGCCTCCTTTCCAATTTCAGAAAGTTTTCTTCTCCTCTCCCCAAAGCTTTGAACTCGATTCCTTCTTCCCTGCTCTAAAAAAACCAGTCTCTTCTCTGGTATCTATAATCTCTCCCTCTCAGTAAATTCTTCCCCTTCCACTTTTGAATGAGTTTGTTTGAATAAACAAATAAAACCCACATTTCCTTGGCCCTCCTACTCATTTCTAGTTACTACCCAGCCTTTCTATTTATTTCTGCCAAATTACTTAGCTATGTGGCTTCTGCACCCTGCCTCCACTTAATATTTCTCCCTTAACATCATTCGGCTTACTTTCTGCCATCACCACTTTACTGAAATTTTCTTAAAAGGTCAATACTTACTCATTTTCATAGATATTTATCAAACCCCTATTCAGTGCCAGGGACAGTGCTCCATGCCGCTGATCAACTTATTTCCAATCCAATGGCCTTTTCATCATCAGCAGCCTCCTTGATCTCTCTTATTGGGCACTATTAACCACTCAGCCACTCTTGAAACCTTCTCAACACTAAGTCTCCATGAGGTTGTATTTTCTTGGATCTCCTCGTGTCTGTCTGATTGTCTTTCCCCTCATTCACTTGCTGACTCCTTGTCTGCTTTTCCCTTCTCTGGGGCTGTCCTCCAAACTCTTCTTCCTTATTTCTTCTATCATCTCTTCTCCTCACAGCTCAAGATATTATCTCTAACTAGATAGCAGCCAGCTGGAAGAGGTGTTGTGGAAAGGGCATTGGACCAAAAGTCCTAGACCTTCCTTTTCCTCACTGCTCTTCTTCTGACCTCCAGATGCTCTCCCACCCCATACAATGCTTCCTTTCCTAAAATTCTTTATGCCTTGATTCTGCTGAGCTTCCTCACATCTTCTAGGCTACAAACTCAGAATTCTTTCAAAACCAGCTTTCTTCTTCATATTCTCTATTCTAAAGCGTTCCTTCTTTCCAAAAGTCAGTCTTGGGTCTTCCCTTTCTTCTAAATTCCCAGGGTGCTGCCCTTCCAAATTCTGATCACCTCATCCTTCTATGACTGGCCCAGACTTCTAGCTGTCCTCCTCGCCTCTGTCTCCTACCATCATTCAACTGACAACCCCCTTCTAGACTCATCTTCCCGGTTTGCCACTTGCAGGCTAAAGAATCTATGATGTTCCCTATTTTTACATTCCTGTGTCCTCCATAATCTGCCTCATCTCACTTCTTGCTTTCCCCAACGTGCCCCAGTTCCTTGAGACTGGCCAGTGTCCTCAGTGATCTCCACACGTCCCATACATTTTCACAGGATCCTACAATTTAAAGATAGAAGTCTAAAAGTCAACTGGGTCAAATGCCACAGGCTAGAGATGAGAAAATGAGACTTAAGATGCTTACTAGGCTTCTCCCTTGTCTGAGGTTGGCTCTCTATTCACTCTGCTCCTCATCTGCCAAATAATATCAGTGCTATTACTTTTAAGGTGCTGGTTGGTTCTTCTGCAAGTGTGAATATGATGGAAACTCATCATTTCAGTGTCTTCAGGGGCCCTGGCAGGTTCCTCATAGGTAAGACCATCTACCTTATGAAGAAGTCCTCTGAGTCTTCATGGACTAGGCCACTTTGAAGGGACCCAGGGTCAAATTACCATGTAAATGTCTGTGCTTTGGAGACTTTAAGTTTCAATAAAACCAATTTCATGTGATTTTCGCTTCACCGTGAATTTGAACATGGTCAGCTCATGCAGTTGGGCTCTTTGGTCTTGTGTTATATTTTTAATTTTGAGAAGTAGCATTTTTGTGGCCCCTCCATTCTCCTGCCATTTAAAAGATTTGGCCATGGATTAAACCTTGTGGTAGCATTTACATTTCAAGGTTAACCTATAATTATTTAGGCTAATTATATAATTTATTATATATTTTATATATTTTATATATATCATATATATTACATATATACATGTATAATATGTAATTATAATTATTTAGAGAACAGCTCTGTTAACTCTTCAAATCATCTTCAGTATCCTTTATTTCATTCAAACTTTGTAACCATCTCTGAATGGGATATTATGATTCCTCTATCACAGGTGGAGAACCTGAGGCCCGGAGAAGTTCAGTGACTCTTGGCCAAGGTCCGAGGTTGTTACAGTTGGGGACCAGGATTGTCTTGTTCCTTGGTTACTTGTCATCTTCCTTGACATTCATAATTGTGCTTCCTAGGACCTCTTCCTTTTCCCTCTGTCCTGTGTTCTAAGGGGCCTACATCTTATTTCCTGGCCACCACCTGTAAGCCAAGCCACCTCTGCTCCTGCCAGCATCCTTACCTCCACTGGAACCTGGGACTCCACCCTGGAACTACTCTGGACCCTTAATGATAATAGCTAATATTTATATGGCACGTACTACATACAAGGCATGATGCTCAGTGCTTTTTAATTATTATCTTGTTCAGTTCCTGCAATAACCCTGGCAGCTAGGCACTGTTATTATCTCCATTTTACAAATGAGGAAACTGAGGCATAAAGAGGTTAAGTGACCTCCCCAGGGTCACACAGGTAGTAAGTGTCCAAGGCTGGATTTGAACTCAGGTCTTCTTGACTCCAGCCCAGTGCTTTGTACATTCTGGCGCCACCTCGTGGTCTCTTTCAAGAGGACCTTCTCTGCATCTCAAACTCAACATCTCTAATAGAAATAACACTGGGTTTTGAATCTAAGAACTGGTTTCATATCCCAACTCTGATATGCATTATCTCTGTCACCCTTGACAAGTCCCCTCACCTTCTTAAATGGTTTCCTAATCCAGTACAATCCAAGAAGCATTTATTAATTGCCTGCTTTATATAATGCCCCATGGTAGGGCTAGTGAGAGAAAGAGAACATTAACAAACAGTGTCTGCCATCAGGGAGCTCCCACTGTACTGGACGGGGGGCATCCATCCAGTCAACACAGTCAGGATAAAGTTAGGAATAAGGAGGAGAGAAAGCATTGGTAACAAAGGGGAATAAAAATGGACTGAGCCTTGCAGGAAGTGGATGAGACCAAGAGGTGAAACTGAGGAGAGGCTGCACTTCAGGCACATGGGTGTGCAAAGTCAAGGAGGTGGGAAATGGGCTACTACAATTTGGGAGGTGGCAAGGTAAGCCAGTTTGGTCGGAACTTAGCATGTGAAGGAGAGTCATGGGAAATGAGGCTCGAGAGGCCCATGGGAGACATGGAAGATATGGGGGATGAGGAGCCTTTGCCCTCCCCTCGCAAACTACCTTTATGGAGCCACTTTTCAGTGTTTGTAGCTGTTATCTTTACGTTTATGCTGCCCTAGTTTAGAAGGGAAGCTTTAGGAGAGACATTCCAATCTTTGTGCACCAAGCACAGTGCTGGGCACAAAGAAGATGTTTAATTGATCCTGGCTGATTGGTTGACTGACTGAAAGTTTTGGTTGAGCAGTGATGGGAGCCTAGCTTAGGGTGATGGCCACAGGACAGACTCAGGTGATGTTGGGAGGTCATCATTGACAAGCTTGGAGAGTGACAAGCCAAGGACGAATCCAGGGCCATGAGCCTGGACTGGGGGATGACACCTGAGGTCCCTCCTGCTCCAGATCTATGACCCTGTCCTTGGTCCTGCCCTCCCCCAACGTCTCTACCTCTGCTCATGGCACCTCCATCCATCCACAGCCAGCCAGGCTTTCCCTCAGTCAGTCTTCTTCATCTCTCCTTCCCACACCTCTAAACAGCTGCCAAATCTTGTTATTTCTGTCTTCATGACCTACAGCATCTGCCTGTCTTCACTCTCACTGAAACTACTCATTCAGATCCTTAGCTCTGTGTACTCACTAAGCCACAACCTGTGCCACCCCTAGAACAAGATTCCTAAGGCTGTCTTCCCATAGTATCATTCCCCGTTGTTCAAAGCCTCCAGTGACTATTGTCTTCCAAATAACCTTATCCTGGAGTTCAAGGGATCCACCATCTGACCTAGATTCGCTCTCTACTTTATTATATAACCTGCTTTCCAAACAAATTGTGAGGAGGCAGAATGGTATGGTGGGAAAAAGGGGATTTAGAGACGAGGTCTCAGGATTGAATGTCCACTCCACTGTTACTTCTTATGTCTGTTTCAGCAAATTACTTCTCTTCTCTTGGTCCCAGTCGCCTCCACTGTAGGATGAAGTCATTTGACTAAATGAAGCCCATAAAATGTTACATTTAGAAGGGAACTTAGGGGTCATCAACTCTCATCTTCTCATTTTACAAATGACTTGCCCAGTGTCACACAGCTAGAATGTGTCTGAGACAAGATTTAAACCAGATCTTCTTGATTTTAATCTTAATGTTCCATCCTCAACACCATATTGCTACTCAGGACCAATTCTGGGCAGTTTCCATGATGAATCCTGACCTCCAAGAGAGGCATAAATTCAATTCCATCCTTTTCTTTTTCAGGAAAGTAGAGGGCTATGGGTACAGAATGTTGCATACAGAATGCAAATGTGGTATCGATCTTGATCTTGCTTCCCTATTTTCCCTGTGGTCCTGAATGGGGGAAGATGAGGGAAATGCCATCTAGAAATGATTGAGATACACAAACTGAGGTCATCCATACGCTTTCATGTGCTCTTTAATGAAAGAATCTGGGTGCAATGAGCATGAAAGTTCCTGGTATCCCTGGGTCCTTGCGATTGTCTCACTGAACACAGGATACTTGGTCATATTTACAGTGGATTCACTTTGCAGGGTCTGTCTGCAGAGCACTTCTTGTTTTCATGATCTTTTCCTGAGAACCTCCCTGCATGTTTATTGACTATTATTACCTCATTCACAAATGTACATTTTGCAGAGCGCCAGCCCTAACCTCCCCTTCGACTCAGATTTCACAATAAATCAAGAGCAGGATTAGATGTTCCGTGGTCTGAGCTTAGCTGCAGACCTTATTTAGGCCAGTCATTCACACCAGTCTCTAGAGACTGCCCGGCCCATTTCCAAAGATGGTCTCGGGCCAGAGCTGGAGCCCATTGTTCATCATTTTCTTTTCTTTGTTTACAAAAAACGATAAATGCTCACATTTCCGTAGCACTTTAAGATTCACAAAGCATTTTGCATACATTAGCTCCTCTAATATTCTCAATGTATGTAAACCTTTTTGCAAACCTTGAAGTGCTATATAAAGACTAGCTATTTATTATCATTATTAAATCTAAACTTGGGAAGTTGCTCAATCGGAACACAAAATTATCCTGTAGAAAATATCATAGTATACTTGATTATGGAATTAAGGAATAGTTGAATTTATAGAGGTAGCATAAGGATGTCATCGGGAACTACAAAAAAACCAAAAAGATGGGCTTGTTAGGTGTGGGGAATCAGGAATACCCACTGGACAGCATGTTTGTTCCATTGGTGTGAAACACCATCTCCTCTATGAAGCCTCTGCTGGTCCCCTCCCCTCACTCCCGGACACTGATGCCTTGTCCCTGAGGCATCACCTATCTGTTTTACATACATCTATAGACATCCAGCTAGACTGTAAGCTCATTGAGGGTAAGGACTGTTTTGTTTGTGTATGTGTATTTCCATGCTTAGCATAGCCCCTGACATGTAGTAAATATGTTACAAACACTTGGTGAGGGATCGATCACAACCAGATCAAAGCTCCCAGTGTGCTGGGTAGAACCCATATGGGCAAGAATCCAATAGGACTCAGGAGCAAATGGTGGCATTAGAGGGACCCTGCAAGGGAAGTCATAGACCCATTAAAACATGGTCTTTTGCCCAGTATTTTTTTTACCTCCTTCTCCAGTAAGAGTAGCATGACAAGGGCTTAAAATTGTATTGGGTTCTCCCTCCCCCAATGAATTTTCTGAGTAATTAAAGACATGGGAAGTACAACGGCAGAGTGGACACCTCCAGGATTGCTGCAGATTTCTTATCACTAAGGCAAAATAAGTGTGTCAACCACTTTTTTTTAAATTTTTTAAATTTTAATTTATTTTCTTGGTTACATCATTCATTTCCACAAGGTTTTGAGTTACAAATTTTCTCCCCTTTTTGTCCCTACCCCCCAGCCCAGAACATTGATCCCACTGTAAGATCCCT
>CM053598.1:7569970-7596813 GCA_028646575.1 Pseudocheirus occidentalis | reverse complement strand
GTCTTGTGGAGAGTTTTGGAGCTTGAAAATCTGTTTAGCGTCCCATTTTATGAGTTTTTTAGCTTGTTTGTGTGGGAGCTGTGGTGCTTTGCTGCTTCTATGCCGCCATCTTGGCTCCGCCCTGTCAACCACTTTTCAGAGGAAATTTTCCTAACATTTTGGAAAGGACCCTTGCTATTTTTTTTTTAGTACTACATGGGTTCTTAGTGAGAGAAGGCATCTGCGTTTATATTTATTTTGCATGAGATAAAGGAAGCAAACTCCAGAGAGATGTGGGTTCAAGCCAGCTCACTGGCAGCAAGGCACCATGTTGTTCATTGAACCAGGAAATGGGAGCTCAATGGCCTGCTCAGTATTCTGTGCCTTTGGCAACTATCTGGCCAACCAAAACAGCAGAAGAGCAACACCAGGGCTTCAAAACAGGTACTGACAATCAGAGGAACCTATTGCTTAGCATGATGGTAATTCTAAATAATAATCATGAGGACTGATGGCAAGGGAGCCATCTTTGGGAAGGATCTTCAAAAAAAGCAGAGAGAGCAAAGGAGGGGCTCAGACAGGCTGAGAAGACAGAGCTTGAGGGGTGGTCGTGGTTGTGGCCAGTGCTTCGGTCTAGGCCTTCGGCAAACATCGAGAACAGGAGGGGCTCTCAGGGCTGTCAGTCCAAACCAAATGTTTTAAGATTGTTTTCTTTGATATTATGGCAGTCACTGTGTAATTGCTCCTGGTTCTGCTCATGTCATTTGTATCAGTTCTTAGAAATATTCCAAATTTTCTCTGAATCCATCACATTAACCATTTCCCATGACACAATTTTATCACATTCTTATACCACAATGGGTCCAACCATTCTCTACTTGATGGGGACCTCTCTTTGTTTCTAGTTTTCTGTTACAACAACAAGTGCTGCTGTAAGTATTGCTGTGTGAATATGGGTTCTTTCTCTCCATCTCTGACCTCTTTGGAATATATTCCCAGGAAGAGAATTGCTAGATTAAAGATTATTCACAGTCTAGTGGCTTTTGGAGGATAGCTTTAACTCCTCATTTTACAGATGTGAAGAACTGAGGTCTAGGCAATCTAAATCAATCAATCATTCCACCAGCATTTAGTAATTACTTCCTACATACCAGTCCCTATTCTAGGTGCTGTGAATATTTTTTTTAAGTGAGAGAAAGGAAGTTGCCCAAATACACCTCAAACTCAGTTCCTCTGATTCCAAGCTCAGGTTTCTATCCACTATAACACACCAACTCCATTGGGTCTAGGCTTATGGTCTGCAGAAGACCAAGGCTGAGCAAGGTAGATCGCTGTCATTGAACCCTCCCCTACTTGGGGAGAAGGGGAAGCTTTGCCTCCAGTTTCTTCAGCCAGAGAATTACCTAGGCCACCATACCTGCCTCATCCGACTCCATGGAATGAATGAGGTGGTGAACCAATAGAAAAGAAATAGCCTTGGAAAACAAGCTAGGGAAGATGAAACATTAAGCAGTAGGAAGAAGAGCTAACATGAAGTTTAATAAGAGAGAGAGAATATGTCATAATAGAGCACACAGGGGAGTCAGGCTGTCATTAAATGAAAGCACCCAGGGACCTGGGACTAGGAGAAGATTTGCCCATGGAAACAGGTGCACATGGCAAATGAAATAGGGAAAGAACTTGATGGAAAAAGAGAGGATCATTGAAGAGCGAAGAGTCTGGCATAGACCCAGCACAATGCGTCTGGTAGATGCTGGGCCTGTTCTCCCTGGCATTTGTGGTCAGCATCTTGGGAATGCAGCTAGAAAAGACCAAGGGAAGGCTGAAAGCTTTTTTTGTTGGTGAGATAGCTGAAGAAGCAAGCGGCTGCAAAGCCAAATTCTTTACATATTTCCACACAAATCCAAGGTGATTTTGGTTTGGGTTGCTAACTTTTTTCCTAATAAAAACTCATCTCTTTGGTCTCAGAATAGCTCTACTGATATAAAAACATTGTCCCCAATGAGCCCAGGTTGTCCCTGCTCAAATCTTCATTCAGAGAAAAGAAACTGAGCCACACATCACGGTATTTCGATCAGCTCTGGATGAGCTGAGAGGAAGCAGAGGGAAAAGAAATGGAAGTGTCGGTGAACTCAAATTTAAACAGATTGTGCCAAGATATTATTGAAATTTTTACAAAAAAATAATAAATAAAAACTCTAATCTTGAATCATTTATTTCATTTAGTTGAAATGTGTTTAGGAAAATGTGGCCAGCTTTGCAGTCAGGAAAGCCTGGTTCCAAGTGCTCCTGGGATGTGTGCTGGCTCCAGGGCCTGGGCAATTCATTTAACCTCTTCCTGCCCCTAGACAGTCCTCTAAGATCACAAATTACAAAGGAGGAGCTGATCTACACTAGTAAAGGCATTTTCCATATTGGTAATTCCCCTCTGTAGGTGAAATCACAGACCAAGATGCCCTTCCCTTTTTAAAAAATAAAAATTTAAAAAATGTCGGTAATAAGCCAACATTTATTAAGTGCCATCTGTATGCCAAGTGGAGCACTGGGGTTACCAAAATAAAAGTGATACAGTTCCTGCGCCCTCAGAGCACTGGGTATAGCTAAAAGTGCCAGTATATAAATGACAGTAACAGCAGCTAACATTTATATAAAACTGCAAGGTTTGCAAAACACTTTACGAACACTCACTCATGTGATCCTCACTGTGACCACGGGGGAGAGGAGCTATTATCATTATCCCCATCTTACAGATGAGGAAACTGAGGCAGACAGAGATCAAGTGACTTGCCCAGGGTCACACAGCTAGTTAGTGTTTGAGGCCAGATTTGAACCCAGGTCTTCCTGACTCTAAGACAACCAATACTCTATTCACTGAAACAACCTGCTGATATAGATAGATGATAGATAGATAGATAGATAGATAGATAGATAGATAGATAGATAGATAGATAGATAGATAGACGGACAGACGGATGAATGGATGGATGGATGGATGGATGGATGGATGGATGGATGGATGGATGGAAGGGTGGGTGGATGGATGGATAGATGGATGGGTGGATGGATGGATGGATGGATGGATGGATGGATGGATGGATGGAAGGGTGGGTGGGTGGATGGATGAATGGGTAGATGGATGGATGGGTGGATGGATGGATGGATGGGTGGATGGATGGATGGATGGAAGGATGGATAGATAGATAGATAGATAGATAAATAGATAAATAAATAGATGATAGATAGATAGATAGATAGATATAGATAGATGATAGAAAGAAAGGATGGATGGATGGATAGAGAGAGATGATAGATATGTATGTGTGTATACACATATATATGTGTGTATATATGTATGTTTATATGTATCTATGTGTGCTTATACACATATATGCACGCATGCATGCATACATACATATATTAAGAGAGAGAACAGGAAATACACATCAAAATAGGAACAGAAAAACAAACATTTTGGACCACATGAGATTTAGAAATCTTGATCCAAGTTCCTCTCCCAAAAAGCCAATATCAGCTATTGGTAGAATAACTGACTGAGCGTGTCATCATGCACTGATCAAGCAAAGGGAAATGTAAGGGACGATATTGGGTGGAATGGGAATGGTGTGTTTGTATCTTCACAGTTTCTTCAGATATAATTCATAAACCATTTGAAATGACCTTGGGAAGAAAACTCATACACCAGGAAGCCAGTACTGGTACTTATCTCCCAGGCATTAATGAGTGTACTGGACCCAAGATATGATCCAGCCCTTACCAGTTTTTCTGTCCTGTTCTCTCTCTCAAGGGAAACCTTTGTAGTACAGCTGGTGTAGACAGAACCTGTTGGCTTTGAGCCCAGGTGAATGTGGGGTGGAGAGCCAAAACAGGATTGCTTCTCCGAGTAGGGGGGATGGGTCAGGGGCTTTCCTGCTTGATAAGTCAGACCCTTGAAGTTGGCTCACACCAAGCTCTCTGGCTGGTAGGGTCAACTGAGGTGCAACTGGTGGCTAGCTTGCAAAGATCACTGGCCTGGTGATGGGAGATGTGGGATCTTAGCCCTGGCTCAGGGAGCTCACTGGCCAGTCGGGAGTAGTAAAAAGAGAAGTGAATGCCCAGACCTGGTGTGTGTCCACTCCAGCCCTAAGATTCTGTAGTCTCTGTACCAGTCTGCTAAAATTCAATTGACCAAGGGGGAAAAGGCTAGGAGGAATCCCTAGCACCGCAGAGTTTTGACCCTAAGAATTCCACAAAATAGGAGAAGTTTTGACTGAAATGAATCTGTGTGAAGAAAGCTGGGGGCGGAGGGTTGGAGCCTCCAAAGAAGTGCATTGATGGCCCTTCCCCAAAGCCACCCCCCTGCCCTCACTGGGGGCCAGCTTTCAGAAGAGCTAGAGAGAAGGTGCTGTTCATTTCCGGAAGTGCCTTGTGGGCCAAGATGTCCTGAATATCGTGTTCGCATCATTAAATTTTGTTTTAATTGAATTTTTTTCACAGTTGAGGAGAGAGTAAAGAAATGACAGCAGTCCAAAGTAATTTAGAGAGCCTTTCTCTGAGGAGGGAAATCACCAGGCCGGCTCGCTCCCTGTCCCTCTCCCCTCACAGATTGCCACGAGTTTTACAATCTCCCCTTCCTGTTGCTTAAAATCTGCTCCTGTCTAAAGGTCACCTCTGCATCACGCCCCATACCCACTTTTGAATGAAAAATGAGGGGAAGCCTGGCAATTGGACCGCTAAGACTTGTTTGCCCTCCCCTTCCTGCTTTCTCTGCCCCCCCAGGTTACTTCCTCTCCGTTGCTCCCCTCCGCTCACCCCCTGTTTCCATCACTCACTTCCTGCTCTGCCTCTGACTCCCCTACAAAAATGATCTGGAAAACCGGCGTGCCCCAGCCTGTGCTCAGAAAGCCCACCCCAAAACACGGGTGCGAAAGAGAGACGGGCGCTCATTCTTCTAGGCAGAGCTAAGACCGAGAGGGTGAGTTGTCCAGAACTAAGACGTTAAGAGCCCCCGCCTCGTACGCAGATCGCAGCAACCTGGAGGATTGTGTTTGATTCTGGCATAGAGGCTTGTGTTTGGTTCTGGCATAGAGGCTTGTGTTTGATTCTGGCATCCACCATTTAGGAAGGAGGAGGCACAGGGAAGACATTTAATGTATGCCTGCTGTATACCAGATCCTGCGCTAAGCGGTCACAAATGTTAACTTCTTCCATCCTCACGTCCCTGGAAGGGGGTGCTGGTATTATCCATATATTGCGGTTATATATAACTGAGGCAGGCAGAGGTTCCACTGGCACACAGGGGTCACACAGCTGGTGAGTGTAGGAGGTCCATGCTCCAGACTCTGGGCCAGCGGTCTGACCTCGAAGATGCCTTCCAGCTCTAAATCTTGCGTTGCTATGACATGTTAGGAGAAATTCAGGGAAACACGAGAAGATTTGTATGAAGTGATGCAGGGGGGAGTGGGCGGAACCCATCCAACAATCTTGACAATAAGAGAAAAAAACCAAACGCTGAAGACTGCATGATTCAGATGAACTCCTGGGAGGTCCAGACCTCAGAGGACTCAGGATGTCACCTTCTCTTGGCCGACAGGTGGTGAACTACAGCTATGCAATGGGGCATGGTCAACGCACAGGTGGTTTGGGTTAACTTTTTTTTTCTTTTTTGGAGAGGGAAAGGCAGGGCAATTGGGGTTAAGTGACTTGCCCAAGGTCACACGGCTACTAGGTGTTAATAGTGTCTGAGGCTGGATTTGAACTCAGGTTCTCCTGACTCCAGGGCAGGTGCTCTAGTCACTGCACCACCCAGACGTCCCTGTTTGGTTTAACAAGTGGACTTTGCTACAACAAATGGTTTCATTATGGAATTCCATGCTGGCAAATGACAATGATGTTTTTGTTTTTTAAAGCATCAGCCAAACTTTCTTTAGAAAAGGAAATCACGGGGAAAACAGAGATTTGCCACTTTGTCCCATTTGGTTCCTCAGTTTGCCTGGCCTCCACTCACAGAACTCTTGGGTCTTATCAACACTTTACAATTTATTACAAGGCAAATGTGGACATGCCAGGGGAGCAAAATTGGCTCCAGCAGAGTCTTTCAGAGCCCATTTATTTCACTGTAACCTTTTCCTTTGCTCTGCTCCAATTAACCAAACAGCAGGATGACATTTTATCCCATGTACACATTCTGAAAATTGCCTTCCATCAGTTCTAAAAACAGAGGGGCCCCGCCGTCCTGGGCTTTGTGAGGAGATAGCCTAGTTGTGGGAAGGTGCCTTCCCATTTTCTTAGTTCTCTGAGACCATAAAACAGCCATTTCTTTTTAAACCGTGGGGTGCCACCAGGGTCTCTGGTGGTTCCCCAAATGAAAGGCTGGCTGGTGTTCCTGACACTTTGAATCTTGCAGAGCCCTTGTGCAGTCAAAAGCTATTTTTTAAAAACTCTACTTCAGAAATCTTTCTCCCTCTTCAGACATCACAATGAAAAACTGCTTTAGGAATCCCCCCTTTTTTTCGTTTTTAACTGCAACAGTTCCCTCTCATTAACCAATAGAGGCCTAGCTAGGGAAAGGACTATTCTGTGCTATTAGGGATTATGCCAAACTGCCTTGAGGAGATGATATGGAATCCCAACACCAGAAGCAACCTCAAAGGGGCATGCAGCTCAAGCCGCACCTGCTAAAGAATCCCTTCAATAAATCCAGTAGTCAGGCAACAAGCGTTTATTAAGTACTTACTGTCTACTCAGCCACAGTCTACTGTGCCAATATGAACTGGCAATTGAGACAAAAAAGAATTGAAAACATCCCCATCCTCAAGGAGGAAACACTATGTGCATGTGTGAGTTAATGTCAGACAGACAAAGTTAGCTCAAGATGACTCTTGGGAGGAAGGAAGGCCCTAGGAGCTGGGAGAGCCTTTGCCTGGAGACTTCCAGTAAAAGGCCGCTTCCCTGCCGAGGCTGCTCAGATGTTCTCCCTCCCCTCAAGCCTGGCTTTCTCTCTGAATCTCTCCCCCGCCCCGCCCCTTTGTTCCTGGCTCCACCCTCTGAGGCCAAACAGAACAAGTCCACCAGCCAGCACTTCTAATGCACTGAAGACAATTGTCTTATATACCCCCGAGTCCTCTTTTTTCAGTCAGTGATTGAAAACAACTGGAATGGACACAACCGCTAAAGCTGAGCCTCAGGGGTGATCAGGGGACTTAGTAATGTATCCAGGCATGGAAGTTCTTGGGTAGCACTTAGGAGTCCCACCACCCCTGGGCTCCTAGAAAGCACCCCAGGCTCTAAGATCATTCTGAGTCTTTCTTGAGTCACAAGTTATGAGCCCCCACCAGTGTGTTTATTTTTGCTAGTCAGTCAGAGGAGAGAATTAGTCAAGGCAAAGGCATTTAATGAGTATAATAAGAAAAATGACTGAACTTTCCCCACATAAACCATGAACTCATTCTCCTACAAATATATACATCCTCACTGGGAAGAACAGACTAGCTTAGGAATTATACATTATTCATATACACATGGAGAACATATGTAGTCAGGCCACCCACATGGAAAGGTGCACAGCCAGGGATATGTGTATCTAGGGCACATAAGGAGAAGGGTAATTCATGCTTCTGATGCTACAAACTGTCAGCGTCTCCTGATTAATTCATTGTGCTGATCTCTGCTGACCCTGCGCTGCACCAAGCATTGACTTAAAGCTACTCCATTCCAGGGGTCATGTCTCGTTCATCTGATGTTTAGCTATCCAGAAATCTTCAGGATTTCCTAATACTCTGTCCAACATTCACCATAGATGCTGTAGTTAGTAAGCCTCTCCCTTGCAGTGGAAGGCTTTGACTCTCTCCATTCAATTCTCATAGCAAATGATGATGAAATTTTCCCCCTCAGCCAAATTGCTCACAAAAATAACAGTAGCCCAGGCTAACGTCACGTAAATTATTTGAGCTCTTCTTTGAATGCCTCCTCTGATTCTCTCAATTCAGCTTCTGGGTTATGGTCAGAAACCCATGCTTAGAACAATGCCTGGCACATAGTAGGTCTTAATAAATGCTGAATGAATAAACAGAGCAGATACTCCCAGGCATGTTCTTCCTCAAATAAAAAAGAACAGTGATGCCATGGCAACAAAACTTCTTTTAACCGCCTCATTATGATTTCCAGCTCTACATAAGTCACAAGGGCCAACCTAGGAGGGGAAGGTTAACAAGGCTGGTAACCTCTGCCCCAGCTGCCATCAGAAACCAATCACATCCTGGTTTCTGTTTGGTCTCTTTCCACTTGTATTTCAGCACTCCTCTGTCTGGACAGGTCCAGTTCATTGGGAAATCCTGTCCATCCATCCTGCAAGATATGCACAGGGAAGAGTCCATTTTCCCTCAGGACTGGGATGAGTAACTTGATCCTCAAATGGATGAGCCTCCTGTATGAGACCACTTTGGGTAGGGGCAGGGAGACCTGCATATTCAATCATATCCCCAGGCCTTCAACAGCTGCCTTCCCCATCATAAACCACTGAACATCTCCCATCTTCAGGTCCCTTATCTACAAACTGGATATAAAAATGTTTGCACCATCTACCTCCCAAAGATACTTTGAACCTTTTGGAAAATGTGTCATGTGTTTAACATTTTCATGGTTAGGAGGTTTTAAAGAAGGAATCTCAAGCATGGGTGAAAGGTACCATGGCATCACACATTAGAAGGAAGGGGAGAACGGTGAGCAACAAGGCTGGAGTGTCCGGGAGACTACATGTTCTGCAGTTAAGATGGTTTGGGCATTAAGGAGAGTGAGAAGAATGAGGACAGCCAGTTCAGAGAGAGTTCTTCAAGGAGATTGTCAGAGACACCTTATCATTTAAAGAATTGAAGCAAACAGAGTCAACTATCACCTGAACTCAATGGCAAGGCCTAAAACCATTTCTTCCCAAGGGTTTTTTTTAATATGGAGGCCCTTTTTTAACTGGACCATCTTTCAAAAAATTTCCTGGACCGTTCACATGATGGTAGTTGTATCTTTATTAGCATATGGCTAGAAAGCCAGCCTGGGAGCCAGGAAAAAAATGGGATTCAGGTCCCACCTCTGATGTTTGGTAGATGTGTGATGCCTCTCAATATCCCAGATAACTCACCAACTCTCTAAGTTGCAGGGAAGGTGGCAATTTGCACTGGTTGAGGAAGTTTCCCCACTTGGGACTTCCCTATGCCATTGGCATTACAGGACTGTTCCCCATCCCTGTCCTATCATTAAGACAAAAATCTATTGACAAAAGACTTTTATCCAACCCAATCAGAAATCTGTTAGGTGCCAGCACTGTCCAAGACACTAAGGCTGAAAACACGGAAACAAAATCAAAGATATTCCTTGCCCTCAAAGAGCATACATTCTATTTGGAGAATACAACAGGTACACAGATAAATAGATATAAAGATAATTTGAAGAGAAAGAGAACATTAATAAGTCAAGGGATAAAGAGAGACTTCTCCTAGGAGGTTTTCCATGAACTGAGTATTGAATGAGCCCAGGACTGACTTGGGCTTTTTAAAGCATTTGGATTTTATTAATCACAACAGATTCTCCATAAAATTAAAAACAAGCCTTAAGGCTACTGGCTTCTTTTCTGCTTCAGCTGACTCCCTAGATCTTATATTCTGAATCATGAATGTGTTTCACTGTGATTAATGTGGAGGGAGATAGACTAAGTATGAGAGAGAGGGGAGAGGAAAATCCCACACCGGGATGGGAGAAAACCAAAGAACTCAAAAACTCTGGTGCCATTAAGCATGGGGACCAAAAGGCCACAGCCATGTCAGTAACCCTCTGAAACTCCTTACCACTACATTACTCCCATTCAAATGTTAAAATATTGAATGAGCACCTACTGTGTGCCCGGTACTTGGGGAAACCTGAAGTTGGGGTAAGATCCGAGCCCTGTCCTCATGCTACTTATAGTGTTGAGATCATCACACAGTGTGGTGAGCAATTCATGCTGCAACCTTGACATTTAAGAAAACAATAAATTGTTGTGTGTGTCCTGTCTGTGAAAGACGGAAATGCATTTAGGAAAGATTTCTGCAAGAAAAGTGCTTAAATGAAAGAAGTCTTAGTGTGTCACTGGGAGCTGCTTCATTAACCCAGAAAATTACCTGTTGATGCCGGATAAAGAAGGAAGCTCCATAATTCGGTGCTGACACCGAAGAGGATGATGTAGAGACTCAAGGGACCATAACACAAAGAAAGAATCCCTCTGCCCCTTGGGGATGGGAACCTTAGGGGCCACTGAGACCATCCAGTGCTTAGCCCAATGCCTGGTACACTGTAGCTGCTTGATAAATGTTCATTAATGATCCTGCTCATATTACTTATAAGGAAAATGAGGCACAGGCTGAGTTAACTTGACCAAGGTTACATGGCTCTTTAATGTCTAAAGATAGTATTGGAATTCAAGTCTTTCCAAGTCTGGTCTCATGCCCCATCCGCTATCTCATGCTGCCCATTGCTGTAAAGCCCCAACTCTAAGCCTTCATCTTTATGCTTCCAAGGGAAGTACTGTCATCATAAGACTTAGACTCTGGGCTTGAGTTCCAGCTCCATGCCATGTTGACTGGACACATCATGTCACCTTCTGAGCTTCAGTTTCCCATCTGTAAAAGGGGCTATCCTATTTAACTACCGCCTACTTCTGAGGGTTGTATGACCAAGGTCCCTGTAGGCCATGAGGAGTTCTGGAGTTCAGAGTAGGGGCTGTTTGTCCAGGAGCATTTGCCTCAACATTGAAGATAAGAATGGAAGAGGAGGCAAGCTTTGGAAGACAGTCTTCCTCCTCCTCCCCTTCCTTCTCTTCCTCCTCCTCCTTCCCTTCCTCCTCTTCCTCCTCCTCCTCCTTTTCCTTCTCCTCCTCCTCCTCTTCCTCTTCTTCCTCCTTCTTCACCACCACCACTTCCTCCTCTCCAGGGCCCACTTGCTTCCCAGCAGTATTGAATGGGGGAGGGGAGGCAGGATAAGAGGAATTTGGAACAAAAGTGACCCACACCTTATCTATGTGTGCAGAGAGGGATAAGTGACCAGGGCTGGTCATCTGTCCTCATTCTCAGGAAGCAAAAAAAAAACCCAATAATTTCCCTACCTCACTGAGGATTGCAAGGCACTTCCTGTCCATTATCTCATTTCTGACTCACAACAACCTTATCAAGTAGGTATCAGAATTGTCTTTGTTTTCTAAACTCAGAGATGTTGAGTGACTGTCCCAGAGTCACACAGCCAGCAGGCATCAGATAGATTTCCATCCTGTTCTTTCTGGCTTCTCATCCAAGACTCTCCCCACATAGAGGGATAGTAAATAGTAAATTATTGTAAATAGCGATAATAATAATTAATAGTAATAGTAAATTAATAATAATAGTAATAGCAATAAAGATCATTTGAAGAGAAAGAGAACATTATCAAGTCAAGGGATAAAGAGAGGCTTCTCTTAGGAGGTTTTCCATGAACTGAGTCTTGAATGAGCCCAGGACTGACTTGGGCTTTTTAAGGCATTTGGATTTTATTAATCACAACAGACTCTCCATACAATTAAAAACAAGCCTATAGGAACAGCAAAGCACTAAAGGACCATAGGGCTCCAAACCTCTGTTTTACTGATGAGCAAAATGAGGCCCAAACATTAAGTGACTGCCCAGGATCACCCAAGTGGTAAGTGGCAGGAGTGGGATTTGAACCCAGGTCCCCTTCCTATAAATCTGGTTTGTGTTCCTCCCTATGACATCACTGGCCCCTTGGCCATTCTTGGTTCCCTCCATGGGGGCCTCTCTCCATTTCTCTACCTTCTCTACCTTACATTTCTTCTTTTACCTTACATTTACCTCCAAGGCCCTTCTAGTCTCTAGCCTCTTCCCACAGTAAAAATAGAAAGTGACCCAGTGTCTGTCTTCTATATTTGTTTGAATGAGGGCTTTGGAGAGAGTTGACCCTTGCCAAGACACACCCAGAGAAAATGGTGTTCCTTCGAAGGCTGCTGCTCCGACTGAATGGCAATGGGAAACCATTCTAGAGAACACTGAGGACAAGTCCAGTGGCGCCCAAGTCTGAAGGTGGCTTTACTGACCACAGTATAGACCACTCAGACTGCCTTGGGCACCTCTGAGGGAAGCTCCAGGCTCTTATTGTCATTAGTGAGACTTAGTATAGCTGGGGCCTCAAAATTTAGGCTTTTTAAGGCTGAATAAATAAATCCTATTTGGAAGATGGATAGCATAATGAATGCTTAAGCTTAAATCTAAGGGGGATTAGTAAGCCTTATCTCATATTAGTAAATGGAGATCATTCTTATGTGAGGACGCCTTCACTCCAGAGGAAATAAGGTGATTTGTCTCATTCATCTCATCTCAAAACCCCCAAATAGGAAATCTGGCAGCACCCCTGAGCCCTGGCTCTCTTGTCCAAAGTGAATGGGGAGGGCTCCTCTAAGTTCTTAGAGACGTTTCCTTTCTGGGGGACAAAGGAAAGAGCTAAGAACCATAGGGATCATAGAGAGGGTAGGCAGGGAATCTGCTCTCTGCTGTGTGTGTGTGTGTGTGTGTGTGTGTGTGTGTGTGTGTGTGCGCGCGCGCGCGCGCGCTCCACCTCCACACTTTTGCCCAGGCTATACCCCATGCCTTGAGTGCACTCTTTCCATAGCCCTACCTTTTAGAAGCCCAAGCTTCCTTCAAGGCTCTATCAAGGGGCCTCCTCTCACATGAAGCCTTTCTTCCCACTCCCACCCTCACAACAGCTACTCATTAGTGCTTTCTCCCTTTTCAAACTGTCATATATTAATTTATCAGCTTAAATGGTGTATCACCTTAGGAGAATGCAATCTCCAGTGAGTGAGTGAGTGAGTGAGTGAGTGAGAAGCACTTGACTGAAAAGGGGATCAGCTTTAAGGCAGGAGGGCTTCTTGCTGCCTGCTTTTCCTAACACTTTATTAATCTGATAATAACATCTTACGTATGAATAGCTCTTCACAACTTACAACTTTCATAAATATCACATTTATAAATTTCTCTCATCAGTCTTTGGTTGTGGGCAGGAAAGTGAGCATTATCTCATTTTTACAGAGCAGGAAAAGGCCAAAAGACACTTATGTGTCTTCCCAAGATCCGGTTTCTAGTTGATGCTCAGCCAAGGGTAGACCTAAGCCAGGGTAAGCTTTCTGCCAATGTCGCAGTAGCTGATGGATGGAGGGTTGACCCTGGCGTCAAGAGGACCCGGGTTCCCTCATCTCCAGTAGTTAACGGCTGTGATTCTGCAGAAAAATTGTTTTGTCTTGTGGAGGCTCCAATAACTCCCTTGGATCATCAGCCCCAAGGTATAAATGAGTCCGGAGATGGAGTCACCCCAAGTTTTTGGTGTTTTGACTTTTCTTGGTGGATGGGTGAATAGGTGAATTTGGAGGGGGTTTCTTCTGAATTTCTAAAGAGAAAGGTTCTTGGTAATGATTTTCTGACATTCCCCCCCCCATTAGTGAAGAAGCTTCAGGTGTTTCCTTGATAGCACCTTCTTATTGTTGTACCTGTATGTTACTCATGGATAACACCGAACGTTCCAACTGAGCTCTAGCCTTGGAATTACAAGACCCAGCTCTGTGTGAGCTTGGCCAAGTTATCTACCCTATCTATGAAGAACTCAGTTTCTTCATCTGTGAAATGGAGAAATCATGCAAATGAGATTCTATACATAGTGTACTTTGCAAACTTTACAGCATAATACACACATTAACTATTATTATTATTAGATATAATAATAATATACATAATGGGCAGTGTGGTGTAGGAGTTAGAGAATGTCTTGGTATCCCGACTGGGTAGTGAAGGAAATGGGGGCTGCAGGAGATCTAGTTGTATGTCCATGATCACTTAGCTATGAAGAGAGAGCCTAATGGCCCCTGCCTCCCAGAGCTGATGTGAGGACTGAATGAGCTAGTATTTGTAAAGCACTTAGCTCAGCATGATTCCTGGCACATCCTAGATACTCAGTGTTGGCTACTACTACAACCACCACCACTTCCACCACCACTCCCACCACCACTCCCACCACCACCACCACCACCACCACTACTACTACTACTACTACTACTACTACTACTACTACTACTACTACTACTACTACTACTACTATTCTTAGTTGTTGCTGTTTGCCAGAAGTAGGATTTTGCACCCAGGGCTCCTGCAACTCCCACCCCAGCTCTCTTCTGTCTGGGCCAAGTTCCTGTCTAGAAGGTGGACACAGACTCTGGGCCAAGATGATTTCATGCTCTAGACAAAGGGTAGAAATACCCTAGCAGTTAAAGATCCATCCCCATAGTGTTTACAAGGTGTGAGCATTTTCTCTTAATCTTCTCTGACACCCCCCACACACACAATGCCCTGAGCTGCCTGCTTTGTTCCCTAGCTGTGACCAGTCCTAGGAAGTGGGTTAGAAGCTTGTCTCACACCCGCCTGATGAGAACAGCTGGTGGTCACTTGGGTGATGGGTGAGGACATCGGGGCCGCCTGAGCGTCTCCACCACAGGAAGCTGATGGCAAAAAGAATCCTGCTTTTGAGGAGCCGGTGTAGAGACAAGTTGGGAAATCTTTGGGACAGATGGTGGCAATGTTTCTCATGGCAGCTGTAAGAGGCTGGCTGCCTCTTGAGAGGCAGCTTGAGAGTGCTGCTTCAGAGACTTCATTTGGCCTCTCTGCTTCCCAGGATGGGGTTCAGAGAGCCTCATGGGAGGATCCCATCTGTTGTCCACTCTGAGTCTTGTACTCAGTGGAACAAGTCTTCTCTGATAAAATGACTTTTGTCAGGTGCTGGGAGCATTTCCTGATCTTTATACAACCACTCTCCTTCTCCCAACTTGATGGGAGATACATTAAAAAGAATTCAGGGTATGCCTTTTCTGCCCTCCCATCTCCTACCTAGGAGCGTTTGATCTCCCACATGCATAGACCATAGATTTGCAGCTAAAATAGAACTTAGGAGTCATAGAGCCTAACCCTATCATTTTACAGACAAGGAAACTGAGCCCCAAGTGACTGCTCAGGTCACACAACTCCTAAACGGCATAGCTGAGATCTGAGCTTGGGCTCTCTGATTCAAACACAGTGTCCTCTCTACATGAGGGCACTAACCAAGCCAAAGGTAAAGGAGAAGGTTGAGGATCATTTATTACAGAATTTTGTGAGAAGATGTGTAGCCTTTTAGGGTTCTAAGAGCATTTTTTTTTCTTGGTCTAGACTAGGGGTGGTCCTTCTAACACCTTGGATGTGGCCTTTTGACTGAATCTAAGTTTTACAGAACAAATCCTTTTATTAAGGGCCTCATTTGAGGACCTAGAGGGCCACATGTGACCTGGAGGCCATAGGTTCCCAACCCCTGGTCTACACCTATCAGGGCAGAAATGTTCAATCCTACAAGGCTTCCTAGAGCAATCTATGTGTAGAAATATTGGGCCACGGAGAACAGCAAATAGTGGACACTGGCAGTCACCCAGCAGATAATCAGGATGGTCCTGGGTCCAATGAAAGTCAAGGGTGGATCTAAGGATATGAATCATGGTTGTTGAAAGAACTGTCATCTATTGACAAAGTCATATGAAAACGTGCCCTGGATTACTAATAATAAGAGAAATGCAATGAGGATAGCTCTGAGGCTCCTGAAAATTAGTAACAGTGACGAGGAACATGATTAATCCATTGGAGGGGCCGTGGGAGGGCAGGTGTTCTGATGCATTGTTGGTGAAGCTGTCATCTTGTCTCCTTGTGCCTTCCTTTCCTCATCTGTAAAATGATAGACGTGAACTCACTAGCTTCTGAGATCACTATGATTCTGTGGCTCTAAAAAATCAAAAGTATGGTGGTTTAATGAATGAAGAGTTGGCTTTGGAACCATGAAAACCCAGCTTCAAGTCTTGCTTCTAACTTCAGCTGTCTCTATGACCCTCCATGCTCTAGGATACTCTCTAAAACAAAGGAACAGAAAAGGTGCTGGCCTTTGTCTACGAAGAGAGCTTCCTCACCTGGAAGTTCCCTATATCAAGGAAATCACAACTTCAGTCCATATCCCCACAAAAAATAAATAGCAATTTTAATGTGTTGATATGTCATTTTGATATATTTTATATCATAAATTATGTATGCGTGAATACATATGTGCACACATACATATATGTCTATTGTATTGCACTGTACATATATGTGTGTTGTGTATGTATATATATATACATATATACACATATAAAATATGTAAACCTTTTTTAAGAGAGAGGAAGAACAGTGAAGAGTAGGGAATGCCCTGGTGATACTTATCACAGGAAGATGTTGCCAAACCAATGAAAGAGAACCCAACATCCCACCACCCCACATACTTGATGCTGCTGTCCAGCTCCAGCCAAGAGACCGAAAGCTCAGTGGGAAGAGCATGCAGTGCTTTCTGCAATCAGTTAGTCTGCTTCACTTAGAAAGGAAGGCTCCTGAACTGTAAAAAGAAAGGCTTGCCTTTGTTGGCACTGAGTTTTGTCATATCAACATTAACCAGGAATGAGAACCAAATTCTTGTCCAATTATTATTTCTTTAGAACCTAAATTAATTCTAAATATTTTCTATTTTATTCAATTTGGTATTAATCAATTTAGTGAGAATCCAAATACTCAAGATTTTTATGTAATGATGCTGACCTAACACACCAAAGACTTTTCTGGATTGACTTTTGTATGTGTGTGGACCCAAAGTCCTCAAGACTTGAGTTCAAACCCAGCCTCAGACACTTACGAGCTGTGTGACCTTTTGTTACCTGTGACTGGGCAATTCACTCCACCTCTCTCTGCCTTGGTTTGTTCCTCTGTAGCATGGGGATAATAGTATCTAGCTCCCAACGAAGTTGTGAGGATGAGTTCATATTCATAAAGTGCTTTAAAGTGCTACACCAGTGCTAGCAATAATGATGAAAATGAGGAGGAGGATTCATATTTTGACTAATGGTCACTTCTATTTTTCCTCCTATCTGAGCTTGTTTGAAGCTCTTCTTACTCATTATAGAGAGGTTTCCTCAACAATCCAGTCATTACAGAGTTGGATTTTCCTTCTCCTAACCCCAAGTGTCTGCCATGAGCACAGGGCTAGAATATGGCCATCTCCTTATATTTACTTGATAGATAGCAGGGGGTGAGGCACCGATAACAATCCACCATTTATTTGGAACTACAACTCCCTTGAGAGACAGTGTTCTGCTGCTCTTTGACAGAGACGGCATTGCTAAAACAATATGGTGGTCAACTCTGCTCTCCAGCTGAGCAAAGAGCACTTGTTTAAATGAAGGGGCTGCTTTTCTTGGAGCCCCAAAAAGGAGGCAAGTTGAGCTCTCTGCTTCTCCCGCTCCCCTGGGCCTGTGCTTGTCATTAATAGCCATAAGTTTCCTGATATACCATGTTGAAAGATGGCAATGTGTTTATGCAGCCATGTAAATCTCAATATATTTTAAAATATAATGAGAAATTCCATTAAATGCTATGATGTATTGAGTTTCTATTTCATTGTCTTTCTCATAAAGTCAGTATTTTTTAAGACTGAAAAGAAAGATTTCTCTCTTTTATTACAGCCTGTAGTAATAAAAGGGGAAAGTCAGACAGATGAATGTGAACTGTATTAATATATGCAGGCTATCTGATCCTTTCCTTTCCATATCTGCCTAATCCCTAACACTGTCCACTGCTTCACCCAGATACCAAAATCCACAGAATGGTGATAGGGTTTCTCTGTTAATGGCTGTCCTCCTTTCCATATAAAGAGAATGGGACACTTTTACATAGGAATGTCCAGTTTGGGGGCAGTTACAATAAGCTTTGGTCATTCACTCACCCCATGGGTCCCCTTTGTGCTGGGTAGGACATACGTGTTTTTTGAAGTAAAGTGAATAAAATTGGTTTTGTGTTGAGAATCCTACAACTTCTCTTCAGCTGCAAGGCAATGGTAAAGCCAGAATGGAGCATCCCGGCCTCCGGGAGAGAAGGACACGTTTTCTTTTGTCTTTTTTTCTTCTCACCATAAGCTCTTTGAGGTCAGGATGATTTGAGGTACAGTGATGCAGCTGTAGCTTAGTGAGGGCTTTCAGTAAATGTGGATTAATTCTATTCTGTGTGACTAAAGAAAAACAGATTTTGCTTGGTGATCTGCAGCTCCATGTGCCTGACAACATCTAAGAATGCCTCCATCTCTAGCTCATTTTTTATTTAATGAGGAGGCTGCTTCTTGGGCCCCAAACTTGGAAGCCATCCTCTTCTCTGAGTTTGAGGCCTCAGGCATGTCCCAGTACAGCACAGCACACAGGGTACCCTAGAGAGGCGTTTAGTGCTCAGCAGCCCCAGAGATAGTGCCGGGCTTGGAGGCAGAGAGAGCAGAGCTCTGGTGCAGCCTAAGACACCTGCTAGCCATGTGAGCATGGAAGTCACTTAACTGCTATCTGCCTCAGTGTCCACAACTGTAAAATAGAGAAAACACTAGGACCTCTCTCCCTGGATTAATGTGAGATCAAATGAGACAGTAACTTTAAAACACGCCTGGCCCATAGTGGTGCTCAATATGTGATTGCTTCCTTCCTTCCCTTCTTCCTCCTTTCCTCCCTCCCTCTCTCTCCTCCTTGCCTCCCTCTTCCTCCCTTTCTCTCTCTCTCTCTCTCTCTCTCTCTCTCTCTCACACACACACACACACACAACACACACACACACACACACACACACATATAAACGCAGAAGACTGGAGCCCATTGCCAGCTGTTGCTTGCTCAAACTGCCATCCATCTCCCATCTCCCCCCAGCTTCTTTCTCCATGTACTCTAGTCTTCAGTGCATTTCCCAGGAATCATTCCATTTATTGTGGCTTGTGCACTAGGTGCTCCACACAGCCCGGGCTATGTGTCACCTACTCTTGCTGTGCCCCTTTGCCAAGCAGCCAGCTCTGTGCCCAGAAGGAGGTATGTGTGTGATAAGTGCCCGATGAAGCTGGCTGAGCAAACTCCCCCTGCCCCAGCTCTTTTTCCCCTTTGACCTCTCCTCTCCTGAGCACATAAAGCATGGCCCTTATCGGGTACCCACTGAGACAGCCAGGTTACACCACAGCACACTGGGGATTGTTCCTCTGTTGTTTCTGATGAAGGAAAATGTTGAGGGATTTTATTGACAGTTCCCAAAGCAAGGCATGTACACAGCGAAAGGCCAATACACCAGCTGCTGGTCTCTTGGCACAGCTCACAGATTGTTTCAGAAACATGTGTTTAAAATAAAAGCCTTTTTGACAACCTTCTCTTGGTGTTCTGGTGGTTCGCCTGTTATTTTTTTCTGAGAAATTATTGTTACTGTTATGATTAGATATTAGCAATAATAATGCCTTTTAAAAGTACACAGCCATGGAAATGACCGGTGAATGTTTTGGTTATCACAGTCACAGCCCATTACTTTCTGTTTCAAGAAATATTCTGATTACTCTGTTTCTTATCAGCGCTGGTGCTGTCCGCCATGTTTGTACACAAGGCCTTGGCTTGTGGGAGCTTGTCCATGTATGTGTTTGTGTGTACACGTATCTGCGTGTGTGTGCACCCATGCACACATGCATTGGGCATGCTTAGGCTCACATGTGTTTTCACATCTACATGGTTTCTCTGGGCCTTGGTCATAGGGGATGGCCATTAGAGGCCTGATCACCGCTTCCAGCTTTCCTGGTGGTAGGTATTCTGTGCTGCTGGAGGGGGGTTGAGGTTCACCCTTCTCCCACTGGCTGAAGGCAAGGCTCACATCCTTGACTTTTCCTAGCTAAGAGTTTGGTCCTGGCTCCTGTCCTCAGCATTTCCATGCCCATCAGCCCTGTACATCAATGTCCAGTCACCAGCTGCTTTGTCTTTCCTTCACTAAGCCCCCCAGCTGTTCACCCTCTCAGATCCTCTTGACCCTCTGATGGGGAGGATTTTCGAGAGTTGGTGCCACATTTGCTCCAATGACCCAGCCCCTCTATACAATCTGACAGGGAAGGGCAAGGAGGCTCCTTTACCCTTACTGGGGGTTGGTTGTGTTTGACAAAACAAGGAAAAATTTTAGGTCATTTCCCTCCAGGCAACCTGGATTGAATTTCAGCTGGCTTTTGTGAGGCCCCATTAGTTTTAGTTGCTGATTTACCCACTAAGGGGGGTGGGGGGTGGTGGGGGTTGCTCCCAGATGCCTCTGGGAGAGACTTAGGAATGAGCAACTCCATTTCAAAGGGGTGAGTCTTACACCGTCTCTCAGTTCACAGATGCAAACAAACCACTAACGCAAATCTGAGCCAAGCTCCAGACTATGTTATGTGTATGTGATGAAAAACAACAGGCTACCCCATCTGTTTCAGTCAATAAAGAGGTGAATTTAGTGGGGGGAGAGCTGGCTCTGTGGACACAGTCTGTCTTACCTGGTAATTGCTGTTACTTGAGATAAGCAGAAAGCCTCTCCAGATTAATGGCCTCTCTCACTTCCAGGCAGCCAGAGGCCATCTCCATTGTCTACAACATAAGATTGAATATCCTGAGTCAAAGGGTGAAATCAGCTCAAGTGTCATCTCTAAATCTCCCTGCAAAGACCATGGAGACAGGAGTCATCATGGTGGCCAGACAGGGATATGGATCAGGACTCCCTCTCAGGACTAATAGACTGCCCCCTGAAAGGTCACACTTACCCAGAGAACATTCCAGGAAGTCCCCTTTGTTCTGGGAAATGCTTTAAGGATGTGGGGTTGCTTAATGCCTTAAACCAATTCTGGAACAGCCTTCTCTCAGATAACTGTCCCATAGGTCTTTTGGAAGCATATTTGCCTTAATTCAAGCAAATATTTATAAAGTACCTACTATGTACCAGGCACTGTGGGCAGTCCCTGGAGATACACCCCCCTCCCCCAGAAAGCAATAGTAATAATGCTATTACTTTGCCTGCAAATGGCTTATAAATAACTTTACAGATGTTATCTATTTATCCTTATATTGGCCTGTCATTCAATTATATGCCTTGCAACAAGTCAGAGATCCATGATTTTTACTGTGGCCACTCCCTCTGCCTTCAGCAACTCTACACCCAGGGTTTCTATCTCTAGTGATTAGAAGTCCCCCGTGGGGTCTGTGAAGTGATTCCATGTGAACAAACAGCCTTGCCCTCTCCAGGGATCCAAGTCTACTCTCTGGGTCTAGCCAGTCTTACAGTTCTGGTCTTGTCTCATGGGTCCTATCAAATTGGGCTGCTCCCATTTAAAAGCAAAGTCCAAGGGTGGGGCACAGATCCACACAAGGCCATGACCCAGTCATCCTAATGAGCAGAGAATCCCCCCAGCCAAGGGTATTCATCTCACCCTATAAAGGAGGTAGGAGTTGGATGGGACTTTGGGAACCCTCAAATCTAGCCTGTGTTGGGAAAATGATCCCCATTGCAAGATAATGGGTAAGAAGTCAGCAGCCCCTCTGCTGTCCAAGTTGGCCCATCTTGCTCAGGACAGCTCAAATTGATGAAAACCTCTACATGAAGGGATCAATGAGTCTGTTCACAGCATGGGTGAAGCAGCCGGATGATTCAGTGTTTAGAGCACTAACCCAGAAGTCGGGAATATCTGGGTTCAAACCCAGTCGGATACTAGCTACGTGTCCTATAGCAAGTCATTTAACCACTGTCTGGCTCAGTTTCCTGTTCTGTAAAATGGGGACAATAACAGTATTTCCCTCTCAGGATTTTTGTAAATATTAAATGAAATTATGAATGAAACACTTTGCAAGCCTTAAAATGCTTTCTCAATGCTAGCTATTATTATTATGTATGGGGAAAATTCTCAGAAGCCTGAATAAAAGACTCATCCTAGGTTGGCCTATTACTTCCAGTTCCATGATCATCATTAGGATTCCACTTTATCCAAGAGTAACTATGATGTTTGAGGGAGAAATCAGCAAAATTATCTGTCAAAATGTGAGCATAGTTGGTTTCTTGGCTCAGTAAGAGCTGAAAAAAAGAAACCTTTACCAAGTGTGTTCCTACCATATTATTGTCTCTTGACCTGAGGTACTTTGGCTTCCTCCTTTTTTAAGTTTGTCTGATTTGGAGAGCCTTTTGCTAATCACATAAAGTAACTGGCTCCACTGAGCACATCTGTCAGAGACACACGTGTCCAGGGACAATAAACATATAAATCTCATCTATGGGAGACAATTAGTGAAAAGATGCAGTCTCAGCTCAAGAGATAGGGTGTTCTGGGTGATGAACAGCAAACAGGCCAGCGTTGCTGGATGATAAAATACATGCAAGGGAATCAAGTTTAGTAAGAAAACTGAAAAGGTAGGGTGGAACCAGGTTGCAAAGGGATTTAAAGAGCAAACAGAGGATCTCAAATTTGATCCTAGAGGTAATAGGGATTCTAGGCACCATGCTATAACAGAGAATTGGTATTTATTGAGTAAGAGATGACAGACATGATCAGATCTATACTTTAGGAAAATCATTGGTGGCTAAATGGAAGATGGACTGGAGTGGGAAAAGACTTGAGTCAGGCAGACCTCCCCCCACAAGCAAGCTACTTCAATGGTTCAGATATGAGGTGCTGAGGGCTGGCATCATGGTGGGGGCAATGTCAGAGGAGAGAAGGGGAAATGTTGGAGAGATGCTGTACTGGTGAAATCTATCAGAGATGGGCAAAGGTGAAATTAACAGAGATGCTACAGATGTGAAATCTACAAGAGATGTTGCAGAGGTGAAACCTACAAGAGATACTGTAAGTGAAGTCTATGAGAGTTACTGCAAAGGTGAAATTGACAAGAGATGGTAGTGGTGAAATCTTCAAGAAATGTTACTGAGGTGAAATCTAGGAGAGATACTGCAAAGGTGAAATTAACAGAGATGCTGCAGAGGTGAAATCTACAAGATTTACTGTAGAAGTGAAATCTCTGAGAGATGCAGAGATGAAATCTAAGAGATATTGCAAAGGAGAAATTGACAAGAGATGGTAGCAGTAAAATCTTCAAGAAATGTTACTGAGGTGAAATCTAGGAGAGATACTGCAAATGTGAAATTGACAAGAGATGTTACAAAGGTGACATCTACAGGCCTTGGCAACAGATTGAAAGGGAGGGATGAGAGATAATGAGAACTGGAGTATGACTTGTAGGTTGGGAGCCTGGGGTCTAGGAGTTTGATGGTGCCCTCAAAAGTAATATGGAAATTAGGAAGAAGGGAAGGTTTTGGGGGAAAGATAATGAGTTTGGTTTTATGTTGAATTTAAGATGTCTACAATCATTGTGTCAAATTTAAATAGAAATGAGGGCTACTAAAGGATCCCTACAGCAATATATTGACTCAGAAAACCACATATTGACATTATCAATGTTCTATTTTTTATTTTGTTAAGTATTTAATACATGTAATAAAATCACATTTTAATATGGTTTTGTCTGCATTCAAGAATGTTGTGACACTTGCGTTATGTGTCTGACACCTCTAGTCTACAGGACTAGTTCCAGGTGTTCAATAGGAAGTTGAAAGTGGGAGGCTACAGGTCATAAGAGAGGTTAGGGCTAGATTAGTAGATCTGAGAACCATCTGTATGAAGATGATAATTGACTCCATGGAAGCTGATGAGATCACCAAGTGAAATAATATAGAGGAAAAAGAGGAGAGGGGCCATGACAGCACACACACACACACACACACACACATACACACACACACACACACAAAATAGTTCCTTCCTTCAAGGAGCTTACATTCTCTTTGAGGAATACTAAATATATACGAAGTAAATGCATAGTAATTTTGGAAGGCACTCAAAATTAGGGGGACCAGGAAAGAGTTCTGTTAGTAGCTGTCACTTGCACTCAGGCTTAAAGGAACCTACAGATTCCCAGAGGCATCAGTGAGAAAAGAAAGCATTCCAGGTATGGGATACAGCCTGTGCAAAGCCTCAGAGGTAGGAGCTGGAATGTGAACAATATTCAAGTCGATCAAGCAGCTTCTCTCTAAGCACTGTCTAAGGCACTGGGAATACAGTTATAATTAAATTAAAATTATATTTGATTTTTATATTTTTCAGCTGATGTGTGCTCTGTGTTAGCACAGTATCTAGCACATAGTAGGAACTTACTAAATTTTTGTTGATTGATTGATTGATTGGATGTCACATTATTGGAGCCTCCCCCTCCTTCACCCCCCCCCAAAAAAACAAGACAGTTGCTCCTTAAACAGTAGCTTAAGAAAGAATAGTTTTGGCAGCTTTTCACAGATCTCCAAGATGTCTCTTTGAGCCTGTTGGCTTACTTGGCTTACCCAGATGTGAACACTGTCATTTCCCAATCACCATGTAATCTTCTGTGAACTGAATCCCACTAGTAATGTCTTCTCACTGAGACAACAGACACCAACCAGATGGTCAAATAAGGCAACCTCTCCCTTAGGCACACACACTCGCATTGTCTTTAACCTTCTGCCATGTTTGATAGAGCCATAATGAAACAGGTTGACACAGTTGAATGGAAAGAATACTGGAACCAGAGTCAGAGGAACCGAGTTTGAATCTCAGCTCTATGACTATATTGCCTTTGTGATTTGGAGCAAGCCACTCTTCCTTGCAGCATACGTTTACTTTTTTATAAAATTAGAGATTTCGATCCCGTATCTTTGGTCCATTCCGATTCTAAATTCATGGATCCTTTGAATGATATTAGGTGATGTTCTCAGAAAGAGGTTGGTAAGGAAGATCAGCATGTGATTTTTAAAAAAAGATTAAACTATATTTTCTTTCCCCTTTGAAGTGTCTTGATTTTTTTCTGGCTGATGGAATGATTTCAATGAATAACGCCTTTCTGGGGCATGTTCTTGGAATATGTGCTCAGTAGCCTGCAGATGATGTAATCCCAATTCCCAGCTTTGCGTGCAAAGTTATTGTGTGAAAATGAAACCATAAACCCCATCTGAATTTGAGTTTCTGGACTCATTATAGGAAGTACACTTAAAAAAAAAAGAAAGAAAACCACAGCACTGTCATCTGAGTAACAAATCCACAATAGGGAACCCAGCAGGCCTGGCTGCGTGTTCATCTTTCGTCTTTTGGCCAGCCAAATTCAGCTTAGAGAAATGAAGTCAGATGTGAGTGTTTCTGGCTCCAGCCTGAGACACAGACAGCCTTAGCGATCAGTGTTTGTTCTGTGCCCTGGATCCATCTGAGAGATGCTATCCCAATGGCCTCTGCAGTTGTTTCCAGGGGGGAAAAAATGCTTTCACCAATGACACCTTCTTCTGAAATTCAGTCATTGCTGTAATGCCTGTAGCTCTAAAAAATGCCCTCAAAGTCAGTCATAAATTAAGATCACTTGAAAGCAATTGGCCTACAGAGATTTCATAAATGTAATACATTATAATTTAAATCAAACATGAGCTAACTAATTACCCCTGCCGTGGCTTTTAACTAATTTTACCATTTGAGACCACAATGTTCTGGAGGGCTCATGATCGATTTCTCTTCTTCGTGGCCCAGCATAATATTTTAGCCCAGATTGGATTACTTAGCTAAATCAACAAGGTTAATTTATATTGTCCTGGGCTAAGAGGAATCAGAATGGATCATAAAAAATTCCTAACCATCCTTCCAGATTTTTTAAAAAGTTAATGTTGAAAATGAAAAAACGAACAGCCAAAACTCTGCTAGAATATTCTAGAGCTTCAGATCTGGGTAAGAAATTAATGCCCTATAACATATCGGCTGAATTTCTTTGTTCCTCTGTGTTTAACCCAAAAGGAAATGAATAGCTCTGTGAACTGGGATCTGGTGGCATTTATTCATTCCATGATCTCTCAGCACCATCAGGGACCCATGATCACTGCCCAATGGGGACTGCATCTTTTTGCCTGGTGGGAGGGACATCTTTTAATGCCAGCCACTCAACTTTTGTCGATGAATGAAGTTTATGGTCACACCAATGCAGACAAAATTTTCTGAGCTGAAAATGTTTTTTAATCAGGTAGCAATTAGAGTCTGGAGAATAAATTGTAACCCCAGCATTTGGAAGGGGGCTTTGCATGCCATGATTTTGTCTTTGATTTCTCTTTACGTGTAAATAATTTTCCATTATGCATTTCACAGCAATTATTATGCTGCTTAATGAGGATAATAACTTGCACAGTCTTTCATAGTCTGACAAATGTTATTATAACACGGTGCCATTGAAAGAATACTGGATTGAAAGTCTAGGCCCCAGGCTTGAATTCCACCTCTATAAAAATGAGATGAATGGAGTAGATATCTGTTCAGGATCCAACTTTAAATCTATGAGCCTTTGTTCTCCGCTGGACAAAAGAGGCTCCATTCTCTCCCCTCTCCAATCTCTCCTCCACTTTGTTACCAAATTGATATTCCTAAAGCACAGGTTAAAGCTATATTTATATCTCTCCCTTTTCCAAAAAGCTTCTGTAGCTCCCTATTATCTCTGGGATAAATGCAAACTCTACTTGGCATTTAAAATCCTTAACAATCTGGTCCCAGTTGATGTCCTTGGGCTTATTGTACAGTACTCTCCTTCATGCCCTCAACACTCCATCTCTCACCTGCTTGTCTTTTCTGTATTGGAATACACTCCCTCTCCACCTCTACTTCTTGGAATCTCTAGCTTCCCTTAAGGCTCAGAGTCATGTGGCTTGCCCATGGTCACCCAGATGGCAGTTGTTTTAGCCAGGAGGTAAACCTAGGTCTGTCCTGATTCCAAACTGTAAGACCTGTCAATATCTGTGATGTTGTACTTGATGATTGTGCAGATTTTTCCTGAACTACTGATAGGAAGGGAAAGAAAGGAAGAGGAGGAAGGGAGGGAG
>CM053598.1:7522408-7569470 GCA_028646575.1 Pseudocheirus occidentalis | reverse complement strand
CACACACACACACACACACACACACACACACACACACACACCTTGAGAAGAACAAAACAGAGTTTCTGAGTCTCCTAATCCTGCCTGAGCTCACTAATCTTTTCCATCAAAGCACTGGATGTGAAATCTGATTAGGCTCATGTTCATGTAGATTGATAGTACCTCTACAGATAGACAAGTTGGTGACCTCGTGGAAGTAGAAAGTCCCGTCAGGGACTCAGCTTTCCTGCCCTTCCTAAGCGTCTCTTATCTGGGGTGACCCTTAGCTAGGATTCTTTAGAGAGTACTCCATCCCCTGACTCACAGCCAGGCAGTATCACTGGATACACACAGTGCTGAAGTCACAGACCTTTGATTCAGGGAGAAGCTTGAGGTCCTTCAAAGGAGTGCTCCATATCCCAAGGTCAGTACAGCCCACACCTTGTGCATTTTGGGGGGCCCAGCTCACTGTGCCTTCTCAGGGTACGTTCGTCATTCGGGTGCTTATGGATGAACTCCAGACCATGGGATCATAGGATTATAAATTTAAAACAAGCAGAGGCCTCCAAACCCCTTATTTCATAGCAATGTGGCAGCTAAGTGGGGCTCTGGGTTTGAAACCAGGAAAACTTGAATTCAAAGCCAGCCTCAGACACTCAGTAGCTGTATGACCCTGGATAAGCCATTTAACTTCTTTCTGCCTCCTTTTCTCAACCACAAAATGAAGATTTTTTATAAAACAGGTTGTTGTGAGGATGGTTTGCCATAATATCAGTAAATCACTTAGCGCAATGCCTGACACACAGCATAACTGCTTATTCCTTTCCTTTTTCCCTAGAGATGAGGACACAGGCTCATAAAGGTTAGATAGAAGGAGCCCCTGTGGCAGCTCCAGCTGCCCCCATCTGCAGCACCTTGATTGAGTAAAGCTCCAAATCATTCCAGAGCCTCCCGGATGAGATCCAGAATCACCCTAAAGAGCTTAAGCCAACTATCCACATAGGAAAAACCAAGTGGATGAAGAATGTCTCTTGCCTGCATTGGAAAAGGGCTGTTGAATGGATCACTTTCATATGTTAGAATGCCTACCAAGTCTGACTTTTTAATGATTTGCATTTTCTAGTATTCTTTCAGTAGCCTAACTGTCATGAATCCTTCAAAACCTTCCAGTTGAGATGTTGAATGGTAGATATCTCCTTCCACTATGCTTGCTCACCTGCTGCTGTGTTAAGTGACTAATTAAGGCCAAGCTCTGCCATGGCAGTTCTTTAATTAAGCCATCTTACTGAGCTTCCAATGAAGGGAGTCCTAGGAGTACCCTTAGCCAACCTTTCACATCTTTGGCTTCATGGACCATTAAAAAACCAAAACAAGAAAGGAGAAAGGGGTTCCCAAGCTCACTCCCAGCCTCTAGAAAATTCCACTCACTTGAAAAAAATTGATGACTGATTTTCATCTAGCCCTTAGAACTCTGACTGACATTTTCTCTTGAAAACATCTCACTGATTTAAATTCTTTTTTTATTATTTTGCTTTTTGGAGGGGGGAGGGCAGGGCAATTGGGGTTAAATGACTTGCCCAAAGTCACACGGCTAGTTTTGTATTAAGTGTCTGAGGCCAGATTTGAACTCAGGTCCTCCTGACACCAGGGCTGGTACTCTATTCACTATACCACCTAGCTGCCCCACTGGTTTAAATTCTGAAGGAAAAAAAAAAAATATATATATATATATATATATATATATATATATATATATATGTGTGTGTGTGTGTGTGTGTGTGTATAGGCGATCTGTTCCCTTGTTCTTCAGTTGTGCTTTGCCTGCTTCCTTAACTCTTCTGTTTAATGTCATTTTTTCTCATTGTTTCTTTTTTTAATCTCAAATCTGGTAGAGAAGTGCCCCACACTGAGATCAAAAAGGTCTCCCAGTGATTCATAAAGGATTTGTTAAGAAAAGACAGAAAGAATCCAAGCAAACACACTCATACCAGAAGCTACACACCTACCCATTGGAGAGAGCAGGGGAGGCAGAAGAGTGAAGATGAGAATGACTCAAGTTAAGTCAAGAAATAATTCTTAAATCCACTAAGGGCTTTCCAGTTCCTTCAGCCCTTTCTCTGCCCTTTGTCTGAGCTCCTTGTCTTGGCCGCATATAACTCGGTACAACAAAAAACATTCTGATTGTGTTATAAATGTTAAGTCTTAGGCTCTCAAGGAGACCATCGGCTTTTTGGAAACAGTGCCCTGGTTCATACTATTGGACATTCGGAAATTGATTGAAGGAACTGGGGGGGAAGGGGGAGGTTAACCTAGAGAAAAAAAGACTTACAGGGATGGGATCACTATCTCCAAGAAGGGTTCTTACAGAGGAGGGGAGATAGACTTTTTTTGTTGGATTCCAAGAGAAAGAACCAATGGCAGTGAGTGGAAGTTTCAGAGAAGAGTTTGGATCAATGTAAGGAAAAAAACCTACCCTGAATTTGCCAAAATAGAATGAGCTTCCTCAGGAGGTAGAGGGCCCCTTGTTACCTAGGCAGTTTAAGATCTACAACGCAAGGCTAGACAACCCTTTGTGGGCATATCGCATAGCTTAAAACCTGTATGTTTGGGGCTAAACCATTGGGGTCCCCATGAGCACTGAGGTCCCTTAATAAAACTGCCATTGACTGAAGCAGTCTGAGTTTATGCCAGCTGGCTTTCCAAATAGCCTTGTGACCAATTCAAATCCTTATTTCAAACTAGTGACTGGGTCTATGTGCACCTACGTAATCTTAAAGTTTAAAAATAAAGAACTTCCAAAGACAGGGATTGGATATATGATTTCATTGATGTGTGAGAACATTATGATGAAGAAACTCCCTCTACAAAAGCTGGCTGGTACCCTCTGACATGGGGAATCATAGAACACTGAGGTTAAGTGACTTGCCCAAGATCACACAGCCAGAACGTGTCATAGGCAGTGGGCTCACCACCCACCAGGACCATCTCTTCTTCTCCTGCTCGTCCTGGAAAATCTTCAACCTGTGAATCCACATCATCTTTTCTTGGGGCTTCATCCTCAGATGGTCAAGTGTCCTCCTTTTTGAAAAAAGTCACACATCTGTTGTTTCATTGTTCAGTGATCCTCTTTCTTCTTTGTGTGGCACTTTTTCTAGGATCATAGATCTAGAGCTGAAAAAGACCCTAAAGGCCACCTAGTACAGTCCCATTTTACAGATGAGGAAACATAAAGGTGAAATGTCCTGCCCAAGGTAGTAAGTGGCAGAGTTGGGGACTCAAACTCAGGTCTTGTGACACCAAGTGAAGTATTCTTTCCACTTGTTAGCCAATTGGCACTTTTCAGGATCCACCTTTGCTTCTCAACTCCCTTTGATATGACAGCATTTTAAATGACTTAGCACAGTACTTGGTATACAGTAGGCACTTCATAAATACTTATTCCTTTCCCTTCCCCCATGACCTGGGAAGTGGGGACAGAGACTTTCCTCAGTCCTTGGAGCACACCAACATAGCGCCCTCTATGGAGATCACTGCAGAATTCCCCTCCTCTGCAAATGACACCCTCGGTGTTTTGCCATCCTTATCCACAGAGACTTGGTATTAAAGAAAGTCCCTCTAGATCTCAAGGACTGGCCAACAACAAGCCCCTGCCCAAGCACCACCTAATGATTATTTTCTGGGCTCAGAGTGAATGTCAATAGTAACTGTTTCTCTTTTTACCAGCAACCCTGGGGGTGTTCTCATCCCAGTTTGAATTTTTTTTATTAAAGGGACCATCCCTTAACTATCTCTTAAAGAGGCCTCTTCACTGAATGAGCATTACCTCACTCTAAGTGAGAACCTAAAAAGGTCGTAGCCCAAAAGGGCCAGGGTCTCCCATTGCATCCTGGGTCACCTCCATCCCAATGAATATCTGGCCACTGCACCCAGGTGACTCTGAAGGAGAAAGTGAGGCTGGTGACCTTGAACAGCCCTCCCTCGCTGAAATCAAAGTCAACTACCAATCATGTCATCATCTCCCTGATGCCCCCGCCCCTTCAGAAATGAACGACAAACCATACGCAACCACATAGAGAACTGCAGGGCAGGCTACTTGGAGCAGTTGAGAGCCTTCACCTCTGTGGTTCTTGTCCTCCAATCTTCATTACAACCTGGCCTCCTTCTCCCTCTTTTCTTTCCATGGACATACCAGCTCTTCCTTGCTTATTGAGTGCGTCTTGTAAACTACCCTCACCTTGCATCTTCATGAATCATCTCCTCAAGCCCTTCTGCTTGAGCCTCCTTGTGTCCTTCCTTTTTCTCCAAGTCACACTAAATCCTCTCTCCAAATTCTAAGCCTGGACTCCTCCACAGTGCCAGATCCCTCCAAACCACCTGCCCAGTTCCTGTGCCTTATTCTCCTTATGCTCGTGGCCATCTCCTGAGCCTCAAACACAACAATCCCCCCCACCCCACCCCCAGGAGACAGAAGCAAGAAATCTCTTCATAAAGAGAAATTCATTATTATACATGATATTATCCCTAAATTTGAAAAAGAAGAAAGACTCAACTCTCTGCACACTCTTTTCTTAATCATGTTAATTTGCTGTTATCTAAATTGCAGTTTTCTTGAGAAAAATCTTGCCTTCAAGAGCGTGAAAAGACTATTAATTAAAATCATCTAATTACCGTGCATTTAAGAAGGGGAGAGCAGAACTTAGGCTAAAATTCTTCTCTCTCATTTGCCCTTCAGACTCAGCACTCCAAGACGTGTGGCACAGCCGAAGAAGAAATGCCATCCAACACTGCCTCATGGCAGACAAAGCATTTCCCATTCATTTCCATTTCATAATCTGTGCTTCTTTTCCAAGTTCTCTCTTTCATGGCTCCCAGCCATGACCCAAGAGCAAGTAGCATCGTTAAAAAGATCATGCGGGAAATGTGTGGTCAGGAAAGAAGAAGGGCGAGATAATGGGCTAAGAGAGAGAGAGAGAGAGAGAGAGAGAGAGAGAGGGAGAGAGAGAGAGAGAACAGTAGACAGCCTGGCAGCTGGAGAGCAGTGGCCAGAGACCTAGAGGAAAGTCTCCGGGCCGTTGGGTGGAGATCCCCCAGAGCATTTCTGAAAGGATATGGCCAAGGGTCTATGTTGGAGGCAGACATATGGATGAATGGCAAATGAGTATCAATGACCAAATAAAGAAACATTTAGTAAGCTGTCTTAGCTTGGTATTAAGCTAAGCCCCAGCTAAACGCTGAGGTTACCAATTCAAAAGTCAGCCAGTCCTTGTTCTCAAAAAGATCACACTCTAACAAGGGAAGTCTACATACGGAAGGAAGATGCAGGGCAGATAGAAAGGTCCTGTGCTCCAGCAGAGAGAGAGCTGTGTCATGGAAGGACTGAAGCCCTGACGTCTGTCCTACATCTCCATATTTAGGTCAATGGGCAATGTTTCAGGAGTGTGGGAACTCATTCCTTCCATGGGGTCGATCACAGCCCCTCCATGCCCTCTCAGCCTGTGTGAATCTTGTCCACGTCCTTAGACACATCTTCCATAAGAGGCAGTGTGATTCAATGCGACGAGTGCTGACTATGGAGTCACAAGTCCTGCTGACTATGGAGTCACAAGTCCTGGATTCAAATCTTACCTCTGACATGTTGGGCAAATCACTTCAGTATCTGGACCTCATTTTCATCATCTGTAAAATGAGGGGGCTCAACTAGACGGCTCTTCCAACTCTAATGCTATGACTGTGGCTGCTGTGGCAGACTGGAAGTCTTCCTCTAGTCTTTCTGATGGTCCAGAGATACTTGAGCAGTGCCATCCTCCTCCCCACCCCCAAATTACCTGCTATCTCTTTTGTAACTCCCTGTATATGGGCATATTGTCTCTCCTGGCTAAACTGTAAACTCCTGGAGGTTAGGAGTGATTCCATCCAGTCTCTATCACCAGTGCCTAGCAGAGATCCTTGAACACAGTAGGTGTTTTATGAATATTTGTTAATGGATGACTTCATTAATTAATTGATCAGTTGGTCACCTTGGGGCTGGGAGAGACTTTTCCCAACCAACCTTCACCTGGTGAGAAAGCCTCTTCCCCAAGGGGTCCCAAGGTGGTCTTCATCCATGTTTCAGACCTTGAGTGCCTCAGCATGGTACCTCAAGGGCTCTGTTAGTGTGGAGTGCTATAACCAGGGGCAAGAGATCAGGACTCTGCCCACCAGGGCTTGGGTTTAGAGGGAGCTGGCAAAGTAGATCAGTCCAAAGAAGAAAGTGCCGTCTTTCAACAGAATTGGAAAGTATGAATGCTCATGTTCACTTTCACTCTGAGTCACAAATATAGTAACAGCTACAAACAGATGCTCTAAAGAAGTTATAGTCTGTTAACTGTTTCTTTTTCAACAGGGGACTTATTCTTTTAGGAAGCCAAGCCTACATCTTAGAGCCATTGAAGGGTGCTACAGGTCAACACAAGTTCCAGTCAGCAGAGACTCTGCAAACAGCATGGGGGGCATGTGGACAGCAGCATCTCAATATCTCCAGCAGGACCATGGATGGTGTGCAGTGGCCCTCTCACACGTTCACAAGGAGGGTAGGAAAAAAATCCACTTCTTTTTCCATATCTCTGCTATTCAGTTCAATCCATTTCAAGAAGCATTTCTTAAGTACCTATTCCTGTATGTGCTGAGTGCTCTGCCTAGGCACAGAGGGCACAAATGCCAAGGGAACAGAAAAATCTGCCCTGGAGGAATCTGTGTTTTACTGGTTCGCATTTTATGAGCTTACAGTGCCCAAATATCAAACCAAAATGAAGAGAAATTGTTCAGTCCTGCATTATAATGCTGTACCTATATGATACTGGACACCTAATTTCCTTCTTTCCTTTCTTTATTACTTCTTTCAATAGAATCTAAGCTTTTTGAGGGCAGAGACTGTTTCCATTTCATCTTTCTGTCCTCAGATGGTATACTTAATAAATACTTGTTGATTGATTGATCGATCTTCTGTTCTGGACACGAGAGCACAGATTCACCAAATCCCAATATATAATTGTTAAATGTAATTTCTTGACTTGAGAGTGTTAGGTGTTTTTCATAGCCCTACTGGAGGAGAGTTCTCTCCTCCATATATATGTAGATCAGTCCTGGCCAATCTCAGAACTCCCCACCCCTTCCCCTTGTTTCCTGGAAGGATAGGAGCAAGGGGAAGACCCTCTCCAGGGACAGTCTGAGCATCCCTGGTCCTAGCACATTGGGTGGAGGACACAGTTTATCTGGAGACATTTGGCATCAGAGAGGAGGCATACCTTCTATGTGTACGAGCCCTGATATGTTCACTTTGTTTTGTATTACCTCATGAGTCACAGAATTTAAATGAAATTGTGTAAAACTTTCAGAAAGCTACAGAAGTCTTTAGCATCCTTAAGAACTCATCATACATTATCTCCCCAAGACCTCTCAGGCAGCCCAGTCCTTTAATGTCCAAGCTATGAAGAAGAAAACATGGGAGTTGAGCAAAGCAGAGTCTGGACCAGGAAGGGAGCTCCAGCTGGTGCTGTGCAAATAAGCAAAAGTCAGCATCAGTTCAGAGGCATGGAGATGGGCTTGAAATAATAGTGAAGGGTCAATGTGGACTCTCAGCCATCTGATTGCTCCTGGTCAGGAATCAATAGGGTCTAGATTTCGCTTTGCTTGTGGATTTTTGTTAACTTGAAATAATTACTTCTCATTTTGACAGAGGCAGTGTGGTGTTGGGGAAGATTTCAGCCCTCCATCTCCCCCCTCTGAGGGTTTCCATAGGCTATGGAATGCCTGCAATGTGTTTGCTCCTTACTTCTTACCTTCTACAAGCATTGCTCCCTTCAAAGCTTAGCTCATGTGCAATGCCCTGTAGGAGGTTTTCTGTTCCTTTATTCACAATCACTCTCCCTCCTCCATTATTGTCTTTCTCTATTCACACGTTGTCTCTTCCTTGTACAACAAACTTTTGAGGACAAGTTCTTTTTTGAAATTTTAATCTATATATGCCCAGGGCCTTGCACCTGAATGCTTAATATATACTTAGGAGTTTACATGGGAACACCTGGTTTAGAGACAGAGAACCTGGGTTGAAATCCCACATTTGACACTAAGTACCATGTGTAACCTTGGACCAACCGCTTAACATCCTGGGTCCCATTTTCCTCATCTGTAAATCAAACGGTTGGACTATATGATTTCTGGGGTCCCTTTGAGCTCTTGATACATGAATATATGGACTAGGATTCCAACCTGGATCCTCTAATGCCAAATCAGCCCCCTCTTCATGGAAGCGTGCAGTCTGGGTTTGAATCCAACCCTTCAGCTCTACCCCACGTCTTAATTTCCTCAACTACAAAATGAGAGGGTTAGTGTCAGCGACTTTGGAGTTCTCTTCCAGCTCCAGATCTCCAGAACTAGATGCCTATGGAATGACAGTGTAGACAATACTCAACTAGTTTGCAGTTTCAGTAAAACATGGTTCTTCGGCACAATCCAACCACCTTTTGATTTTTATAATTAACTCTACTTATCATACTCTCAGTTTGCCAGAACTGGGGTCATTCCAGGAATTTTTCCTAAATCATTTTTATTTACATAAAGATTAGGAAGTACTTAATGGTGACATTATTTTGCTAACAACATATGTTGAAATTTAAATGAACCTTTAAATTGAAATTTGGAAACAGCACTAGCAGTTTTACTGAGCTCTCAATATTTTACTCTTAAGACCATATCATTTGTGACTGGTTTTATGGAAGAGAAAATGTTCTTGACATCTTCCTAATGGAAATTGTGTTCAAAGGAATGACTTCCCAATCAAGCATGGGCTGCATGGATGAAAATTCTCTAGAGAATATTTCAGATGCTCACAAAGAATGAGACTGCCCAGAAGAGTTCGGGATCCTTACCATGAGCAGCCATGTTTTACAGACCTTTGACCTCATCTCCATTCATTCTTCCTCCACGAAGACAGGTCACAACCCTATCCTTGTCTTCATGAGTTGCTGGGGCTCCCTTCTAAGATAGCGCAGGGAAGCTAGCCTGTTGGACAAACTTAGCTAGATGTCTGGCTCTTGGAAAACAGCTGCAGTCCATGGTAGGACTTGTGAGACATTGGATTCTGTGACGACAGCCTCAGAGGTCCAAAGTCACCTGCATGAACAATGAGGCATCAAGGGATGGTTCTGATAAAAATCCCAAAGCCCCCCATCACCTACTGACTCCCGTGTCGGATGAGTCATTTAAATAGAGCTTGAGGCTCTGAGGCACTAAGGCATTGTACAGTCTCCTCTTGCCAGCATCTTCTGTCCATGCTTATTATGGACAGTTTTCTTTGCAAAAAAGCCTGAAGAAATCTCCATGCAAGACACGTGGATCCACTCTCTGATACAGGCTTCAGTGGCTGTTTCTCATTTTTACAAGGGTTTGTGCCTCCTGATGTCTGGGGTAGCGTTTGAACAGAAACCCAAATGCAGAGCTAGCAGTTCCCTCCCTCACCGTCTCACTTCCCCCGTCACCCAGCCTGCTTTGGGACGACTAATCCCCCACTTCTTTTGCTGCCCTGCCCCCTGTCATTTGGGTTGTGCTTAGGAATTCAAGCTAATTTTAATATTAGCCTAAGCTAAATATAATTAAGAAAGTAAACCTCTTGCACATTATATGATGCCTTCCGAAGACAAATATAAATTACTTTTGGATTATGCATTATTTGGGGGATTATTTGCACCCTCCATAATTATGCATCAACAGTAAGTCACTGCCAATTCCAAAACCATTTAGACTTCTGGGTACATCAAAAGAGGCAATTAGATTAGGCCCAAATGAGCTTTGCTCAAATGCTCTAGCCCTAGACTGAACTTATCTGAACTTCTTTTTATTTTTTTTTATTTTTTGCTTTTTGGGGGGCAATTGGAGTTAAGTGACTTGCCCAAAGTCACATGGCTCAAGTGTTTGAGGCCAGATTTGAACTCAGCTCCTCCTGACTCCAGGGCTGGTGAATTATTCACTGCACCACCTAGCCGCCCTGAACTTCTTTTTACAAGACCCTAGGGCTTGGTTCTGGAAAGACTTTAGAAATTTTTCACTTTCTTCATTTTACAGATGAGGAAACTGAGACCCAGAAAAGTAAAATGACTTGCCCAGAGTGACATAGTGAGCAAGAGAGCAAATATTTGCACCCAAGTCCTCTGATTTCAAATTCAGGACTTTCCTCACCATGCTGCTGCTGCTGCTGCTGCTACAAATTGTTGTCTTAAAATTGGATGATTTTGTTACTGCTAACATTCTAATGGGGTCTAGAGCAGAGGAGAACAAATCAGAAATTCGCCATTGCTTTTGTCAGCTCAGACCAGGAGTCCTTTGGAAGTGAGTTGGATTGGCTTCCTTTAGTGGCCCCCTTGCTTTTAACAAAGAAGCAGCCATGGTCTAGTAGAGCCAGCTTTGGTCCAGGATGACATGACTTCAGATCCCATCTCTGGCACCCACTGGCCGTGTGGCTGGGGGCAAATTCTGAACCTCTCAACTCTCTGGACAGCTCTGTAAGACTCTAGATTGAAGAAAAGGTGTCATCTGCATTGGTAGAACTTCACCTGGAAGTTCTATCTACCAAGGAACTCACTAGCCTAGTTCCTGTCCCTAATGAAGAATAACGTACTTAGATTTCATACATTTGGCATTTATTAGCAAGGATTAGATTCAGTCAGTTTGTTCTTAACCAAGGCACTAGGCTTTACTAAAGCAAATCAATTCTTTTTCTTCATTAAAGAAATGCAAACTAACCCGTGATTTATGGATTTACTAATTGTTCTTTGAGTTTGGGGAGCTGACCATCCTCCACTTTCTAACTGTAATGTCTGAAGGCTGACTGAAGGGTCCCCATGTTTCTTTCCAACAGCCAGATCCTGTTTAGGTAGAAAAGATGGACTTCGAGGTCTTCTCCAACCCCAGATCTATGACCCTGTGCTTTTAGAAAGATCTGGGTTTGAATGTTAACGGGACCAGGGTGAGCCATTAGGTTCCTCAAGCCTCAGTTTCCCTGTCTATGAATTTGGGACCAATACATAAGCATTGAGTAAGTAAGTATCTCCAAAACATTAGTGACTGTGCTCATTGCTTGGAATAAAAAGACAAAAGTCAAGCCCCTTCCAGGAGCTAATGACCTCCTGGTGTTAGTGGCACAAGAGATCAGGGAAGAATCTGAGCTTGACAGAACAACTCAACACTTCTTGCTAAATCCAAGGATCTGAGAGCTCTTGAAGCCCCAGTGACTTCTCATAAGCTCCCACAAGCACCCACAAGCTCCTCCGAGCTCCTATGAGCACCCACAAGCTTGGAAGCCAGCAGGCTTCATCCAGCCACTCCTGACTTTCTTTCATGAACACTACAAGTCATAGGAACAGAGAATTACAGGTTTCTCTTTAGAGGGCTTAAAGGGACCTCAGAGGCAATCTGATCATAGTATTATAGTAGAAATGCTAATGGCATTTGAATGTCACTGGGTTTACAAAGCACTTTGTGAATGAGATAGCGTAGGAGGGAGCTTCTTTTATTATCCCCATTTTCAGATGGAGAAACTGAGGCAAACAGAGGTTAAGTGACTTGCCTAGGGTCACACATCTAACAAGTGTTTTAGGTCACATTTGAACCTCTACTGCGCCACCAATCCGCCTCCATCTTCTGGTCCAGCTGTATCATTTTCCAGATAAGAAAACTGTGGCCCCAAAGACATTCAAAGTCACATGAGGTATCAGAGAAAAAGTCCCCAGGACAGCCTTGAAATACATGAATAGGTCTTTCTGTCCCTCCTGAGTCTTCTGTTCTCCAGGCTAAATATCCCCAGGTCCTCCAAATAATTCTTAGAGCATGATAAGGAAACCCTTTGTCATCCTGGTTGCCTTCCCCTGCACACTCTCCTGCTTATCCACATCCTTGCTAAGATCTGGCCCCCAGAAAGGACCACAAAGACTCAGTGGTGTTCTGGCAAAGAACAATGGGAACATCACCCCTTCACTTCTTCCTGGGTGTTGTGCCCCTCTTCATGCAGAGGGCATTGCAGCTGCTTTCTACTCAGAAGCCTTAAAGTGAGATTTTTAAATCAAACGACTAGTTGGAGAAGTGTGTGTGTGTGCATGCGTGTGTGTGTGTGTGTGTGTCATTGTTTCAATTTGGTCCACATCAGCAGATAACAAGTTTAATTGATTTTTGCTGAGCAGTCCAGATGTTTTGGGACCATGTAGACACAACCTAAATCACCAGCTTTGGACAGCTGGGGGAGATGAACCATGGGTCCTCATCAGCTTACCCCTCATTCACAGCTTTTAGTGATTATGTGGTTGGGCGTTTCTCCCAAGCTCTCAATTCCATGAATTCATAACAAAAGTCAAAGCTTTCTGAAAACTGCAGAGAAAGAAAATTATGTTCACTGTTGGCTTGTTCCCTAGAGAACAATCCTCTCTGTTTACAGTTGGCCAGGGCCAGAGCAGGGTTACTCTCCAGGAGGTCAGAGAAATAAGAGGGTGCTTAACCCTGGACTGGGTGATTTCTAGTGTAATTTTCAATACAGTTTCTATGGTTCAATGAATGACTTATGGGTTAAAAAAAATCTACTGTTAGCACTCAGATTCTCAAATATTCTCCATAGACCTATGAGCTCACTGATTTGAATGTTTCTCCAACTATGCAGATTGCGACCCATGCCCTCCTTCCTCTCCTGCAGCTCTTGTCCCTGGTCTCCCATTTGTTTGCAATGTAGGGTTCCCTCCACATCCTGGACACTTCATCAATTTCACATTTCAAGATTACCAAAGTATTTGAGTGCCATATTTTCAAGAGAGCTCCCGCAAAAATCCTCCTCTGATGCCTGTCTGTTCCCTGGGAGAGATCCTGACCTCTGGAGGTCCATGGCTGATCTTTGGAAAGCCATACCGAGATAGGCAAATGTAGAGTCCAGGCCTGGCAGTGGTCTACATGTCTGTTAGACAGGTTAACACCTAGGTAACACTGACTACATCAGGTATAAGACAAGTGGAGATATGGTAGGGTTGATGACAGGTATTCCAGGACAGGTTCCCCCTTCATCCAGATAGACAAGAAGACAAGAACCAAGACACAACAAGGGGTTAAATAAGCTTACTTTATTCTAGTCTCTTCTTCTCACAAGGAGTTGCTGATAATGGGAGCACCAATTCCTACAGAATTCCCTGATCACCCTTCTCAAAGGGGTGGGAGAGAAGGGGGTGCAGCTACCCCTACATCTCAATGGAGGCACAGCATTCCAGCTTGAGCACTCCCCTAAATCCCCCAAGCCTCAATAGGGGCCAGTTGAGGTAGTACACAGATTTTCCCCATGCCTTGAAGGGGCCAGTCAAGGCAGGTACATGCATTACCCAAATGCCAAATCCCCACATACTGACCATCCTCACTTGCTTTATAGGGCAACAAAGAAGGCAATTTGCCAGCAGTAGCCTCACAGTTTTACATTAGCTCACCCCTATATCTCTCTGCTCATTCTCAGTAGAAAGTATTTTGAACCATGATCATGAGAACTCATATGTAATACTTGGGAACTAGAGGTTGTTATGGCCATGGATCCTGGGAATTACACTTTAAGAAAGAATAACAAAATCCTCCTTACATACAATGTCTATCATCCAGGTACCAACCTGACTAAATTCAGGTTAGCCAACAAGTGCCAGCTTTGGGGAATGCAGCAACCTAGGACAATGGCACAGTGGCCACCTGTCTCAGTACATGGACTAGCTGTACTTGATGAAGTCCTAGGTCCTTGAAGTATTTAAAATGGAAACATCACATCCCAAAGGCTAGTTTTATATGAGATTGTTTTTAATCCCAGTATGTGATTATAAATGAAGATGGGCCAATCACAAGGTGAGAATAAGACCCTAGGATCCCAGGAGAACTGAGAGTAGACTCACACATTGGGTGGAAACTCTGTGTTTATGGAATTAAATAGATTGTAATGGATCAGATTGAAAACTAAAGATTGACAGAATTCTTTGTATCCCCAGTACAGTAAGTGGCACATGATAGATGGATGTTTGTTGACAGGTTATTGGGCAAGGAGAATCACAGAAGGAGAAGGCTCCTAGTGAGATTCCAGGTAGCAGACAGTGATCATTATCTATAAGCCAACCCCAGCTAGCAGCACATGCCCTACTGTGCTCAGAACATGACTTGTATGTCTTGCAGTTGACAAACAGACATGTTTATCCTGATTGTAGTGGAAGTGGTTTCGTAAGCTGTCAGCAATGCCCTCTGTGTTGTCCTCAGTGGACAGTATGGATGGGAGTGGCCCAGGGAAGTGACCACCTGAGGACCTGAGATTGCAGAGCTGGTGGAATTTTACTTTGATAATCTGGGGTTGGATTCCAAATAGACTCTGGCAGGGAATAGGCTGTAAGTCTGTTGTCCAGGGGCTGGAGAGGCTAAGTATAGGTTGGCCTGGGGAGGGGGGGATAATTTTATGTTTGTTGCCTTTTTTTTTACTGCCAAGTCAGAAGGGAGTCACAACCTGCATTGGTGAAAGGGATGCCCACACCAGTGGTATCACAGCTCTTGGAAGGACAGGAAATGTCCTTTCCTCCCTGTGTCCAGGCTACAGATTTCCTTTGAGGAAACTCAAAGCCATGAATCAGCACAGCAGCGCAGGCCAGAGGAACTCGTAGGATACAAACAGTTTTCTTTAAAAGTCCGTTTGGAAGATACTGTGCTAATGGGAAGATTTTAACTTTTGAAAAAGGGAAAAAGATTTCCCTCTGGGCTCAGTGACTGGAACTCGGATTGGAATCCTGCCTTAGTCACATTTGTTTTCCTTTTGTCTCAAAGCTCAGTGGTTACAATGGGCAGATTTTCAATGGGAAATATTATCTCCAGTTCAACTCATAAACCCCAAGTTCTGGGTCTGAGCCCTTAAGTGCACTGGACCCACATTTCTTCCCAGGGCTTTTATTATGGAAACAGAGCTCTTTGTTTGGGGCTTTCAGTGTTTTTGTTTGAGACCACCCTACAAGAATGGCTCTCCTTTGTTCTCCTGAAGTCAACTTTGGGATTCCTCAAGAAGACAAAGAGTCTTGGATTCAATTGGGAGAGTCCTCAATTCAGTCAGGCCCACCAAGCATTCATTAAGCTCTTACAGTGTGCCAAGCACTGTGCAGATGGCATAAACATAAAAAATAATACAATCCAATCAATCAAACAAACAGCAAGCTTTCATTAAGCACCTGTTAAGTTCCAGGCACAAAAACAAACCAGCGCCTGCCCTCAAGGAGTTTCCATTCTACTGGTTTTGAAAGTGCTAAGTCCTGAGGAAGGAGTTTGCTGCTTGGCTCCCCCATCTGGGCCTTGCCCTCATTCCAGTGCATTCACATTTTCTTCTTACCCATGTGCTTTTCCCAGCTGGGTGGTGCAGTGGGTAGAGTATTGACCCTTGGAGTCAAGTGGACCTGAGTTCAAATCCAGCCTCAGATGCTTGCTAGCTGTGAGACCCTGGGCAAGTCACTTATCCCAGTTTGCCTCAGTTTCCTCATCTGTAAAATAATCTGAAAAAGAAAATGGCAAACCACTCCATTATCTTTACCAAGGAAACCCCAAATGGACTCATGGAGAGTCAACCAACTTCCCAGAGCACACGACTCTCCTGCGCCCTTTTGGACCTTGAAAGGTAGAAGAGAGGAGGGAGTTCAGCCCAGCCCCTGGACCTGCTTTTCTCTCAGTTGTTTCTTGTCATTCTTGGCTCTGTTCCTTCTGTATTCACCTTCCCCTCCCCCCCTCCTACACACACACACTGAAGGGCCACCATCCTCCCCTTACCCCTTCTCCTCCCATCTCTGATTTGTCCCGTGTCCTTCCTTCTCAGCCCCAGAGTGAAATCTGCCTTGAATCTCTTCTCCCTCCAGTGAAGCTTCCACAAGACACAGTGTGGCACCAAGGGGGGGAGCTCTGGATCCAGATTCAGAGGACCTGGCTTCAAATCCTGACTGTGTCATTTCCTGCCTGTGACTTTGGGGAAATTACTTTACGGGCCTCAGTTACCTGATCTGCCAAATGAGGCTGTTGAAGCAGATGCCCTCGAGATCCTATCTCGCTTTAAATCTGTGACTTGTGACCTATAAAAAGTGGCTCTTCCCCCTTCACAAGCCAAAGAGGTCCCAGCTCCTTTGTAGGCTTTAAACATATGTGATGTATGTTGTGATGTGAAGACCCGGGACTGGGAGCCAGGAGCCCCGGGTTCTGTCACTGCAGCTGGGAGGACCCTCAGGAACCGTCTCCTTCCAGCTTTGCTAGATCTCAGAGCACGACTTCAGAAAAAGCCCCACGGCTCCTTCCCTGATTCTGCCTGTGACCTCATCTGGGCCAGGCAGCCAGATGTCCCCAGAAGCCCTCTCAGCTGCATCCCACCCCAACAAACAAACTTGAGCAAATCTCCTCCTTTGTGCAAGGCCCTGCTCTACACAAAAACAAAAATGAAATGGTCTCTGCCCTCAGGAAGCTTATACTCAACTGGGATGAGAGGGCTCACAGTGCACTCCTGTGGCTTTCCTGTCCTGAATAATAACAATAAGAAATAATTAGTTATTTTTAGCTTTTACATAGCACTTCAAGATTTTCAAAGCCTTCGCACATTTTATTTCTTTTGCTCCTCACAACCGTGAGAGGCAGGTGCTATAATTATTCCCATTTTACAGTTGAGGAGACTGAAGTGAACAGGCTAAGGAACTTGCCCAGGATCATAAGTATCTTAGGTCAAATTTGAACTCAAGTCTTACTGACTCCAGGCTCAGTGCTCTATAAGAATGCAGTAGTGACCATTGCTCATCCTGGCAGAGTCACACAAGGCAGAAACTGGCATGATGCTGTAGCTGGCTGGGACAGCAAAGAGGGGCTCCCCAAGCCCAGAGGAGGCTGTGTGTGTCTGTGTGTGTCCGTGCCTGTGTCTGTGTCTGTGTCTGTGTGTGTCTGTGTGTTTGGGTCTGTGTGTCTGTGTGTCTGTATCTGTGTCTGTGTGTCTGTGTCTATGTGTGTCTGTGTCTGTGTGTCTGTGCATCTGTGTGTGTCTGTTTCTGTGTGTCTGTGTCTGTGTGTCTATGTGTGTGTCTGTGTCTGTGTATATGCCTTGTGTGAGTCTGTGTGTGTCTCTGTGTGTGTCTGTCTGTGTCTGTGTATCTGTGTCTATGTGTGTGCCAGTGTGTCTGAGTCTGTGTCTGTGTCTGTGTGTGACTGTGTGCGTGCCTGTGTATGAGTCTGAGGGTGTCTGGGTATGTCTGTGTCTGTGTGTGTCTGTGTGCAGAGATGAGAAGGAGAGAAAAATAGATTTTTGTTCATTAAAGAAAATCAATAAAATCAATGACTAAAATGAGATAGTTGGACATTAAAAGGGAAAGTTGAATTTCTTTTGCTTTTTGGGCTGGTTGGTTGGTTGCTGTCCTTTGTCCTGGTAGAGGACCAAAATAACATCTATGCTAGAGTCAAGTCTGACTGTAGTTGATCAGACCAATACAAGCTCAGAATGCTCTGCTCTAGAGCAGGCACAAATAGTGTGAATATTTGGGGCAGATGCTCTAAATTTGCTTATCCTGTATTTCTTTTGAACTGTTTCACTTCTGCTTTACTCACCTTCTCTGATGTGGGCACACCATGCTGGAAGGTCCTGCGCCAGTGTCTCCCAAGTCACACAATCAATTCTTTAAGTTCATAAGAGAGACTTTGAGAGTGTCCTTTGTATCTCTTCTTCTGACCACCATGTGAGCGCTTGCCCTGTGTGAGTTCTCCATAAAATAGTCTTTTGGGGAAGTGTATGTTTTGCATTTGAAGGTCTGTGACCAGCCCATTGGAACTGCACTCTCTGAAGCAGGGTTTGAATGCTTGGCAGTTCAGTTCAAGTAAGGACCTCGGTGTCTGGTACCTTATCCTGCCAGGTGATCTTCAGAATCTTCCTAATACAATTCAGATGAAAGCAATTCCCTTTCCTGGCATGGCACTGGTAGAATGTCCAGGTTTCATAGGCAGACAACAATGAGGTCACCATCACAGCTCTGCAGACCTTCAATTTGGTAGTCAGTCTAATACCTCTTCTCTCCCGCACTTTCCTTTGGAGCCTCCCAAACACTGAGCTAGCTCTGGCAATGCATGCATCAACCTCGTTATCCATGTGTACATCCCTGGAAAGTGCACTGCCCAGGTGAGTACACAATACAGTCCACAATATTCACAACTGTCCATCTTTTTGTTTTGGCAGTGCAAACGGGAGACACTGAAGACAACGAAGTATGTGGAGCTTGTGATCGTGGCAGACAATCGTGAGGTAAGTTCACCACCAAACTCCCTCGAGGAAATTGGAGAAAGAGATTTGGGTCGTGTGTTTGCCATGGGTGATTTCATTGTCTCACAATAGTTTATGAGCATTAGCAGCCTCACCAAACAATCTTCTGAGGCAGTAGCACCACGGACAGCAGAAAGGTTTCTTCAATGACTGTAATCTCTAGTTGGGTTCAGCTATTTAAGAAAAACAAATTGGGAAATGATGGCGGATGCTAGTTTAATTCTCATTCTGTTCTGTAAACAACTTAATGAAGTAAAGAAAGTCTTCCTTCAGTGGACCCATGAGCTCCTTGGTGTGGGTTCTCCCTTCAGTGACACAGTGCGACCCCTCCACTCCTCATCTTCCCAAGTGATTTCTGTCCATGCCCTCCCCCAAACCCACATTCATGATTCCAAAGTCCTCAAAAACACTGTTTGATTATTCTTATTGCCAACATTGATTTTACTCTTTAAATTAAGTTTCAGAGACAAGGAAAAGATGTGGAGAAAGTTAAGCAGCGTTTAATAGAGATTGCCAATCATGTGGATAAGGTGAGTTCTTCTTGAGATAATTAGCTCTTGAGAGTTATATAAATGTTTGAGGATGGGGCTGAGCTGATTCAGAGCCTTGCATATTATTAACAAGGCAAGCATTTTGCTTTCTTATCCCAAACCTGTAACCCTGGCAAGTAAAGACAATAGGGAACATCAAAGCCAGTCTACTCTCCATGAGGTATGTGAGAGCCCTTTAGTTCCTTCTCCTAATATATACCCACTGGTCCATCAACAGTGGCAATCTAGGGTAGCCCCTGCAAAAGGTCAGGTTCATGTGGTGGAAGCATGGCATCCTAGGGAGAGGGTTGGATTTAGAATCAAGAGAAAATGAAGTGTGTTGACAACATTTAGTGATTTAGATTAGGAAATTCTGGTCTACCTTCATTTAAACACTTTTCTTCAACTGAACTTGATTTCAAAATGCGCTGAAGGATGGGACAAGGCAGCCCTTTAGAGAATTAACTGCTGCTGGGAGGCCAACTGCTGGTTACAAGGTACCCTTTAGCTACTTTATGCAAAGTAATTCCTACACCCAGCAAAATAAGTATGTGAGGAATGGGGCAAACAAATTTGTTGGTACTTTAATGGAAAAAGGAAAAAAGTCGATAGATGGTTGTGAAAATTCAAAAGTAATTTATCTTTAATTACCTTAGGAGTCAAGGAACTCCAGGAGAGGTGTGCTATTTTCTGTCCTCCTAAATGTTAACATAGGAATCTTGGATAAAACCTGAAACCAATCTCCTCATCAGAGAAGCCAGGCCCAGACGTCATTGCATCCCTGACCTCAGCCAGACTACTGATCTCCATCTGCTCATAGAAGCCAGGAATTTCAGGGGAGGTGAAAGGGAGGGAGATATTTTGTGAAGAGGTCATGGGAAGGAGGATGCCAGTCTGAACTTTTCAAAGCATACATTCCTCCTAAATTCAGACTCAGTCAAAGCCTCAAGAATTCTGGCCTCAAGATAAGACAGGATTAGGCCTGGCGAAGGAAACTCTGAGTTAGATAAAGCCATGATGGCTAATATTTCATACCTGGGTGCTTGGATTTTTGGAAACACTATCCTTTATTGTGTCTGGACACGGGTTCCTAGAAGAGTTGAGATTTCTTACGGGCTTGTGATACTGTTAGACTTAGCCTTTAGGTGTCAGGGAGAACTAGTTTCATATCTGATCTCTGACTTTTACTGGCTTATGGGCCTTAGCAAGCCATTTAATGTCTCTGGGCCTAGGGAGCCTTCCTAGGGCTTGCCTATAAGTCTTCTTATATGCTTTTTAATAGAAAGAGTATTACTGATTCTCCGAGCAGTGTCTAGTAGGGCAGCCTGTGTATGTGGGGAGATCATCGCCATTCACTTCCTGAACAGCCTCTCTGTGCCAGGAGGTCAGGGCTGACCTGGCGTACTCAGGTTCACATTAAATGGCAGCTATTGTGATGCCGAGGAACTTTCCAGAACTCACAATGACAGACACAGTGGTTTGGAAGAAGGAAGGAGTGAAAAAAGGAAACCAAGTATTATGTACCTACTGTATACCAGACCCTGTGGCCTTCTGGAGTCACAGCCATACATGGAGAATAAGGTGAGGCTGGAACCAGGGACACTGTAACTCAGACACTTTGGCTCTTGGTAAATTGTGAGCCTCATATCAGCTGATGTGGAATGGAGAAAAGAAAATTCCAGCCTGATTTACCAAACAGCGAGACGGTGGCCAAGGTGATCATCCCTGAGGAAGGAGAAGCAACTTGGCAAAGGAACAAAGCAGTGCATTTTGAGTCCGAGAATCTATATTGGAATCTCATCCCTAACCTATTCCCTCTGTGATCTTGAGTGGGACACTGCCCTCTCTGAGTTTCAGTCATCTCATCTCTAAAGTGATGGGGCTGGACAAAATAGTCTCCAGGTGCCTACTCGCTCAAAATCAATGAGCCTGTGACCAAACTTCCAGGGGTTTTCCTTTGAGCTGGAAAAGAATCACCTTAATATTTTCACTTCTCATATATTTGGGTACTTTAAAACAAGGGGTTCTTCACCACAATCATCCATGATCACTTAAAAATATATTTTGATACCAGTATGAAAGTATAATTGTTTTCCTTTGTTATCCTAAGTTATTCTGAGAAAGAGTGCATAGCTTCCATCAGACCACAAAGGGCAGCCAGGACAGACTCGAAAATTAAGAACCACTGCTTTAAAGAGGAGAGTCTCACATCCTGGTTAAATTACATTTGTGTTTATTGGGTCAGAGAGGGATTGATGAGTTACCACTCAATAAGGTGATTCATGAAGTCCTACTTTTTAACCTTTAAGCTTAAGGTTGCAGGTGACCCACCCAAAGAAGGCCACATTCTCCAAAGATGGATACTAGTCTCCAGATTGAAGTTGTCAGGCAGTGGAGGGACCCAAAGTAGGCATGTGCCTAATGACGGACTGCATAGGATGAGTGTCATCAGAGAACTGTCTAATCAGAAGCAATGTGGACTTGTTACGTGGCAACAGTGAGGGATAGATGATGGGAGTCATCAAGATTCATTCTTTCCCTTGCTCAACATCAAGAGATCTGAGTGAGGTCTACTATGTTTGGTGAACCCACTGGGGAAGACACATGGGAGTACATAGACAAGAGTCTCACAGGATGGGCAGACCTGGATCATGGGGTCTTGGATCAAGAACTGGAAGGCCTTTAGTGGCCATCACATCCAACTCTTTCATTTTACCAATTAGGAAACTGAGGCTCGTTAGCATCAGGGTCTGTAACTGGCTTCTGAGACATTAAGATAATGAGCTACCACCAAACATCGTCTGGGAATTTGTGACTTGGGCTCCAGCTCGCTAATGTCATATGATAACAATAATCTTCAAATCCTCTAAATTTCCCAAGTATTTTCATTCCCACATGGGATGCTTCTTCCCTTCCTAGCCTGAACAAGCTCATATAATACAGATTGGCAGCTTCTCCTTCAGTGTCCCAGGCTCATGGAATGCAGCAGTTGGACAGTCCTTCATTCCTGCCCAGACACCCACCAGTGCCAGGGACTGCTGGAACCTTGACCCCAAGTAAGACTGCTCTTCATGAGCTCCAGCCCAGGGGGTGACTGTCAGATTACCTTTGCCTCCATTATAGCTATGTTAAGAGCCACTGATGTTTATAGAGTGCTTTAAGCTTGACAAAGTGTGTTATGAACATTGTCTCCTTCTCCATCTGGGGAAGAATTGCAATTTATATGTAATTGCAATTTAAATGGAGTGTAGGCTGCCTATTGACCAATTTTTCCATCAACAAAATAAGGCAGTTGGACCATTGCAGTGGTCTCCTCCCACTTCATCTTTGCCATCATCATGGCAATGGGAGTTACCTAAAGTATAGGTCTGACCACTGGCTCTAGTGGCTTCCCACTGCCTCTCAGATAAAATATGAACTTTCCTCCTTTGGAAATGAAAGCACTTCACAATCTTGTTTCACCCTCAATTTCCAGGCTAATTATATGTTGCGCCTCCTAATGCACTCTGGGTTCCTGCCAATGTGGTCTAGTCAATTTCTCCAACCTCTTACCAATGACATCCCACCTCCCACCTCCAGGCCTTTGCATTCCCACCCACATCCCCACTCCAGCATTCGAATGCTGTCCACCTTCACCTCTACCTCATGGAGTCCATCCAGTCATGGAGCCCCCAGCTCCCTTTAGGATGGGCTTGAGGGCCACCTTCGTCAAGTCCATTCTTGATCCCTACAGACGCTAGATCTTGATCTTAGAAAAGGGACTTGAGGATACAGGGGGACAGACTTGAGAGGCTTTTCCATAGATGCAATGATTAAAGCCATGAGTATTGAGTCAGAACATGTTCCTGGGATTTCACTGATACAGGGAACTCTCAGATGAGGGTTTTCCCTCTTCCAGTGCAGGTTGGCACCTTCTCTGAAACTTAGTGATTTACTGAGAGCATTGCCAATGTCACAAAACTGATATGTGTCAGAGGAAAGACTTGACCCCTCATCCTCTGACCCCAAGGCTGCCACTATACCCTCTTCACCAGACTCCCTTGTACCTGAGAGCAGTAAACCATGGAAATGGGAAATCCCATCATTAGGATGGAAAGCCTCTGGATTTGTAAGCAGCCCTCCTAAGGACGAGAGATAGGAATAATTAGCTCTTTACAGATATCGACTAATTAATCCCTACATGACATTGTTCCTGGGAGGGCATCCTTATCTCCTCTGTACAGAAAAGGCTGCAGAGGGTGAAATCAGAATTGGATTCTGAACATTTCTGACTTGGAATCCTGGGCTCCAACCACCATTGCCTTGTGGGTGCAGAGCCCTCCATCACCCTGAGACAAGTACCTTCTAAGATAGGGAGGAGCAAGACTGAGAGCAGAATGAGGCCTGGCAAAGACACGCCTCAGGAATGTAGAAGACAAGACTTCATTGAGGAAAAACCAGCCCTGCCTTGTCCATCAGTCAATCAACAGGCATTCATTCAATGATTACTCTGTACGTGCTAAGGAGAAAGGAAAAGAAGGAAAGACAAGGAAAGACAAAAGCCCTCAAGGGGCTTCCATTATAATGGATTTGCCCTTTATTGCCTGTGTGACCTTGGGCAAGTCACTTGCCAATCTGGGCCTCAGTTTCCTCAACAAAAAAGTGAATAAGCTGGGCAATAGGATCTCTGAAGGCTCCCTCCATGGTCTTTTGCTCCTGAATCAGTATTTTTCCTCTACTGGAAACTCACCTGGGCTTTTGTCATTGTTCATTGGCGTGGGTGCGGAAGGATTTTCATTTGTTCTTGTCTGGGGATGCTCCCTAGATGGCATCAGACACATGAGCAGGGCAGGATACTGAAGAAGCTGAGAAATGGGGGGCCATCAGACTTTCAGGACCCTTGTGCTCCCAGAATCATGACAAACAAAAGAAAGATTTGCTAATGATCATATATTTGCATAGAACTTTAAGACTGGCAAAGCCCTTTTTATAATGTCATTTCCTTTGATCCTGGGGCAAGGGTTCAAACCATCTTCCAAAATGAGGAAACTGAGGCTGACTGGATTGGCCAGGATCACATGGCTAGCGAGTGTCTGAGGATGGATTTCAACGCCCATCTTCCTGATGCCAAGTCCAGCCAGCTCTCTCACATCTCACCCCTGCCCCTGCCCCAGGTGCCTCATGATCATCCTTGCAATGAGGCTTTCAGCACTCAGCTGGGCTGGGCATCAGACAAAGGAACAAGGGCCAGCCCCAGGCCCAGGCTCAAAGTTTTGCCCATTTTCAGGTCCTTGAACTTGGCCCCCTAAACCATGAGAAGACCCTGGCCTAGAGCCTTAATGTGCCTTAATGCGCCTCAGGAAAGAAACCCCAGGGCAGCTTCCCCTCAAAGTCACTGGATTCTTTTTACAAGCATTGGAAAGGACAAGATGATTTAATGACCCTTTTACAACAATAGCTCCCGCAGTTCTTAGAAAAACATGGAAAAATGATCTGTGACGAGGCGGGACTCACAAAGCTCTGCCTCCTGTCCCCTTGCCTCCTATTTCCTAAGACCTTGTGGGCCCCACTGAGGACACTTTTCCCCCAAGGGGCCCAGGAAGCTCTTGGAAGATATCTCTTCAGAGGAGGGACCCAAGAGTAGATCTCGCAAAGAGACTCAGCACTCCCCCTCCCATTCCAGAAAGAACAATGACCATAAGGGTAATCGATGTGCCTGCTTGCTTATTGCAAGAGCTATAAGGCTTGCAAAGTGCTGGGCCTGCCTCTTTGGGGATCTCCGTCACAGGCATGGAGGGTGACTGAACCCAGACTCCCCCAGACAGTGGGAGAAAGTGGCTCTCTCTCTCCTCCCTTTCCCTGGGCCTTCTCTTCTGCCATGGAATACTCCTTCACACCACTGTTCTCTCCCTCTGCACACGAACTCACAGATTCCCATGGGCTCAAGGGTTCTCTCAGCCAATCTGACTCCTGTAGCAGAGGCTTCCACAGCCATCTCTCCATTTCTTCACCATGGCCAGGCCGGTACCCAACCACCTCTGCTCCCATGGCCAGCCCTGGTCCTGATTCTCCTTCCCAATGCCATTCAGGAACCCTGGGAATACCTGAGAGCTGTGTATCCTCCTTTCTGGTCTTCCTCAACCTCCGGTTTAGACCAGACACCAGCTGAGGTCTCTGTCCTATGAAAGAAGAGTATGAAAGGTTATGGGCATCTAGATTCTGGGTTCTTATTTATTCATTTAACAATAGTGGGAGTCAAACATGCAGTGTTAGGCAGGCCCAGGACCCTGCTAAGAAATGTAAAAGGTGTTCAGTGAATTTAGAAGTGCCATTTACTCCCAAGGAAACCCTTTCCTTCATCTTTCCAAACAAACCAGTGCTCAGCCTTGACATGAGTGCAGAAGGGCTCCCCATTCTTCCATCTGCCCCGTGATTCTTCCTTTGTGTGGACATGGCCTGGAAGCCTTTGCTGGGCTGTAACTTTATGTGTTCATGCAGTAATCTTTATTCTAAATGAGGCTGATGCAAAGCCTCCCAATCTAGTGGTAAAACGATAAAGGACTGGGATGAGGAGTTAATCCACAACATTTGTAGACTGTCTATCCTACACGCCTCAGCACACTGTCAATATTCATTAGGCTCTGATATTACAGGAAAAGGGGATTAAAAAGAGGGAGACAAGTTGAGATCTATTTTCATAAGCTCCTTGATTTAGAGCTAGAAGGACCAGAGAAGCCATTTAGTCACACACACACACACACACACACACACACACACACACACACACACACAACAACCCTCATTTTGCAGGGGATGGAATTGATGGGAAGAGAGGCCAGGTGATTCACCCAAGGTCACCCCAGTTAGAGACAAATCTGAATCCTGGTCTTCCTAACACTCTGCCCCTCAGACTGACCTATAAAGGAGGCTCAGGCTTCTGCCCAGTGTCTCTAATACCCAATACACCAAACCCAGCCCTCAAGATAACAAATGCAAAGAGCCACCCTTCCCAGTTTGAGGTCAAGACTAAGGTGTAAATATGACCCCAGAGAGAAGGTTCTGAGTCCAAAAGAGAGACTGCAGAAGATCTGCCCTAAGGCACTTGAAAAAGAAAGGGAGGGAGGTCTCATGGAGATGGCCCCTGGCCTTCAGCAGATCTGATGTGGAGATGAAGTAGGTCAGGTTCGAGGCTGGCCAGTGAGTAGCACAGGCCAGAGAACGCATGACAGGAGGAGCTATGAGTCTGAGTGGAGAGAGTGTGGAAGAGGGGATGGGGATGGGGGGGAGCGGGGGGAGAGGAGCAGTGGCATCAGTCTGGGGAAGGAAGCCTGGAGGCAGGTTCTAAAGGCACCCCCAACACCACCCAGGAGAGGGAACAGAGAGCCACTGAATGTCTTTGTTGGGGGAGCAACCCCATCAGAACTGTGCTTCAAAATGATTTTGGCAGCTCTGGAAAGAATGGATGGGAGAGAGGGAGACTGGAGCTGAGGAGGGAAATCAGGGAGCTGTGGAGCAGCCAAGGCAAGAAATGATAAAGGACAAGGGTTGTAAACAGAGGCGGCCACGCATGGGGAGCAGGGAAGATGTAAGAGAGCCAGGGGAGGCAATGGATGAGAGTCAGAAGCTCCAGGAGGAGCTGGCGCTAAGGCCGCCGTGTTGTTCTCTGTTATTCACCCATTTTTTTCAGTCCTCTCTTACTCTCCATGACCCTATTTGGGGTCTTCTTGGCAGAGATGCTAGAAAAGTTTGCCATTTCCATCTCCAGCTCATACAGATAAGGGAAGTGAAGCAAACAGGGTTAAGTGACTTGCCCAGGGTCACACAGCTAGTAAGTGTGTGAGGCCATATTTGAACTCATGAAGACGAGTCCTCCTGACTCCAGGCCCAGCGCTTTAGCTCCTGCACTACCTGGTTCCCCTTAGAGAGAGCTGTTTGGGCAAGTGGAATGGTATGGACAGAAGCCACATTGCAAAGGGTTAAAAGAGTGAGGAATGTCAGGGAATGGAGCTGAGTGGGTTGCAAAGTGTTTTTACAAGTTTACCATAAAAGGGAATTTTCACAAACTATGCTCTAATAGCTTGTCCAATTTCTTTAGTTTTACAGGCCGCTGAACATTCGAATAGTATTGGTTGGAGTCGAAGTCTGGAATGATATTGATAAGTGCTCCATCAGCCAGGACCCATTCACAAGTCTTCATGAATTTCTAGACTGGAGAAAGATGAAGTTGCTACCTCGTAAACCCCATGACAACGCCCAGCTCGTAAGGTGAGGGGGCTGGGCTTCCCTCTCTGCTTAAAGAAATAGAATAGGAAAGAAGCAATCAGACTCTGAACAATTAGCAAACCAGCGATATCATGGAGAACAGACTGCAAACTGCGGCGCATTTTTAGTTCCACCTCCTAAAGGAGGCCCCCGCTTCAGCTGCTGAGGCTTCTCCCCAGCCCTCAGCAACCAGATAGCCTCTTGCCTCTGTCCTGAATACACTAACATGTGAACATGTCTCCCTATTAGAAACACAGATTCCCTTACTGCAAACGGACACTTGCAAATTTGGTTTGGTGTCCCCCCCCCCCCAACCAGGCACGGTGGCTGGCACGTAGTAAGCATTTAGTAAATGCTTCTGGCTCAGCTGGCATGTCTTTCCTTTCCACGGAGAGATGGAAAACTATCAGAGAAAGTATGGCTTCCACAGTCACCCCTCAACATGGTGACATCATTGTCTTTGGGTAAAAGGGGAGGGTGAAGATAACAGTACAAAGAAACATCCTGGAAAGATTGTGTCAAAGGGAAAGGCATCGAGAAAACAGGTTTAAAATAGAGAAATGCAAGGCAACCTAGGTCACAGGGACATAGCTCGAGAGCTGGAAGACAAGATGGCCACCGTCTGTCCAACACTCTCACAGATGGGGAAACCGAGGCTTCAGATGTTAAGTGTCTAGCCCAAGGTTACTCAGGTGATAAGACGGCAGGGCCAAGATTCCAATTCAGACCCTGGGACACCAAATAAAGCACTTCCAACTGAGAGTTAGCTATGTCTGTTAAGTCACCCTCATTGGTCCCATCACCATAGATGGCCAATGTCTGAGGTTTCCCAAACTCTACTCTGTCTTAACTGCCCAAAGAGCCTTACACGCACACACACACCATCAAAGCAGAACCCACAGCATCCTGGAGTCATGGGTCCCCTAGAGAAGTTCAGTGGCCTTCACTGTGTCCCATGGTGGGACTGATGGCTTCTATGTGGAGAGTGACATAGACTCACTCAGTGTGGCCCCTGAAGGGGAATCCAGTAGCATGGGGTGAACCTTTCCAAAGACTGGACTTCAGCTTAAGCTAAGGGCAGATGCCCTAACAAGGGTGATCCCACAGTGGCCTGTGCAATGTACAGGGGCTCAGACTGGGTTACACACACACACACACACACACACACACACACACACACACACACACTACACACCCCTTCGATCAAAAGCTAGTTACATTGGAAATGTAGAAGATTCTTTGTTCAGGAATGGATTTGACCAGACATGTTCCTTTCACCCCAGAGATTCTGTGATTCTAGGTCACATCTTCACAGAGCTCTTCCATGCAACAAAAGAATCTCAGGATTATCCATATATGTGTATTTTCAAATATGCCAAGTGCCAGTCAACCTTGGCACAAGGAACTGGACTGCATATCGTATCATGTTACCTTTTTGTAATTACATAAATGCATCCTTTCCGTTGAACACTCTTAGCTATGGGAAGCAGGAAGACTCACCGTTGTACCTAACCTCACACACACTTATTAAGAGCCTTCTAGGTGCTGAGCACTGTGCTCAGAACATTCTTGTGAAGAAGAAAGCTAGAAGAAAAGGTGAGCCTGGTCTTAAAGGACTTTGGGGCCTCAGGGCTTCCTATGTCTGTACTTACACCCAGACTCCGCTGCTTTTTTCTGTGATCTATCACTTGTCAAATTTAAATCAGTCATGACTTTTAAGTGAGTTCTGAGCCTGGGTGGTGCACTAAACAGAAAGGGAAAAAGAACGCTGTTAAGCAAGAAAACCAAAGTGTGGCCTTCAAAGGACCATTTTCAGCTGATTTAGTCCATTCCACAGAATGCAGGCCTTTTGAGATGGACAAGAACTCAGAGAACATTTGGTCCAACCTATACTTAAGCCAGAATCCCCTTCACAATGTAACAGGTTGTGGAATCTCTCCTTGAAGAGGAGGAGCCTACTGCCTCTGGAGGCTGCTCATCCTCATCTGGGAGGGCTCTCATTAGGAAGTTTTCTCTTATATTGATCCTCCATCTGCCTCTCAATGCCTTCTGGTCATTGCTTCTACATTTCCACAGGCCTGCCTATCCTTCATCTTGGCCTTTCAGTGGGGTTACCTGGCCAAAGATTTCTTTACAAAGGGGATAAAGTCGAAAGTTCACAAAACAACCTTTCAGATTTTAGATTACATCCATTTCCAGGTAAATTGTTATATTATTTTTCCTTTCCCAGTGGGGTTTACTTCCAAGGAACCACCATTGGAATGGCGCCCATCATGAGCATGTGCACAGCAGAGCAGTCCGGAGGTGTAGTCATGGTAAGCAAAGGGAGCAGAGGAGGGACTTGACCCACAGAGACTTTCCCCTTTTCTCCACTACGACAACTTTACAAATGTGATCATTGCCCATCAAGGACATAAAGGCTCCTTCCCTATGTCTTTCCAAGTTCAATTACAACTCAAACTCCAATTATTCCCCTGTTCATATATCTACCCAAATCTCTTTAAAATCATTGATGATGCATGACGAATTGAAATTGGTGGAGAGTGAAAGAAAACTCGTCACTGGCCCTATCTCTGTGATTCAAAGTGGATCTGTAACGTCTGGTCAAACCATTCACCTGTGGGAAACTGAGGCTTGTTAAGACTTGGGAAGAGTAGCCATGGCTGAGTGTGCACAAAGTCTGGCCATTTAGGTTTAGCCAAAAGTTGTCACTGGAATAGTCTCCAAGAATCATAGTCCAAGGCCTGGGGTTTTTCATTATTTGCCATCATAAATGCCATCGGTACCTCCAGGCTGATGGACAATGCCCCTCTGTGTCTTGGAAAGAGGGTTTAAAAGGCTGATTGTTGTAATAAGGGTAATTCTCCAGTGTTTCTGTTGTGTGTTTATGTCAGAGGACAGGTTGGGGTGCAGAGCACAGTAGAGCCTTGTTTCCTCTGGATTTAGGGGACAGCTAGGGTTGATGTGCTACTGCCCAGGGGAGGGCTGCCAAGTCCTGTCAAAGGAGTATATGCGGCATAATCGCCCTGTCTGTGCTTGGTCTGAATATTTAGTGCTCCGACAGGGAATATTCTTAGCCTGGCCTTCTGTCTCCATTAAACAAACAAAGTCTTGCCCTTCCAAGGAACCTTTAAAAATCTCACCACATTTTTAAGGAGAGTATTTCAAAAGATCCAGTTGTATGGCAGGGAGTAAAGGGCTGTTTTCCATAATCTTGTAATTCCTCCTGACATATTTAGTTCCTCAGCTTATCTTCCTCATGAGCCTATGTGGCAAACTTTTCCCATCTGATTTGGGTCATAGTTAGAAGCTAACATAGACACACATCTCAGGGACAGATGAATGGGGCTTACAACCAAGGTCTCAGCCCTCACAAAAATCATTTCAGTCTATCAGTAGTGAATAATCATTTCTTAAGCACCTAATATGTGCTAGGCATTATGCAAAGTCCTGGGGAGACAAAGAAGGCAAGAGACAGTCCCTCCTCTCAATCTTGTCTTGGTGAGTTTTCCTTGGACCCAGAGACCTTCTGTGCTAATGCAGCTGTGGAAGGGCATCGCTGGTAAATGCGGTGCCCTCGGGACCAGGTTAATTTCTAGGCAGCTCCAAACTACATTTCTCTTATAGCAAAGCCTATAGAATTTTAAAGAAGGGAGAAATCCCTGATCTGTAACTCTGTGACAATTCATTATTGACTTTACAATCCACTAAAGTTAATTTGAGAGAGAGAAACAGCTTAAATCAAATCTTCGCTCTTCACAAAGTCTTATTCCGTGACAATTAAAATTTCTAGAGACAAACTCAGATTATTAAGGAGTTTGTTTTGACACATGTCACTTGGTCTGTCTTCAAACACTCTGCCTGTTTCCTTCTCCAAAAAAGCTGCAGAAAAGTGTCCCAGCATAATTCAAATAATCTAAAAAGAATATTCTGGGCCAAGACTCTGGGACTGAAGATTCCACTTAATGATCAGAAGATGTATTCTGTTCATTTATCATCCAGCACCAGTGAGGAGATGGCCTTTAAAGCTTTTAACATCAGGCAGGGGGAGGTGCTAAGTGACTTTGGGATGCCAGGCATCCCAAACACAAGTAAGTTTGGAATCTTGACCGTGCCCAAGAGAAGACCACCAGTTGATCAAAGCACTCAGACTCTCCTATTCCTCCTATGCCTTTATGGCTTAAAAAAGTACATTAAGGTGATTTATAGCCATGAAATTGCTATCACCCCATATATTCAAGGCCTAAAAGAAGTCCTGGAGAGAGCAAGGAGGACTTTTATTATGAGCCAAGAGCATGCCTCTGACCCTGGGGTCTTGGATGGATGGATGGATTGATTGATTGATTGATTGATTGATCAGAGTGCTCTGGTGAGCTGTTGGACCCTTGCTCTGGCTTCCCAAGGCTGCAACCCTTCAGGCTATCTGAACTCACTTGACTCTGATTATTGACAAATGCCGTGTACCAAGGTGGCCACCTAACCAGTGAATATTTCTGAAGCACCTACTAAATGTACCAGGTGCTGTGCTAGGAACCGAGGGGGTCACAGAGATAGAAGTTACATAGTTCCTGTCCCCAATTTCTAGGCAAGCTCCAAACTACATTTCTCATATAGCAAAGCCTATAGAAGTTTAAAGAAGGGAGAAATCCCTGATCCGTGACTCTGTGACAATTCGTTATTGACTTTACAATCCACTAAAGTTAATTTGAGAAAGAGAGAGAGACTGCTGAAATCAAATCCTCACTCTTCTTCACGTCTTATTCCATGACAATTAAAATTTCTAGAGATAAACTCTAACCTAATGATGAGGAAATATTTCTTTTAGCTGCTTCTGAAAGAGATGATCAACATAAAATCAAATATGCAGGTAAGAAGCCCCCATCCCCACCCAGCCCCTGACATACTCTTCTAATGCCTTATGGAGGCAAGAAGGCAGCACTGGATTCTCAGATAATGCTTCCAGGTTGGCAAAGCATGTTACCATTATCTCATTTCAGCCTCACAACAACCCTTGGAGGTAAATGCCATTATTGTCCACCTTATATAGAAGAAACTAAGACTGGGAGAGGTTAAATGACTTACCCAGGATCATGTCACTAAGTGTCCAAGGCAAGTTTGAACTCAGGTCTCCCTAACTCCAATCCTACACTCTGATATTGTGATGCCACTGAGCACCAGAGCACATGAAGCACTGGACTTGGATTCACCATACAGAGAACTCCTTGTGAGAAGCTCAGATGGGTTCACATTAGAAATAGAGTTTTGTTCATGGCTATGAAGCTCAAAGTGACCCTTGGCCGTCTGCTTTGCTGATGCACCCCAAGGACCGCTGGGATTTCCCATGTGGTCTTTGCTGATGTCAGCACTCCTGGAAGGTGAGCGCAAGAGAGCAGGGACATCTGTCTCACTCTTGTCAATGAATTCCCATCACTTAGCACAGTGCTTTGTACAGAGTAGGTGACTTCATTCTTTCGCTTTTACAAATTGACAACTCACCTATAAGTTGTAGACTTTGGTATTTGTCCAGGAACAGAGTTCCTAAGAGCTTAGCTTTAGTGCAGGTAGGGACCTCAGATCATCTCATTTTAGAGATGAGGAAACTGAGCTCCACAGAAATCAAATGACTTGGCCAGGGTCACACAGCTAGGGAGAGTCTAAACTGAGATTCGAACCCATGTCCCTGTCCAAGTTGGGTCTGCTTGCCTTGATTTCCCTGATCCAAGCCCTCAAGGTCCCAATGGGTAAGAGGAGGACATGAGCCTAGGGGGTCTCTGGCTCCAAAGTCAGCTCTCTGCTTACAGGATGATATATACCATACTCCCTCTCAGTATCTGATTGTTGTTCTCCTATTCCCACGATTTCCCTGGTATTTGGAACTCCCGGTAAGGACACTCTTTCTACCTATGCTTTCTACTTATCAGAACCTACAATTTAGTCTTACAGGATTGCCAGGTCCCTTGAGCAGTTAATTCACTTCCCTGGGGCCACCCACACAGTAAGTTTATATCAAAATCAGCACTCGAACTCAGGGCCTCTTGACTCTGACCTGCACTCCACCCACTGTGCCACACTGCCTCTTATTATGGAAATAATCCCCCCTCAACAGTTCATTTCAAACCCCTAGACATTGTGCAATCCCCAAATCCCAGGAGGAGATCATTGTCCTTATTAAGGGCACATTCCTTGGATTTTCTCCAAGAACATGATAGCTGTGACTTCCACATGCCCCAGTTACAGTCTCCTCTCCTCACCGTATATTCATAAGGTTCACTTCAGCAGAAAACTCCCAAATCCAAACAGAGTAATGTGCCAGGAATTTCATCAGTTCTCAGGATAACACTGAGTTCTTTCCCATGCCGCTCCTTTCTGCTGTTAGGGAAGGACAGGGAGTTTTCTTAGTCCATATGTCTTCCTTGGTCCACTTAGAAACATCAGCTCAGTGAGGGGTTCCCAGCTGGTAAAAAGAAGAAAACACCCGTGGTTTCTTGGGTACCCTCTTATTTAAGAGAAACACAAGGAAGAGCTTTAATGTCAGGGACGATCTATTTTTTCCCCAAGAGAAAAGTGTTGGCTTCCTGAGTCTGATTCCTGAAAATCAGAAAGGTCTGAATTCAAATCCAGTTTTACTTTGGGCAAGTTAACTTGTTTGCCTCAGTTTCAGCAACTGTAAAGTGGGGATAATAATAACAGTTACCTCCCAGGGTTTTTATGAGCGTAAAAATTAAATAACATTTGTAAAACATTGATCGTGGTGCCTGGAATGTAGTAGGCACTCTATAAATTCCTGTTCCCTCCCCCTTCTCTTTTCTCTTACTCCCACCCCCACACATACTTCCCACTCCTGCCCAGGACCTTGCAGCAAAAATTTCCTTTCTCTTCTGTTAACACAAACATCCCCTCATCAATTCATGACATTCTCAGAACTAACTGGCCGAGAGTAAAGTATTTCTACAACCTAGAAGCTGGAATATTGCTCTTCAGAGAGGTTTGTAAATTATGCTCATTAATTAACAAACCATCACTGACCCAGTTTAGTGAAACTAAATCCTAACCTCCTCATCTTGATTTTTAACGTCTGTGGGAGGAAATCTGGTTCTCTGCTAATAGTGGGTTCACCAAACTGTCATTAACACATGGAGAAATGACTTTGCTATAAATAATCTCTTTGTCAAATGTAGAATCCTAGAGCATAATCCTGAAAATCCAGAGCCACAGTCCATTTTCACATCCTGTCTCCTCTGTCCCAGCTTCAGCAGCTGATCAGGTCTAACTCAATTCCGTCTGTAATCTATGAAAGCCTATTAGAATAATAACCCCTGCCACCATTTATCCTGGATTGTCCTGAATGATCTAAAATGGTCTGGAGTTGGTAAAAACAGTCTTCTCCTTGCTCACTGTAACTCACCAAACCTACCCTTCTACATTTATTTTATGCTGGGATGATCCAGGACAAAAAGAGATTAAACTGGACCTTGATAAAATAGGAATGGTTGGTTCTTCTGCCCTCTATAGGAGAAAGTGAATTTATACAAATATGAATGTTATACAAATAGAATGATAACTTCTGAGGAAATTCAAAAAGTAGGATGAGGAAGATAGCACAAAGCATTTCAGCCTGAGGAAGGTGTGGAGAGGTCTCAAAAGAAGAAGAAAGGTCAGGATGGGCCACCAGGAGGCATCTCAGACTAACTTGACATTACAAGTACACAAACGATGCTTTTGATGCTTACTCTCGTACATGGGGCCCCAGAAAAACTGTCCTGAGCTGGAGATACTGTGTCAGCACACTAAAACCATAGAACATGAACCACCACCAGTGGATTTTACTCTGTCATCCATTCAGGAGACACATTAGCGTAAAATAAAAGAATTAATCAAATAGAATAAACAAGAGAAGATTGCAACCAACTCTCAACATGTGAATATGGGGAACATTCTGCCCCAGGTTACCACACTTCTAGTAGGGAAGGAAAGCTTGAAGAGAGCATGCGAGGCCCTATTGTCTCTATACATGTAAAGTAGACTCTAACTGAAAAGCTGTAGACAGTTACGAGTGAGCAAGGGGAAATGAATGCTGTGTTTCTCTCTTTCTTTGAGGATCACTCCGACAGCCCTCTTGGTGCAGCCGTCACCCTAGCCCACGAGCTTGGTCACAACCTGGGCATGAATCATGATACCCTGGAGCGGGGATGTCACTGTCAAGCAATGACTGATAAAGGAGGCTGCATCATGAACCCATCCACTGGGTGAGTAAATGCAATCAATACTTCTTGCTGCTGCCAGGCTCCCAGGGTCCCAATGTGGATTTCTCCTGTGAAACATTCCTGTAGAAGGTGTTCTTGAGTTTTCAGTCAATAGAAACTTCCAAAACCAAAGTTCTTGACAAGTAAAATAGTTAGCTGGGAGCTCCACAGTGCATATAGTACCTGGCCTGGAGTCAGGTAGACTTGAGTTCAAATCTAGCTTCAGACACTAAAAGTCTGGGCTGGTCACTTAGCCTGTTTGCCTCAGTGTCCCCATCTGCAAATGGGAACAATAATGGCACGTACTTCCCAAGGTTGTTGTGGGGATCCAATTAGATGATCTTGGCAGAGTCCAGCATGGCACCTGTGCCTGGCACGTAGTAAGTGCCATAGAGATGTCAGTTTGTACTTATCTTTTTTATCACTGCCACTCACCCCTGGGAGGGTCATGGAGACAGAAAGCTTTCCTCTAGGAGAAGCAGTGGCATATTTCTCCTTGTTGTCATTTGGAAAGCTGAGATTATAACCCAATTCAAACATATGTTTTAGATTTGATTCTGCAAAGGAATCATAGAATCGTAAAGATGGAGGCTGTCTAGCCAGGCTTCCCACCCAGTACAAGAATCCTTGATATTCTGTCCAGGGGAGAAGTGATTCAGCTGAATTCTGCCCATCATAAGGAGCTCACTACTTCACTGATTCTAGAACGTTCTAATGCCTTCTTCAGTAGCAGGGAAGGGCAGTCCTAGGAAGGAGAGTCATTCCCAGAACTCTGTCTGCTTCTGGGCACCACCATTCAGCAAGGATGTCAATAAGCTGGAGGGCATCGAGAGGAGGGCTAGCACAGTAGGGAAGGACCTTGAGCTCATAATGATTGATGGGGACAGGGAGACAGGTGGTAAGCTGGAGAAAGTAAGACTCCATTCAGCAATTAGACCTTTCTTCAAGTGCTTGAAAGGCTGCTGCATGAATGGGAGCTTAGTTTTGTTCTGCTTGGCCTCAGATGGCAGAGCTAGAAGGGGTGGGTGAGAATTACAAAGATACCAACTTCAGTTAGATGTCGGGAAAAGTCTCCTAACAAATGGGCTGCCACAGCAGGGAGGGAGTTCCGTTACAATGAGCAGTGAGCATTTAGAGAGCTCCTGTGTTTGAAGCACCATATTAGGAGCTGGGGATACCCACAGACTACCATCCTCCTCAGCTGAAATGTTTGTATTTCTAAAGATGTCTTTCTCTGTTTGCATGGTACATTCCCCCAATCAACTATGATCTATGAGGTATCAAAGTCAGGTAGACCTGAAGTCAAATCTTGAGACCTTTTGCCCTCTAAGATGAATGAACTCAACCTTCAGTTCTTCCTCTGTTTATTTTCTAGAGAGATTTTGGAGGCTAGCTGAGTTTGCCAAATTACTGAGAGATTTGAAGACCATGAAAGGCAGGGTTACACAGTAGATAGAAGCTTTGGAATCCACAAAATCTAGATTCAAGTTCTGCCCATAACATAGTTTAGCTGTGTGGTTCTGGGCAGGTTGCTTAACCTCCAAATGTCTTTGGCAATTCTCCTAATCAATCTAGAACGGAGACCAGTTTGTCAGACTATATTGGTGGAAGGAATTTCCTGCCCATCAAGAGTTTGCTACAGTGATAAAACCATAGGTTTCAACCCCCCAAAATGAAGACTATATTTTGATATTATTCTCAGTACTCAAATATTCTAACGGAGCTCCAGCATCATCAATGCAGAGTTCCATTAGTCCCTCTACCAATGTAGATTGCAGCTCAACCATGATTCCTTGTACTGTGAGCCTTGTATTCTTGTGTTCCTCTAAGTTTAACAGATGGTGGCATATGACATGTGATGTGTCCATCTACTGCACTGAAAGGCCTTCCTTGCTTCCTCTAGACATCATAAGGATATATGACACTTGACCAGTGTGTCTTCTCTTCCTACCCTTCATTTCTGGTCCAATGCCTTTTATCCCTGTTTTCAAAACTTCCTCAATGGTTTAATGTGACCACCTGCTCCCATGTGCCATGGGTCTCTCCATCACCCTCTGGGTGAAGGCCACTTTCTGCTCTTCTGAGGTTTTGGTCTTTGTCTCACTGCTGTGATCTCCCATTAGACTATAAGCTTCTCAAAAGCAGGAACTACCTTCTGCCTTTCTTTGAATTCCCAGTGCTTAGCACTGGATGAGCTTAATAATTATTAACTGATTCATTTCTATAAGTTCACACAGCAGAATGTTGGTATTCCAGAGGAAAGACCTGGACTCTGGAGAAGCGTGAGGTCTTGAAAAGGGGTTGGCAATTGGGAAGACGCTGACAAAAAGTTGCCAATGTGCCTAAAATAATCATTGAACTTAGCAGCAGTATGAGTTCGTTCCCAGAACTTTTCCCTTTGCTGAGCTCACACTTTTCAAAATCTTTTTTACTTAGTTGCTCATTTACTATTCCTTCCTTCCTGTTTAAAGGGTGGTAGCTTTAATTTGCTTCCATGGAAAGAAAGTTCACCATGAGGTTGGTGAATTAATCACAGAAGTCCAAAGAGATACAAAGGTCACGCCACCTAGTCAGCTCTCTGAAGCCAGCTGCCCACGGGGAAGTGATGCTGCTGCTGCTTCTCCCCCATCTTCCTTTTGTCCCTCTTTGTCTTTTGTTCTTTTAAGAGGACAGTGCAGATGGGATTCTGCTCACACAGGAAAACCACCTGCACTGCCTTGATTCTGGGCTGCCTTCTTATTCCAGGGAGGGGGCCTTGGGTTCTCAGAGGCCAGGCTGGTGGAGAACTAGCACTGATTGCTTTTACATCCTGGACCAGGATGGAAGAGCAGAATGGTTAATGGATTTGGTACCAGAGGAGCTGGCTTACACTTCAGGTCAGCCAACAGACCATGTGACCTTGGACAAGTGCCATCCTCTCTAAGCCTCAATTTCCCAGAATTGGCAGGGATGATCGGTAGGATCCCTCTCAGGTGCCACTTCTGCCACTTCTGCCACTTCTTCCATTTCTAATACCTCTAGCTATTAGTTTTCTCTCCTTCCTAACCACAGCCAAATGGAAACTTCAAGTATGAGCTTTGAGCAGAAGATAGGCCAGTCCTCCAAGGACCAGCTCCCCTAAGCAGGAAAGGACTCATTCAAGTCAATTCAACAAACACTTCTTAAACACCTGCTCTGTGTCAAGCACAGTGTGAGATGGTGGGAATGCAAAGAGAAAAATAGAAAACTATCTTTGCTCCCAAGGATCTTCCATTCTCTTAGAACATGTCATCAGAGAAGTAAATGCAGGAGGATTTGGGGAGGGAGAGAGAGCACCAATAAGTAGGAAGACTGGAGAAAATGTTGGGGAAGGGATTTCTAAGAGATGGAGTAGAGGAGGAAAGGCATTCCTGGTATGAGGCAGAAGGTGGGAAACGGAGCTCCAAGATATGATTCAGCAAGTAGAATAGGTTGACTGAAGGGCAAAAAGTGCAGGAAGGGGCATAAAAAGAAATGAATCTGGAAAGGTTGGTTGGAAGGAGATTATGGAAGCATTTCATTAAAAGATTGAGAGCTTTGTATTTTATTCTAGAGATTGTTCAAGATTTTTTCACTTTTATATATTTTTCATTTGTGATCTAAAACAAGCATTTTCATAACATTATTTATTTAAAAAGATTACTGTACATGAAACTGAAATGTATTAAGTGCAACTTGCTATTCCTTTTAAATATATAAAAAATTATCTTGTAAATTTCTTTTTTCTCTCTTTTTCTTCCCTCCCCACCCTCCCTAGAGATAGCTACCATTAGACACAAATAGATATATACGTAAAATTATTTTTATAAAAACTTATAGTTATCAGTTCTTTCTCTGGATGCAGATGGCATCTTTCTTCATGTCTCCTTTATAGTTAATTTGGGTATGTATAATGCTCAAAATGACTTGGTCATTCAAAGTTGTTCTTAAAACAGTATTGCTGTTACTATACACAATGTTCTTTTGATTCTGTTCATTTAGCTTTTCATTATTTCATGCAAGTCTTTCCATGTTTTTCTAAGATCATTGAGGTCATCATTTCTCATAACACAGTAGTATTCCATCTCAATCATATACCATAACATATTCAGCCATTCCCCAATCGATGGGCATCCCTGCAATTTCCAATACTTCACCAACACAAAGAAAGCTGCTGAAAACATTTTGGAACATGTAGGTTCTTTCCTTTTTTCTCTAATCATGTTTGAAAATAGACCTAGTGGTATTACTGATTCAAAACGTATAGGCAGTTGAATAATTCTTTGGGCATAATTCTAGATTGTTCTCTCAAATTGTTGGATCAGTTCACAATTCCACCAACAATGAATTCGTTACACCAATTTTTCCACGAAACCTCCAACATTTGTTGCTTTCCCCTTTAATCATTTTAGCCAGTCTAGTAGGTGTAAAATGATATCTCGAGGTTGTTTTAATTTGCATTTCTATAACCAATAATAATTTAGAGCATTTTTCACAAGTCTATAAATTGTTTTGATCTCTTCATTGGAAAACTTCCTGTTCATATCCTTTGACCATTTATCAATTGGAGAATGACTCATATTCACATATATTTATATTCATATATACATGCATATGTATATAATATATGCATGTGTTATATGTATATTATATATTCATGTATATTCATATATATGAATATGAGTCATTCTCCAATTGATAAATGGTCAAAGGATATGAACAGGAAGTTTTCCAGTGAAGAGATCAATATATATATATATGACAAAGTTATTTATGAATTTTAGATGTGAAACCTGTGAATGTGAAATCTGATAAAGAATCTGTAAAAAAATGTTTTCCCAATTTCTAATCTTGGCTATATTTGTTATATTTGTACAAAAACTTTTTCATTGAGTGTAACCAGAGTTACCTATTTGATGCCTAACTTTGCTCTCTGTCTCTTGTTTATTCATCAGTTGTTTACCTATCTATAAGTCTGATAAGTAATTTGTTCAATATTGTATGGAAATCCAAAAATAAGAGAAGAAAAAGAAAGAGAAAGAATCTGAATAGGGAATGAGGTAATAAAGCTATCTCTTTTTGCAGAAGATATGATAACATACTTGGGAAATCCCAAAGACTAAACTAAAAAATTATTTGAAACAATTAATAATTTTAGCAAAGTAGTAGACTATAAAGTAAATCCACATAAGTCATCAGCATTCCTATATATCACAAACAAAACCCTTAAAGAAGATATTATAAATTATATCCTATTTAGAATACCTCATTTAGACAGTATGAAATATCTAGGAGTACACCTGCCAAAACAAACTCAGGAACTATATAAACAAAATTATGAAAAAAAACCTTTTATACAAATAAAACCAGATTTAAATAAGTGGAGAAATATTAATTTTTCATGGGTAGGCAGGGTCAATATAATAAAAATGACAATTTTACCTAAACTAATTTATATATTCAACACTATCTCAATTAAATTACCAAAAAGTTATTTTACTGAATTAGAAAAAATAGTAACAAAATTCATTTTGAAGGACAAAAAGTCAAGAATATCAAAGGAAATAATGAAGAAAATATAAAGGAATGAGGTTTAGCAGTACCAGATCTCAATCTATATCATGAGGCAGTAATTATTAAAACTATCTGGTACTGAGTAAGAGATAGAAAGGTAGATAAATAGAACAGAGTAAAACTACAATTTACAGCATCAAATAAATGTAATAACCTTGTATTTGACAAGGGTGAAGACTTGAGATTTTGAGAAAAGAATTCATTATTTGGTAAAAAAAAAAATTGTTGGAAAAACTAGAAAGTAGTATGACAGAAACAGGGCGCAGACCAATATCTTGCAACATTTACCAAGATGAGGTCAAAATGGGTATGCGACCTAGATATAAAGAGATTACAAGAAAAACCACTCAGCAGAGAGCGTTTAAGTTTTCTAAGCAGGAGAGGAACACAGTCAGACCTGTGCTTTAGGAAATTCATTCTCGTAGAATGAATTTATTTCATTCTACATTCTAATGTACATCGTTCTAAATATATTTCCGATACAATTGGAAGCAGAGAAACCAAGGCTATTGCAGTCATTCAGATGGAAGGGAATGGGTTCCTGAGATACTAAGTGTTCATGTTAGTGTTCATAGAGAGAAGAGGGCCAATAGGAAAGGTGTTGCGGTTGTAGTTGGGGTGTAAGTTGTGGATAGACAACTACCCTTGTCAAATAATGAGATTAAGGGAGAAGGGAGAGAAAGAGGTGGCTGAGGAAGACTGAAGATCAAGAATGACTTTTAAATTGTCTACATGGGTGACTGGGAGGATGGCAGTGCCCTCAATGGAAAGAGGGAATGGGGGAAAAGAGAAGGGTTAGAAGGCAAGACAACAAGTTCTATTTCAGATATATTGCCTTTGAAAAACGAATGCTTCCATCCTAGTGGAGCTGTCCAGCAGATTGGAGAGAGAGCCAAGAAGTAACTATATAGAGAAGACTTTTGAACCCCTGGGAGCTGAAGAGATGGATCCTCAGGAAACAAAGATTTGAGAGGGAAAAGAACAGGGCCCAGGACAGATCTTGGGGGGGCACCCAAAGTTGGGGAGGCAGGATATGGAATGTGATCCAGCTAAGGAAACCAGGAGAGGCCTGACCAAAAGGGGTTGTGAGGAATCCATATGGTGGGGCGTACCTATGTCCCTGCTAATCACATGATTGGGGAGTTGGAGCTGCAGTAGGGCCAAAGAGACTGGGGGTCTGCACTAATTCTAGCACCAATATGGTGAGCCTCTAAGAGCAAGGAGCTGATGAACTGCCTCCATAGGGGTGAACCAGCCTTGATCAGAATTCGAGAAGGCCCAAGCTCCTTTGCTAATCAGCAGCTGTGACTATCCCGTGCATTTCCAGGAAGGGTGAGAAAGGGAGACTCGGGCTCCAAACAGATCGTGTGATCCAGTGCCCTCCTAGGACCTTCTCAGATGCAGAGCCAGGACCCCATTACCTGTGGCTCACTCAAAATAAATAGTCCAAAGTGGAACTAAGTCTGGGAGCCAAGCCTCCTAAGCCTGCGCCTTGGCTCCCGAGCAATGCCTGTATTGCGATCATTGTTATTATTAATGATAGGAATAATGATGGAGAGCACAGGCTGCTAGGCGGCACTTGGCCTCAAGTCAGGAAGATCTGAGTTCAAATTCAGATTGAGACACATTATCTGTGTGGCCCCAGATGAGTCACTGAATGTCTGTGAGCCTCAGTCTTCTCTTCTGTAGGATAGGAAGAACAACAGCAACTGCCTCCCAAGTTGTTTTGAGGATGAAGTGAGTTAATGTGGGTGAAGCACTTCTCAAAGCTCAAAGCCCCAGCTATTGTTGATAATCATGTGACTACTACTAACAATAATCCTTTCTGGGCCCCTTTAAAAGCTTTCTGTGCTCTTCACAGGCATTATCTCTCCTGAGCTTCATGGCCACCCTAGGGGAGGGGCTCTTATTACCCCCATGTTGCAGATGAGGAAACTGGGTCAGAGAGATGGCAGTGACTGAGCCCCAGTAACTCAGAGTTAGAGGCAGACTTGAGAGCCGGACCTCTGTCAGTGGGTGCATCCCTTCATAGATCAGGGTGGGCCTCTTGAGTACAGGGATTGCTTCAGTCTTTAGATTGGTTAACCCAGGACCTAGCCCAGTCCCTGACTCACTGGAGCCTTTTAATCAGTGTTTGCTGATTAACTAATTGATAGACTTCAATTCATTGGGCCACCAAATCCTGCCCCAGGAGCAGATGGAAAACAGGCAGTTGACTTAAGTGTTCCATGGCTTTCTAATTCCCTTGACAAATGCTATCAAATCCTTCTTTCCTGGGCTCACAGCTAGGGGATTATCTGCTGGTCCTGTTGGTTTTGAATTCTCAAAGAACCAAAAGAAAAAAGAGCATTTTTCCTTCTCTTTCCTTCTTTCTTTTTTCTTCCTTCCTTCCCTTCTTTTTTCCTTCCTTTTACCCTCCTCTTTTTTCCCTTTCCCCCCTTTCTCCTTCCTTCCTTTTTAAATAGCTCTCCAAATCTATCATTTTTAAAGCCCACTCATTCACAAATTCTGAAATCCTTTTGAGGACAAAGCTCACCACGACAATTTCCCCCAACAGTATTTGTTAATGAATCAGTCACCGAGATAGGATCCAAAGGGCAGGCGTCTTCACCCCGTCCCGGCCAGACCACGATGGCATCTCAGAGAGCATGCTTGGAGGGCTTGCTCCTCAGAATGTGGCCCATCCTGAAATACTGCTGCTCTCTAAGTGGGTGTGTGAGTGTGGTGCCCATGGGCTTTATATCTTTGGATAGTTAACATTTAAAACCTGTCTTGGAAATTACTTTTTGGCGAAAGTAATCTCCAGGGATAAGTGGGAAATTTAATCACTGTTGGACCTGTCCATTAATGAGCATTCTTGATCATGAGACCTAAGTGTGTGCCGTGTTTATGAGCCAGAAATATTCAAATGACTCTGCCCTGGCAGCAGAAAAGCCTTAGTCCTGTCTCAGAGGAGTGGGAGAAACACGAAGAAGAGGATGTTTGCCAAGTGTTCTGCAAACCTCAGACTGCTTTCTACAGGGCAGCTCTTTATTGTCATCAATCATGATTATTAGGTGGAGAGAGAGAAAGAAAGACAGACAGAATGAGAGGGAGACGGAGACGGAGAGACACAGAGACAGAGAGAGAAAGAGACAGAGAGAGACAGAGAGAGGGGAAGACACAGAGAAATAGAAAAAGAGAAAACATGTTTTCAGTGGTATAGGGAACTCCCAGTGAGAAAAATCCCTCTACCAATGAAAGCTGACAACTCTTTTGTCACTTTTAGCTTTAAAAACTTGCCTGGGGGCTCTGAGAGTTGTGATTTATCCAGAGTCACACAACCATTATGTGCCAGAGGCAAGACTTGAACCCAAGTCTTCCTGCTTCCATCCAGTAAGCTACACTGCTAGTACTACTATACCTCACTACCACCACAACTACTATTACTACTACAACTACTACTATTTTCGCATATAAAATGGATTAGCCTTATTTTGCTTGACCCTAGGATGGAACTAGAAACATTAGATGAAGATTTCAAAGAGACAGATTTGGACAGATCAGGCTTGCTTTCAAGAAAAACTTCCTAAGAAGGAGCTATTCCCAAGGGCTATGGGCTGCATGAAGATATCTTGTGTTCCTCCCTCTCTCTCCCCCCCCTCTCTTTCTCTCTGCTCTCTCTCTCTCTCTCTCTCTCTCCCTCGCTCTCGCTCTCGCTCTCCCCCCCCTCACTCTCACTCTCGCTCTCGCTCTCTCTCCCTCTCTCTCCCCCTTCCTCTCTTCTTCCCTCCCTCCCTTCTTCCCTTCCTCTCTCCCTCTCTCTCCCCCCCTCCACCCTACCCTGACTTTGCCTCTGCCTCATCTCTCTGTCTCTGGATGTCTTCAAGAAAAGGCTGAAGGCTCACTTGTTGCCAAGCATGTGTTTTTTGAGGGGATCCCCACTTGGATGAGATCATGGCCTTACTGGAGTAGTGATTAGTCAGCTGCCCTTCATTGGGAGAGAACATGCCACAAGTGTCTTCTTAAATGCTTCCAAATCAACAAACCTTCAAAGCAGGTAGAAGAATGATGTTGGAGGGACAGCCTGAGACAGGGGAGGCATAATACACTCCATGCTATGTCATCTGCAAATAGAACCTCACCATCTATAGGGAATCCATTTTTCATTTGGATTCTGCCCTGGATGTCCTCTCTGCTGCAGGCTGCACTTCTCTGAGGGCCCACATTTCTCCCCGCTTCATACTTTGCATGATATCACTAATCAAAGGATCATCAGTGTCTTCACTGTTGCATCTTTCAAGAATCTTTTAGGATTTTTTCCTTTAACTGTATTTAATATATATTTTCAGTTTTCATTGTCTAGATTTCCCAGGAAAACACAGGGAAATGGCATTTGTCTTTCTACAACCCATCCTATCTTGACTATTCTCACATTTTGTCATCTTTCCCAATTTGTTGGTTATGAGGTGAAACTTTAGAGTCATTTGCATTTGCATTTCTCTTGTTATTAGTGATTTGGAGCATTCTTTCCTACAGTTGTTAATACTTGGCCGTTCTTTTTTTGAGACCTTTTTGTTCAAATCTCTTGACCATTGTCTATTAGAGAAAAGCTTTTGGTCTTACACATTTCTGTCAGTTATCTATAGAGCTCAGATAACAAATCCTCATTACACACAGAGTTTTCCCATTTGTCCCTTTTCCTTCTTATACTAGATGTACAATTGTGCTTTGCAAAAGCTTTTCAATTCCATGTAATCAAACTGTCTCTTTTATCTTTTGTAATTGCCTCTGTCCCTCGTTTGGTTAAGATTTCATCTCCTATCCATTGCTGCAAAAAAGTATGTGATCTGCCTCTCTTCTGATTTTATGCTAATTCTTATCATTCAGGTCATGTATTGATTTTTAATTTATTGCAGACTGCAGTGTAAAATGTTAGTCTAAACTCTATTTCTGCTTTCCAGTTTACCCAACAGTTATCAAATAGAAAATTTGTTTTTCCTAGGTAATTCATTTTTTTTTATTTTATGTAATACCAAGTTACTGAGTTCTAATATTTCTGATTCTCCTTTGTCTAAACTTTTCCACTGACCTATTCTCCTATTTTAACCAGTACCAAATAGCTTTGTTGACTGTTGCTTTATGCTAAAATTTGAGACCTGGAAGTGCTATTTCCCCTTCATTCCTTCCTTTTTCTCATGATTTCCCTTGGTAGCCTAGGTATTTTGTTCCTCCAAATGAATTAGTATCACATAGATATTTAATTGGAATAACATTAAATCTTTAAATTAACTTTGATGGTATTTCCATTTTTATGGTACTGACATGGCCCAGCCATGAGCATTGAACAGTCCCTCAGCTATGTAAGTCGTTGTTTTTTTTTTATTTCTTTAAGGAGCACTTTGTAATTGAATACAAGCAAGTATGAAGTGTGCTTTGGTAGATGGACTCTCAAATATTTTGTAGTGTAAATGTTGTGACTTACTTTCTGTTATTACTGATTGGGTTTTGCTGGTGTTATAAAGATATTCTACTGATTTTTGTGGATTTATTTTGATCTTTCATTTTGTATGATTTTAACAGCTATGGGGAGAGCTGATGATGTCGTTCTGATGCCTGTGGTTTTTCCTGTTTTCTTATGTTTATGATGGCCCTCTGAGGTTGGAATAACCCAGAGCTGATCATCAGGAGACATAATATCATAGGATATCATAGGAGAGGCTATAGGAGGTAAGAGCAGGAGTCAGTGTCCCCTCTGCCATTGATTGAATGGCCAACCACAACTTACCTCCACCTCAGGTGCACTTCTGAAAACACTTATCACAAACTCTGCCCCCTCCTTATTTTCCAGAGCTTCTGTGGGAATGCTTGAGCCAGGTTTTCAGTGTCCTTAAGAGATCTGAAATCATTGTGAAGGTTGCACTGTGTTGTCACATGGGCTCATGTAAAGTGTTCTCACTTAACAGCACAATTGAGTTCTAGTCCTGATCTGAGCCCTAATTCACTGACTCACAGAATAGAAGTCCTTTGAGGAGCTGTCTCATATTGTGTTTCCTACACTCCAAGTGTAGTGCCTAGAATACAACAGGTACATAAGAAATGTTTATTCACTCACTGATCAGTTATGACCATAGATAAACCACCTCATTTCTCTGGGTTTTGGTTTTCTCTTCTTTAAAATGTGC
>CM053598.1:7502512-7521908 GCA_028646575.1 Pseudocheirus occidentalis | reverse complement strand
GAGTCCTCAAGCCTCCCACCTCCCCCTTCCAGCTTTTGGCCAAGGAAGGGGCCAACCCTGAGGGGGGAGCCCCCTCTCCTCAACCCAGTTTTTAGCCTCCTTTTGCATCAGACTGTAAGATCCCTGAGGGCAGGAATTGTCTTTCCCTCCTTCGTTTTATCCCCAGCCTTCAGCATCATGTTTGGCACAGAGTAGGCACTTAATTAATCTTTGTTGACTATTAAATCATGCTTCAATGACTCTAACAGTAAGGTTCATCCATTGCTCGTAACCCTACACCTCCCAGGACCCGGCAAGCACCCAGTGAGCATTTATCAGTGCCTGCTCCCCTCTGAGAGCTTACATTCTCTGGGGGGACAGGACTTGGGACTTGTGGAGTCTTGGAAAATGTTATTATATGATGTTACTGTAATTGTAATATACTCATGATAAAAGTAGAGTCAGTCCCATCTCCGTTCCACTTGAGAGCCTTCAATAACCATAAACTCATATTGTCTGCCCCAATCAGCGCTTGGCAGAGCTGGAAATCCTGCCCTGCTAATGGTTTCTGTCCTGTTTGATCCCCATTGAGGTGATTGTTATAAATGACCTGAAAGCAGAGATCCCTCGCTCCTGAGCCACCTCTCTATTTCCCACAGTGCTTTGCCTACTACTAAATTAAAGCTTACTGAATGAAAAAAGAAATGAATAACATGAATTGTCTTTTATATTAAAAATTAGGAAACTAAAGTGACTGTGCACTCTCAGGCCCGCAGAATTAGTGGACAGCTGCTGCCTGAGGACACTTCCTGAGTTCCCCTCCCAATGAATGGCCAGTCATCAGAACTGGCTTCCTAAAGTCTTTTCATCAGTTTCATCTTTCATTTATTAAGTGCTGATCACAGTACCAGGAGCTGTAAATACAAAGACAAACTAAAACCACTTCCTGCCCTCAGGAAGCTTATAATCTACTGGGAAAAACTGGTGCACAAATTGGAAAACAAAATAAATAGGAAGTAAATAAAAAATAATTTGGTGGAAAGGGAGTCAGTCAGTCAAGCGATTTTATTAAGTGTCTAAAATGTACTAAAATATATTAGACAATGTGCTAAATGTTGGAAATACAAAGAAAAACAAACAATCCTTTCTCTCAAGGAACTCACAGATAAACAGGGGAAGCAACACGTAAACAATGGTGTACAAAGAAGACACAGGCAGGACAGGTCAGGAGGAGCCTTAGAGGGAAGGAATTAAGATTAAGGAAAAACCTCGTAACCAGTAACGCATCCTAAAGCAAAGCAGGCGGGTTCAACCACATGGACTGCATCTGTCCCCGGCCCATCTCCCTCCCTCTTTGTCTCCTCATCCGTCCTCTGGACTCTTTGGCTGTCACTGCATCCATCAGAGCTCTTAAGTCTTTCAAATTCGTCTGTCTTTGTAATTCCATTGTTGCCTAATTTTTTTCCTGGTTCTGCTCACTTGACCCTGCATCCATCCATATAAGTCTTCTTAGGTTTCTCTGTAACTTTGCCCTTTTATCATTTCTTACAGTATAATAGTGTCTCATTACATACATATACCATCCATTCTCCAATAAATGGGCAACCCTTCAGTTTCCAATTCTTTGCCATCATAAAAGAGCCGCTGTAAAAATGTGTTTGTATACATGGGTCCTTTTGTCTGGTAGGCATTGGGTAGCTGACTGGTGCAGTGGATAGGGTGCCAGGTCTGGAGTCAGGAAGACCTGAATTCAAACCCAGTCGCAGAAGCTTACTGACTGTATGTCCCTGGGCAAGTCATTTAACCCTGTTTGCCTCAGTTTCTTCATCTATTAAATGATCTGGGGGAGTAAATGGAAAACTGCTCTAGTATCTTTGCCAAGAAATCCCTAAAGGGGGTCACAAGGAGTCAGTTATAATTAAAATGGCAGAGCAATAACAACAGTAGGCCTGGTGTGGGTATCACTGGGTCAAAGGGTAATCACAGTTTAGTAATGGGGAGGGGAAGACTTTCTAGAATGGTTGGACCCAATCACAGTTCCATGGGCAATGCATTAGTGTATCTGCTTTCCCCTGGCCCTTCCTACAGCTGCCATTTTCCCTTTTTTGTCATCTTTGCCAACCTGATGGGTATGAGATAAAATCTCAGAGTTGCTTTAATTTGCATTTTTCTAATTTTTGGCAAGTTGGAGCATTTTTTATATAACTATTGACAGCTTGATTTCTTCCTCTGAAAACTGCTTGTTTCTAGTCTTTGACCGTTTATCAGGAGAATACTTCTTATTCACACAAAATTGAACCCACTCCTCAGATGTCTTAGAAATGAGACCCTTATCAGAGAAACTTTCTGCAAAGATTCATTTTCCCCATTACCCACTTTCCTTCCCATTTTCTTTGAGCAAACCTTTCTAAATTTTCAGAAATCAGAGTAGTCCCCTTTCTCTTCTTTGATGCTTTCTATCCCTTGTTTGGTCATGAACTATTCCCATATCCATGTGTGTGAAAGGTCATTTCTTGCTTGCTCCTCTACTCTTTTTTTATCTAACTTTTTTAAAGGTAAAACCCTTTATTGTATCATGCATCCATTGGAAGCCTATTTTATGTGTGTTGTGAGATGATGGTTTTCACTTGGTTTCTGTGAGACCTCTTTCCAGTTTTTCCCAGAGTTTGATTTTGTTCCTTTTCATTAGCTGCCCATCCCTACACCTTCTCACTCTGTCCCTGCCTCCCAGCTTCCTTCAAGATTCGGTTCAAATCCCACCTTCTCTAGGAGAGCTTTTCAGTGCCCCCATCCACCCCCATCACTGAACTCCACCATCCTTTCCTCTAGGATTACCTCTCATTTACATACATGTCCATACATATGTGTGAATATATCTTATATGTACCTAGCTGTTGGCATGTTGTATGTCTCACCAGAATATGAGCTCCCTGAGGGCATGGACCATGGTTTTTTGTCTTTCTGTGTATCCTTAGCAGTTAGCCTGGGCTCTGGCACACAATAGGTGCTTAATAAATGCTTATTCATAATGAAGATGATGTGGATAAAGATGGTGATGAGTGTTCAGTGTTTGAACTGGCTTTGGAGAATGCCTAGCATTTGGATAGGTGAAGGTGAGAATAGCAGAAGATCTTAGGGGCAGGTGATGAGTGCAGACATCCCTGTTTCTGTAGCTCTGCCAGCTGAGCACAGAGACAAATACATAACTTATTTCAACAAAGATTTCCTAAGCATCTTTAGTCTGGGAGAACTGCTGGCTTGGAGACTGGCTGGGCATCTTTAATATTCCAGGATATGTTTACCCCATAGAGACAGATGGACCCTGTGCCCCCCAAGAAGAGATTCATTTATCAAGTACCAGGAAATTCATAGATGGTTAACACACAGAGATGAGAGACAGAATGTTGGATGTGGAGGGGAACGGTAAAGGGACCGGTTTCACTGGAACAGAGTGTGTGTTATTAAGCCACATGGAAATCCATAGCTCTAAACTTTAGGACTGGCAGAACAATCATGACCCTGAAAACAGCAGCAGCTGGAGAAAACTGCTCAGTCATTCCAGCCACGGGCGGCTTGGCAGCGCCAGCTTTCACATGGGTTGATAAAGAGGCTTATGATGAAGCCTCCACCCCCACAAGGAGACTCCCTCTGCATAGTTAATGCTGTTCCCCAGTGCAGCTTTCAAGGGCACATTGACCACAGCTGGGAGCAGAGCAGAACAGAACCAAACCAGCCTCGACTCGAAGGCTCATGTCCCATGCCAGGAGGAGGGGGCACCAGAAGGTGGTTGTGGCACTTGTATTTGCCAACAATCAAGCCCGGTTTGAATGTCGACATTAGCTGCTGTGTGCTCCTAGGGCTGGTAGGCATATAGCCAATGAATGCTCTGTCTTTCATTTGGGTGTTAAATTGAACCTTTTATTGCTGGTAGAAGAGATAACCCCTTTTACTTTTTTTTCTTTTTGGTCACCTTCATAGATCAGAGCGTCCCCTAGATCAGCTGTCCGCCCCAAAGAGGAAAATGTCGGAATTTCAGCCAGACGTTTGACCAAAGCTCTAATGTTTTCATTAGGGACAAGGTGGGCAGAGGTTGACTGGATGATAGTTTAAGCAGGTGCTGGTAGAGCAATCAGACCCAGAAGATGGACCCTAACGGAGCCATGTAAAACCAAAGGAAGGTTTCTAGTGGAGTGAACCAAGGATCTGTCCTCAAATCTGTTAGCCAGAATTAGAGATTCTCCAGAGACTTTGAGACCATCTAGTCAAACCTCTACCTGAAAAAGAATCCCCAAATCACTTGTTTTACTTGACTGCATGTTTGTTAGAAGGTAGGAGAGAGAAAATAAATGCTTATTAATTGAAAAACTAAAATTGAATTTAAAATTTATTTTAGCTATTTTTAAAGTGCCATGATAGCATACTCAAGAAGTGACCATTAGCCTTTGCTCAAGGATTTTTGATAAGGGGGAGTCCAGCACCCTGTCCTAGGCCCTCTTCTCGTCTCTTTCCAAAGTCTGTCTGTCTGTCTGTCTCTCTCTGTCTCTCTCTCTGTCTTTCTGTCTCTCTGTCTCTCTTTCTCTCTGTCTTTCTTTCTGTCTCTTTCTCTCTGTCTCTCTCTCTGTCTCTCTTTCTCTCTGTCTCTCTCTCTGTCTCTCTGTCTCTCTCTCTGTCTCTCTCTCTCTTTGTCTCTCTGTCTCTCTCTGTCTCTCTGTCTCTGTCTGTCTGTCTGTCTGTCTGTCTCTCTCTCTCTCTCTCTCATCTCATCTCATCAGCTCCCATGGTTTTAAGTAAACAACCATCTTGAAGAAGATTCTCAAATACCATTATTAGTAGTAAAAATAATAATGCCTAGTATTTTATAGGCTTTAAGTTTGCAAAACTTGGTCTCAGTCCTTACCATAAGCCTTTCAACAAGCATTTATTAAGTACCTACTGTATGCCAAGAATGAAGCAATCCCTCCTTCCTATTTCTGCCCAGCCTTCATTTCCCCCGATCACCAATCCCACAGCACCAACCGCCTGCTGGACATTTCCTCCTGGGTCTCCCAAGCATCAGAAGCTCAGACTCAAAATGTCGGAGGCAGAACCTCTTTCTTCCACATTCTGCTACACCAGCTTCTCTCTGCCAGACTCCACCTTTCTTCCTGGGAGTTCAGCCACATCTTCCACCCTGTCCCCACTTCTCCCCTCTCGCGTTCAATCAGCCACCACATCCTCCCATTTGTCCTTTTGCATGCCCTCTGACCTGGAATTTCAAAATGCTATCTGGTCATGTGCCACCGAGTTGTTGTTCCCAAAGTACAAGCCGACCTGAGTCTTGACCTTCTCAAGAGTCTTCAGCGGCAACCTCTGCATTGGATCGGGCTTTGATTCCAGGGTCAAACATACATTCCTCTTTTTGGCATTTAAAGCCCTTGGCAATCTGGCTCCAACCTGCCTTCCAGGCTGACCTCATTATTCCTTCCTTACATATGACCTTCTGATAAACTGGCCTAGCATTATTATTCTCCATATGGGATATTCTATTTCCCACCTCCATCACTTTGCCCAGGCTCTCCCATGCCAGGGATGCCCTCCCTTCTCACCTCTACTTCCTCAGTTGTCAGCTTCTCGGAAGGCTCTACTCAGGCACTGCCTCCTCCTAGAAGCCTTCCCTGCTTTTCCCACTTCCTGAAATTCCCTCATATTCACTTCACAAGTGTGTTCCTTGCCAATCTGTGTACCCGCCATATTCCATCCCTCCTCAGGAGAATTTAACCTCCTTGTTGGCTCTGGAGCTTGTTTCCTTCCAGTGGCCCTTTCTCCTCCTGCCTGCCTTTAAGCTACATTGGCCCCAAAGGCCTCCACCTCCTCCCATTCTTCCTGTCATAGCTCCTTCTCCATCCCCTCCCTACTTTTCCAGTGACTACTGGAGTGTTCCATCCTTCCCTTCCCACACCATAAGACTGTGACTGTGGTCAAGTTATATTAGCTGTCTGTGCCTCAGTTTCACAATCTGTAAAATGAAATAATAATGCCTTCCAGGCTTATTCTGAGGCTCAAGCAGACCATGTGTCCAGCACATCAGCCTGCCTATGGACTAGCTGTTCCATTGTCTCCTCTTTTTGCACGTGGGCCATGAAAGCATCCGGCTTAAGCTCTGGGGTCTCCTTCATTGGGCTAGAAGAAAAGGCAAAGATTATTTAAGGAAAGAAGCTCTCTAATTAAGCTCTCAATCTGCTGGTGTCTGTCAAAGCTGAGCCCTGAACAAGCTGTGCTCAGAATGGTGGATGGCTCTTATGGTACAGCTGTGGGCCTCTCCAGTCAGTGGGGTCTGCCCAGGCCTGGCAGCTGTTTCCCCAAAGGCACAAATGCTGGGGGGGGGGCATCTTTCATTTTGGCAATGAATGTATCTGTAGGTCCTTGTAAGGGAGGCCAGGATGTGCCAGGACTTAGGGGAAGCATCTGAGAGCTTCTGGGAGGCCTGATACACATGACTTCCATTCCTTTATTCCTTCGCCATCACTTATTAAAGCCGTCCTGCAGCACGGAGGACAGTCACAGCTCAGTTCTTTGTGTGCTGTCCACCTCTTTAGACTGGGCACTCCTTGAGGGTACATAATTCCTTATAACTTTCTTTGTCTCCCTGGAGCTTAGTCCAGTGTGTGGCAGACAGTAGGCAGTTAATAAAGTGTATTGAGTGACTGCCACAGACCCTGTGCTCATGGAGTTTACATCCTAATAGGGAGGGAAGGCCTTTTTACAGACATTCTGGCCAACCTGCCAACTTTATTATATATTCCTTGGCTTCCTGCCCTCAGTGGTCCAACCAATGGCCTTTCTTGCTGTTTTTTCTGCTCCGCCATCTCCCCTCTCTTTGCCTTTGCATTGGCTGTGCCCTCTGCCTGGGACAACCTCATCTTGGCCTCTTAGCCTCAAGCACCACCTGCAATATAAAGACAAGCCTGGTCTTTCTGGTTGTCAGCTCCCACCCACCCCCCAAATTTACCTTGAATTTGTTGAATTTCTTTTGTTTGCATGCTTATTAATAGACATCCCGTCTCCCCAACAGGATATGACCATGCTCCTTGAGGGCAGTGACTGCATCACTTTTACCATGCATGTCCCACATCTAATGTTTGGCACATTGTTGGCACTTAATGGAACTTAATAATTGACTGATTGATTAGTTAGAGAGCTGTAGGACAAAGCTGTCTGAGAGAGGCATGGCAGAAGATGACTTGACCAGAAAATCAAGGAAGGCTTCCTGATGGAAGAGGCACTTCAGTGAACTTTAAAGATTGGGAAGGACAAAAGAATGGAGAGAGAGACCCTAGCGGAAGCCTGAGCAGAGACATGGAGGTGGGAGGACACGGGGCCTGTCTGAGGGACAAAGCAGGTGGGTCATATGGGCAGAACCCCAGGCAGGAAGCCAAGTTCTAGGAGAAAATCGGGCCTCTGAGAGAGGAAGGAACTTGCCCAAGGGCTCCCAGGGTTTGGAAGGTGGAGTAAAGCTTCTTGCCTTCAGGCCCATGACTGCAGGTCAGTTCTGTCCAGTACCCCACCTGGCCCCTGGGCTCTGCTCAGAGAGTGCCCCCATTTTACTTAATTTCCTGAAGCTAGGTCCAGATTCTAAAGAGTCTTGCCTGGGTCATTCAGCACCATCTTGTTTTTTTGAGCCCATTCCAGAGGTGACTGACTGGGTTTGGGGGGTGGGCAACAGACCAAAGGCCAAAGCTCACGTGTCAGGAATCTGAGCTCGATTCTTCACTAGCTGTGCTAATCCGTGGCTCCCAGCTACAAGACGTGTCCTATTTTTGCTTATGGCTATGCTTTGACCCACTGGTCATTGGAGGGTGAGGTCAGTAGGGCATCTCACAGCCCCCATTTCTCAGAGAGACTGGAATTCTGACTTTTCAGATAAGCTGACACAGAGATTCTCACTCTAAGGTCTGTTACTGGTACTTTCCAAAGGAGCTCACAGTGTGGTAGAAGGAAAGCTGGATTGGGAACTACGGGACCCGGGTTCAACCTTGGGACTTCAGACAAGTCCTGTCACCTCTCTGGGTCTGAATCTTGCCTCAGACAATTGCTGGTTGTGTGACCTTGGGCAAGTCACTGAACCTCCATCTGCCTTGGTTTCTCCTTTATACAATGAGGGTGCAAATGACAAGGCCACTAAGGTTCTTTCTGGTTTTCATCTCTGATCCTGTGACCATCCTGATGGTTGCTAGGGTCCCTTTGTCAATCTACAATCCTGGGGCTTCAGGCCATCCCTCACAGGGCTGGATCATGATCTCATCTGTGGGGCATTCTCTCCCAAGGAGACAGATCCTAGCATATCCATGCCTGCCCATACTGGGAGGCGCCTACCTGGAGGCGATGTGGTGCAGTGGGCAGGGCTCTGGGCTTACACCTGGGAGGACCAGTCTTAGATCCCACCTCAGACAGTTACTGGCTGGGCTGGTCCCTCCAGCTCTCCCATCCTCAGCTTTCCTGCTGTAATGATGACCATCCATCATCATCATCATGTGCTTAGCACAGTGTCTGACATGTAGTAGGTGCTTTGACCCCTCGTAGACTCTGTTTCCTCATCTGTAGAACGGGAATAAATATGCTTGCACTGTTTGCTTTAAAGGGTTATTATGGGCAAAGCAGTTGGTAACTTGATAGGGGGATAGAGATGGAAATCATTAGCTTTATGGAATGGGAGCCAAGGATAGATGGAGTTCTCTAGGAAATAGAGGAAAGAAAGAATCCTTGGAGCTAAGCAAGGGGATGATTGGGGAAGAGTTATGGAGAAGGCAGTGCCTGAACTGGGCCTTGAGAAGAGAGGAGGACAGCTTCTAGGTGCAGATCTGGACCTGACAGAATCACTAGAGGCCACAGAGCTCATTTGGCAAGATGAAGAAACAGAGTCTCGGGGAGATCAGGATCAGCCACTGAGTTGTGAATGCTTATGAAACCTAAAACAGATGATATTAAGAAGAAAACACAAGAAGAGAAGAGAGATGCCCCAAGTCTTCCCCAAAGGATCTGCCCCTTTTGGCCTCAGACTATGGCCAGCTTGGCTGCTCTGTGTCCCAAGTCCTTATTCATATGCTGTGATCTGAAAATGTCTGGCATCTCTCTTCAAGATGCTCATGGAGATCTCAGTCTGGAATTTGTCCTGGCAACGTTCAGCAGAATTTTATTTCCTAGATAATCTCCCCAGCCCCAATGATGACAACCTCCCTTATCTGCGGAATGGAATTAGCTGTGTTATTTGTTTTGAGGGCGCCCTGATAAAAATGATTGGGAAGGAAATATAAAGCCCTATAAAATGTGATGTATCGCCCTTCTTTGGAAAAAGCAATAAAGCTGCCTGTTTCCTTTGCTGGAAAAGGAGATTGCTGCATACACAGCGGGCACCCCTTTTAGACTGGAACGTGTTAGTATTTTATTGACAAAGGAGTAGTTAACCTCGTGAGCAACTCGGGGAGCTGCCAACATGACTATGGCTCATGAGGGTTGGGAGTCCTTGCATTGCAGCAGATGCCCGGCTAGAGAAAAGGAGAGCAGGGGGGGAAAGCAATCCCTGAAATGCCTCCTCCTAGCCCTCACCACACCACCCCGCAATGGAGGCCCTGTCAGACTTGCTGGCTTCTCTTCTGCTGTGTGAATTATTTACCTCTCCATTTTCCTTGTATGCATATTTAGCCATTGGAAAAGCACTAAATTTGGACCTCAATTACGGACAGATTTGCAGAGTCGTATTTCAGTTCTTCCAATGCTTTCGGGTAAGAAGGGAGTTCTAGTCACCTTAAATATCTGCAGAGAAAAGAGCAGAGCTCCTGTGAAATAAGCCCAGATAAATCCCTGTTGTGTTAGCTTGCCAGATACAATCAGGCCTCGTCTACCTCCACAATTGGACAAAAAGTCTGACGATCTAGATCGCAGAGGTCATAAAGCAGATTAGGAAGAAATTGGGAATATTTAACAAAATAAAAACACATAAACGACAGATCATGTTAATATGTGGTTTTCCAGGTCAATATGTGGCCTGCTGGGAGCTTTATACATGGTTTAATGACCAAGGTTTCTATTTGAATTTGACGCTACTTATCTTAGTGCCCTTGAAAATCTTTTCTACCACTAAATCTGTGATCTCATGAACCCGTCAAAAACCTTGGAGTGTGAGGAGAAGAAATTCATGTGAAGAATGCTAGACTCTCAAAGCCGAAAGGACCTTACAGGTCAACTGGTCCACCTTTATCTGAACAAACTACACCATGAATGGATGGATGGATGGATGGATGGATGGATGGATGGATGGATGGATGGATAGAATAGATGGATGGATGGATGGATGAAAAAAGAAACATTAAGTACTTACCGCTTGTGAGGCACTGGCCTGCAATCTTGGAATACAAATGCAAAAATGACAAGAGTCCCTGCCCTCAGGAAGCATATGTTCTAGTGGAAGATTTTGTTCATGGAGGAGGACTGGAAGCCAGAAAGGGGATATTTTGGTATGTAAAGTGACAAGTGTAGCGTATAGAGCCAGAGGATAGGCTGACTTGCCTTTTGCAATAGCAATGGAAGATTGATTTCTTTATGGTTCCAGAACTAGAAAGGAGGGTTTAGAGGGGACAGGGTGAGATAGAGAGTCAGGACAACACAGCCTGGAGAGGAGATTTCCTTGGAGGAAAATAGAGTGTGACCAGAGTCACATTGAGGCTCTCATCCCCAACAAGTGGTCCAGCTGCTGCCTGAAAACCTCCATTGCGATGGCACCCACTTCATAGTATGGGTGAATTTGCAGGCTGTAATGCAGTTAGGTGAGTTATTATACATTCAGATGCCTAGAAGAGGGCATCCCTCCCACATCTGCATGTTTTACTTTGATTTTTTTTAAACCAACAAGTAATAAATTAACATTTGTTCAGCACCAGCTACGTGTTGAGCATTGGGCTAGGTGCTGAGCCAGTCCCTGCTCTCATGGAACTTACATTCTACTGGCCCCTACCACACTCACTGGACATCTTTGGTGCAGGTGAGGGGGTCATAGGAATTACAAGAGAAGGCACCAGACCCTAGGACCTCATGTACTTTCCAGGAGTAATGTTAATATTGATTTGGTTATTATTCAGGACAGAGGATAAGATGCCTGGGCTGACTGGGCCTAGTGGCTCTACACTTAGAGGCCAAGGATTTGAATCCTTCCTCAGACACTTATTAGCTCTATGACCCCACATAAGTCACTGAACCTCTCTGACCCTCAGTTTTTTCCTTCTTTGAGAGGAGGGGTTTGGACTCATATCTTTTGGCCTCTAAAACTTTAAGCCTATTTTCTTGTGTTGTGGAGCTGGCCAAACAGAGAGGTTGAGGGAAGGCATGATTCCTCAGCCTTCCACTGCAGGCCTCTCTGCCCCAGAGTGGTCCCTTAAACTGAGTGGATTAATCCCCATCAACAAGCGACAAGTACATTCAACATCTTCCCTGTCTGCAATTTACATTCATTTGAGATTCAAAGAACTGGGTCAACCAGAATTCTCAATCTGGGCTTCTCTTTAACAGAATTTAACAGAGTCAAGCACCCAGATAAATACAGGACAGTAAAAGGACTCAGCTATGAATTAACAAATAGATTAGCAGTTCTCAAAGTGTGGTCCAGAGACCTTTTCAAAGGGTCCTCAGAGTCAAAACTATCTTTATAGTAATACGAAGACATTTGAATTTTTGATACAGCAAATAGTGACAGATGCAACTCACATGGGCAGAAGCTCTTCGTGCACTCGAAATCATCTTAATAGTGTAAAGGGGCCCTAAGAACAAAGAGTTTGAAAACTGCTGACATAAAAGATGAATAGAGCCGTAGATGGATAGATACATAGATCCACAAAAATACAGAAAGAACATTTCATTAATACTTACTGTGTGCCACTGTGTTAAGTGGTACGTTCCCCACCCCATCAGCTAGACTAATATATGTATGCACAAGCAAGACAGACCATCCCTGGCACTAGGGCATGCTTTAAAAATGAACGTTGATGGGTTCCTTCGTATTAAAGGAGGACATGCCAACTCTGTCCCTATTTTCGCCAACACCCAGGGCATGGGCCCACAGTTTTTCCTTTGGCTTCTCCGTTGGCTTTCTTGCCATCAGCACCAGGCTTGATTTCAAGCCTAAGACCCTGAACCGTGAAGACTCGTCTCTCCACAATCTCATACATTCTTATCGATGAGGTAGCCGGCTTCCCAGAAACCCCACAAATGAAGAGCCCAGTTCAGATAAGCTCAAACTGATCCCAGCCACTTTTCCTGGCTGCCTCCCCTTCAACAAGAGAAGCGGGTGTCTGAAGACAATTCCCAGGGATCTTTGCAAGGCAGATGACTCCAGAATTCTCCTGTCAAGCCTGATAAATTGCCTTAGGATGATTCACCCTAAGAACAGAGCAGTGAAATTCACAATCGGCCTCTTTACACGAAAGGCGTTTTCTGCCTGCAGATTTGTCCAAGTAAAAGCAACCTCTAATCACATTTGGCTTGGCAGGTTTGCGACTGCTCAGATATTAAGCTGTGCCAGCCTGGATGGTAGGCAGCCGTCAGGGGGTGCACAGTGTTCGTCTGAATTACCCAATCATCTGTTCCATGATCGGTTTGGGGCCCAATTACTAAATCTGCCCTTCTGGTCATTTCTACCCGTTCCATTTTAGCTGGAGAGGCAAATGTGTTTAAGAGAGGAGGCACAGAAGCTAGGGCACTTGAGTCAAGACTTCTGAAATAGTCTCTGCTCTCTATTTGGGAAGCCACTGTCCTCATAGCAAGGATGGGGGGAGGAAAACATCACACAGAGCCAGTGGGCTTGGTTCTTTCCTTCTGAATAATTTCCTACATTTCGTTTCAGGGAATTATCAAGCTATTATTGCTCTGGGTCAGCTTGAGACATTGAGACTTTGACTGGAGGCTTGAGACATCGAAAATTATTTATTAAAAGTGTGAAAAAGTGCCTTGTGAGGAACAAGTCAAAGGCAATGAAGGAACAGAGGTTTGTCTTCTTAAACCATTAACTGGTTAGGGAGAATTTTCATGTCATAGGCAGCTACATGGTGTAAGTCCCTTCTCTCTCTCTCTCTCTCTCTCTCTCTCTCTCTCTCTCTCTCTCTCTCTGTGTGTGTGTGTGTGTCTCTCCCTCTCTCTCTCCCCCATTCTCTCTCTCTCTCCCATTCTCTCTTTCACTCTCTATCTCTCTTCCTCCCTCTCTGTGTGTGTCTCTCTCTCCCTCCCTCTGTCTCTGTCTCTCTGTCTCTGTCTCTCTGTCTCTCTCTCTCTCTCTCTCTCTCTGTCTCTGTCTCTCTGTCTCCCTCCCTCCCTCTATCCTTCCTCCTCCCCCTTTTTTATGGTTACTCTAGGGAATAAAACTATGAAAAAAAAGAATGGAAATATTCTAGAGAAGACTGGGTGAGAGGGTCATACTTGCAGCTACTGAAACAAGCTGGAATAGATGTGACCAACGGATTATCAGTACAAGGATTTCCTGGATATTAGATTTAGAGCTGTTGAGTACTGGGGTCATCTGGTCCAGCCTCCTCGCTTAATAGAAGAGGACACTAAAGACCAGGCCTGAGAATCGTTGGTTTGAGTTAGAAACTTCCTTAAAGGACATGTGGCCGCCTCCTTTGGGGAGACAGAATTGCATCTGGGATTGGGCTTGGGCTGAGGGTGGGCTGCGTGTTGCTGTTGTTTGGGATGCGGTGGGTATATGATGGCCCTACCATGTTCCTGGCCCACGGGTGATGGAGGGGAACAGAAGAGGAGGGTGATCCACTTCTACAAGCACTTATTAAGTTTCTGCTCTATCAGGGGCTGGAGATAAAGAGGAAAAAAATGCAATGGTCCTTGCCCTCAAGAAACTTCTGTTCTAATGGACAATGCCCTTGTTTTCTTTCTTTTTAAAGATTAATTATTTATTTCTTTTTAGTTTTCAACATTCACTTTAATAAAATGTTGAGCCCTAAATTTCTCCCCCAAGACGGCAGCAATCTGATCTAGGCCGTACGTGTACAATTATATTAAACACATTTCCACATTAGTCATCTGTGAAAGAAGAATCAGAACAAAAGGGGAAAGCAAGAGAAAGAGAAACCAAAAAAGTGAAAGTCCTCCGCTTTGATCGCACTCGGACTCCAAAGCTCTTTCTCCGGATGTAGAGAACGTTTTCCAGCAGGGGTTCTGGAATTGTTTTAGATCCTTGTGTTGCTGAGAAGGGCTAAGTCAATATCACAGTTATCATCGTTACAATGTTGCTGTTACTGTGTTACAATGTTTTACTTGTTCTGCTCACCTCACTGGGCATCAGTTCATAGAATTCTGTCCAGGTATCTATGAAGTCTACCTGTTCATCATTTCTTGTGGAATGACAGTATTCTGCCACATTCATATACTACTTGCTCAGCCATTCCCCAATTGAGGGGCATCCCCTCAATTTCTAGTTCCTGGCCCCCACAAAAAGAGCTGCTGTAAATATTTGTGTACACGTGGGTCCTTTCCACTTTTTTATGCTCTCTTTGGGATACAGCCCTAGCAGTGGCATTGCTGGGTCAAAGGGGATGCACAGTTTTATACAGGGCCCTTGTTTCCAAGAAGCTTATATGCTTGTTAGCATTTAGAGAGATGACCAAGAAATAAAGAACAATGTAAAAAGAGATAATAAACACGTTGTAGAGACAAAGACCTGTACAGAAGTCTGAGAGTCGCCCTCAAAGTCCACAGGATCTGAGTTCCAGCCTGCCTCTGACATCCTGGCTGTTTGATCTTGGACACTTAATCTTTCTCTGCCCCAAGTTAACTCTATAAGTCTGTGCCTTGCTCTCACCAGGACCTCCCTACACAAATGAAGCCCCAAGTTCGATTTTCTAAAGTATTTACCCTCCATCTATTCCAGGTTAACAGAGACTGCTGTTTTTCCTGCCGTCATAGCCTTGCAATTCTTGAAAGTGGTGAGAATAGCCCCCATTCTGATCCCTACCATTGGCAGGCTTCTGGGATAAGAGAGCTCGTTAGAGAGCCAGCTGCCTCTGTATCCCCTCAAAAATGACCACAGCAACACTCCCCCCAAACAAGCTCCACTTCTAGAAATCCTCAGACGTTGAAAACCCCCAGCAATCACACAGAGATGAGAACAATCCAATGCAGTGACCCAACGATATGTTTTGCAGTCTCAGAATCAGAGACAAGAACGTCAGAGGAAAGATTTACCATCACCGGCAGCAAGAGAAAGAAAACAAGCAATTTCTCAAGACCCAATAAAATGGGTAATAAGCACCCTGCAGGAATTAAAAGGCAAAATAAAGTCGGGCAAAATAGTCGTACTAGAGAGAATAGGAAAGAAATGGCCCTAGCTGAAGGCTCTGGAGACCAGACACAAAGCCGGCTGGGTCACTTAGGCTGCAGCATTGAGATCTCTGACCCAGCTGATGGGTTCATGGCCTGGTCATCCAGCAAGCAGCACACAGCAATTAAGCACCTACTGGCTTCTAGGCCCTTTGCTCGAACTGCCCTTAGGTCACTGGGGTAGAGCTTCAGCTCTCTAGTCCTTCCAGGTTAAGGCAGTTGGTTCAGGGGCAGTGAATCACAGTTGAGTCTGGGTTTCTGAAGAGATACAGGTGGTCAGAGAGTAGAGTAATACAAAGTCTTTGGGAAGAGAGAAAAAGTAATGATGGAGATTGGGTCAGGAAAGTCCTCATGCAGAGGGTGGTCTTTGGGATCAGCTTTGAAGGAAGCCAGGAAGCAAACATGAAGCACATTTGAGGAGTGAAGCCTGTGAAAAGTCACTGGGGCGGGGGGGGGGGGGGAGAGAGAGGAAATGGAGTGTCATGGATGAGGAAGAAGGTGGAAGCCAGTTTGGTTGAACTGTAGAATGTGAGAAGGGGAGTGATCTTTCTTAAAAATAATAGAGTTAGAAAGATGTGATGAGGCCAGGTTGTGAGGGCTGCCAGCACCCTCTTCATTAGCCAGGAAATCTTCACCAAGGCTTATATGAGGTCTCACTTGGGGAACAAGTGTTCATGAATCTAACAGAGCTTGGTTGTTAAGTCATTTCAATCATGTCTGACTCTCCATGACCCCACTCGGGGTTTCTTAGCAAAGATACTAGAGTGGTTTTCCATTTCCTGATTCAGCTCATTTTACAGATGCAAAAACTGGGGCAAACAAGGTTAAGTGACTCACCCAGAATCACACAGCAAGGAAGTATCTGTGGCTGCATTTGAACTCAGTTCTCCTTGACTCCAGGTCCGGCATTCTATCCACTGTACCACCCTCTATTCCTAAATGCTGGGGGAGAGAGTAGAGACTGTCTTGCTTAATAATCATTTTTTTGTTCGTTCATTTGGCACCAAGGTGGGCTGGTAGAAGATCTGAGTTACAGCCCAGCCTCAGACATTACTAGCTATGTGACTGGGCAAGTCATTTTATCCCTGTTTGTCCTTTGTTCTGCATCAGTAAAGTGTCAGTACCTCCCCAGGTTGTTGTGGGAACCCAAGGACATAGTAATTATAGACTTGGGCACTGTGCTGGGCATGCAGTGAACACTATGAAATGTGATCATCCTCACAGCAGCAGCAGCAGCAGATTACAAGGTCTTTGGGGAAAGAAATGTGTCTCCGTGGTGTTTGTCTCCCCGCTGCCCAGAATGATGACTGAGGAGTGCAGGCATGGCCACCTCTGAGGCTTGGCCAGTGGTAAGGGAACCCACCAAGAACCAGAAGGTGATGCTCCCAGGAGGCTGAACAACTGCTCCAGCCAGTGTCAAAGGAAAGGGAGGAGAAGATGGAGCTATGGTTGGTCAATTTGCATCAGGGGGAATTCTGAGACTCTTGCCCTGTAAGACTCTTACCCTTGGTGAAGGGTAGACTTTTTTAAAAAATCAAGATGGAAAGGACCAGAGTCTTTCTGATTCTGTCTGAATGTCTGAAGTAATTTGCAGGGGAGGAGAATCTAGAAGGCTTCCTGTAGGCGGTAGCACCTGAGCTGAGCTTTGACCTCATTGAGTACTCCAGGCATGGCAAGGCACTTCAGCTTCTGCAAAGACAGGGCATGGAATGCTTTCCAATAGTGACTAAAAAGAAGGTATCGATAAAAATTATGAAAAGACAGAAACTCTCATAAAGAAGAGGGGGAGGTAGGAGCCACCATAAATGGAGAAGGAGTTCATGCCCCAGATCTCCACAGGCTCTTCCAGTTCTGACTTTGTATGTCTCTGGCTCACACTCCAAGAGGGGCATCTGGCCTGGTCTGGGCTTGCCTTGCTGAAAGAGACTCATTTATCTATGAGTTTGCAGATTAAAACTAGAACCCATGTCAATCACCCATGTTGTGTAGGGCTCCTCCATCTGACTGGAAGCGGCCATGCTGTGGAGCTGCCATGCTGGCGCCAGGGGCAATAGTGGCCATGGCTCCCTGGCTTCAAGCAGGCCCTGCAGGTCACTTTTGATGGGCCAGTTGACTCAGGGCCAGCTCTCATACCATCCTGTAAGTGTCTCAGTGGAGAAGGGAAACCTTGGCATGCTCTGCACAACAATATTGGATTTTCTTACTAAGTAATAGGCCTCCTTCATTTCCAGGCACGGTTCCCTCTGGTAACTTTCCTCTGCTCCCAGTTGTGGAAAATGTCCATTTTAAAATAGGAGCTGGTGCTGGGGGCGGGGGCCTGCCCCCACCCCCAGCCCAGATTGTTAAGGCTGGGCTTGGTTCAAAGCCTCCCCCAGAGGAAGCACCCACATGCTAAACTTTGGGGCCATTCTCAGCTCATCTCCCTCCCTAATCCCTCACATATAGTCAGTTGTACCGGGCCCATACCAAGTCTTCCAGGTCTCTGCCCACAGCATCACCTACCTCCTTTCCATCCACTCCACACTGAAGGTACCACTTTGCTTGCATGGCCCCCTCCACATTGCTCTGCCTTTCCCTTCCCCATCTATTCTCCACAGAACTAATAAAGCCATAGTCTTAAACATAGGTCTCCCCGCATCAGTCCCCTGCTCAAGAAGCTTCGATGGCTCCCAGTTGCCTCTCAGACTAAGTCCTTGGTTTCTAATTTTAAGTCCTTCACTCTCTGGTTCCTGTCTTTTCAGAGGGACTTCTCATTACTCCCTCACATAGTCTATGTTCTCCAAAATGGTCCAGTCCATAAATAACAGCACTGTCTCTTACTTGGGGGCCTTCAGACAGGTTGTGTCTGGGCCTGCAATGCTCTCCCCAGCCCCCCAGGCTTCCTCACTTGCTTAAAGGGTCAGTTCAGGCACCACCTTTCCCCTCCCCCCAAGGATCTTCCTTTCCTGGTCCCCCAGTGAGGACTCCTTCCTACAGAAGGGACTTTGCAGTACCTCTCAATGGACACATAGTTCTTCTTACCAGCTCTGGAAGAGAAGCTTCCTGAGGATAAACCCTGTTTCATTTTTGTCTTTGTGTTCTCAGTGTGCACCACTCAGTAGAAATTTTAGTACTGCTTGTTGAAGTGAAATGAAGGAAGTGAATCCCATGTTTTAGGACGCACTGTTTGAACCATGTTAGAGGTGGGCCCATTGGTCAGTGAGCTCTGGGGTCAGAGGGCTACCCTTGACCACCCACTAAGTATTTGACCCTAAACAGAGTTGGAAAAAGGAACAGTCTGGGTCCCCAGGACACTGAGGAACTGGAAGGCCATCAGGATGAGGAAGAGTCTTGAACCCACTTCAAGGAAGATTGGCCAAAGGAAATGGGGATGTCTCAGGGGGCATCAGATAGTTCAGTTCAAGTATTTAAAAGGCTAGATTTGGAGGAGGGTTTAGCCCTGCTCTGCTCAGCCCCAGAGGGCAGGCATAGGAGCAGTAGGGGCTAGGGCCGAGGATTCAGAGAGACAGGATTGGGCTCCAGGTCAGGAAAAACTCCCGGAACAATGAGAATTCCTGACAAAGGAGCTGGGGGCTGGGCAAAGATGTGAAAGTCAGAGATGACAGAAGAGTTCTCCTGCAGATGTGGGCTGGACCAGATGCCTCTGGCAATTAGATCCCTCCCACCTCCCAGATGCTGGCATTGACTTTTTTTTCCTCCTTTCCAAAAGGCGCATTGGCACACACTCAAAATGAGAGATTTCAGGTAAATAATTACAACAGCGATAGAGTTTCTATCGGGTTTTAGGGTCTGCAGAGCGCTTTATAAATAGTATTCCATCAACCTTCCCTGGGAGATAGGTGCTATGACCATCTCTGTTTTACAAAGGAGGAATCTGAGGCAATCAGAGGTCAAGTGACTTGGCCAGGGTCACACAGACAATAAGTGGCTGAGGCAGAGTTTGACGTCAGGGCTTTCTAACCCCGAGTCTAGGTCTCTATCCACCACCCCCTCAGCTGTCTTAACTCTAATTTTTCTGCAGAAGGAGAGTGTCTACTCTCCTCTCAAACATTATTGATTTCTT
>CM053598.1:7479689-7502012 GCA_028646575.1 Pseudocheirus occidentalis | reverse complement strand
TGATGCTGAGGGAGGGGAACAGAACCAGGAGACATTGTACACAGTAATAGCCACAATGTGTGATGACTAACTTTGATAGACTTAGCTCTTCTGAGAAGTGCAAGGATCCCAGACAGCTCCGAAGGACTCATGATAGAAAATGACATCCACATCCAGAGAAAGAATCATGGAGTCTGAAAGCAGATTGTAGCATGTTATTTGCTCTCTATCTCTTTTTTTCCCTTTTTGGTTTTGTTTCTTCTTTCTCATGGCTTCATGGCTTCTCCAATTGGTTTTAATTCTTCTCTACAACATGCCGAATGTGAAAATCAGTTCAATATGAATGTATATGTAGAGAGTATAAAAAATTATACTCTGTCTTGGGGTAGGGGGAAGGAGAGATGGGGAAAAATGGAACTCAAAAATCTTATGGAAGTGAATGTTGAAAGCTAAAAATAGCTAATTTTTAAAAACTGAAGAAAAGTGAAAAGTAGGAGAGAAGGAAATGAACCTGTGAAAAATGTCATATGAAATTGAGTTAATTCAAGTCATTACCACAGAACTTATTGTTCGTGCTATATATAAAGACAGCACATATAGTGAGACAAAACCATTCTTCTGGAATTCCTATAGCAATCTCTTCTCATGATCTAAAAATAGTAATTAAATAAATCAGTATGCAATGCATTGAATAGACTGTCTTTGGAGAATGCCAAATTATCGAACACATAGAAAAGAATCACACTGGAGAGAACTGTGGATGGGCTATGGTATTTACTGGTGAAGGACTATTCAGATCAATGAGATCATGCACTGGCTGACATTTCTAAGTATCCCTCGCACCCAACACAGTCAATTATGTTCTTCTATAACACAACAGGTCTTAATAATACCTGTTAACTTGAATTGAATTGTACTAATTAGTGATGTCATAGGAAGGGTTTATAATCACTGAAGGTCTTCACCAAATAGAAAATATTTATATAATATTTATAATACATAATATAAATATTATAATGTATTATATATTGAATGTTATAATATATAATAATATAATATAAAACAAAACATTTATATAAAATATAAGATCAAATCTCCAAAAGAGAAAGGTTTCTTTATTTATGGAAGACACTGGATGCCTTGAAACAACCCCTGGAACACCACTAAAAAGTGTCCCCAGCAAGTCAAAGACATCTACAAGGGGAATGGTGGAGAATAGGATGGCTAAGGCAGTGGAGTGGCCATTGCTCAGACTGTGAGATGCAGTTGGACAGAGAGTGCAGTGTACCTTTCCATCCAATACATTGCAGATGTAGACAATGGGCTGGGCCTAGGATTGATCACCAGGAGCAATCTGGGTTGGATTGTATTGGAGAAACTCCAGAGTGCTTTCATGAATGTGAGGAAGCTCCCTGTCATTGAAGCCCATTTCTGTAACACTAATCATCTTACAGGGAAGGCTGTGGACCAGGAGTCATAGCACAATTCCAGGGCAATGGAAAGAAACATGATAGGTGTAAGCAAGCTGTGGCCAATAACCAAGGATGACTTGTAGGAAAGGTATTGATGCTGGAGACACTCTAGAGGTAGCCAATCAAGATGGTGAAGAGACTCAAACCTAAGTTCTATGAAGATTGATGGAAGGAACCAGGCATGTTTGGTTTGGAAAAGAATGAAATCAGGAACTTGATGGTTGTCTTCAGGCATTTGCAGAGCTGTCAAGTGGAAGGAGAACTAGCTACATTCTATTTGGTCCCAGAAAGCATGATGAGGCTAGTGGGTGGGAGTTCTACATAGAAACATGTAGGCTTGTTGTCAGCAAAAACCTCAGAGACACTGGAGCTCTCTCGAAGAGGAATGGGTAAGGTGGAGTCACGATGGCAGGGTGACAGCACTTTTGCCCTGTTCACCCAATGGACCTCCTCCTAGAAAATGGTCTAGACCAAATTCTGATACAGAAGAAAAAGTCACATTGAGTTATTTTTCCAGTCTAGGACAGTTCAAGGAGGGAGAGAAAGAGAGAGAAGAGAGAGGAGAGAGGAGAGAGAGAGAGGGAGGGAGAGAGAGAGACAGAGAGACAGAGAGACAGAGAGAGAGAAAGAGAGAGAGCGAGAGAGAGAGAGAGAGAGAGAGAGAGAGAGAGAGAGAGAGAAAAGGAGGAAGGGAGGGAGGGATAAAATGAGATCTGTAGTTTCTGGGGTAAGGGCCAGTCAGGAGCTAAGTACAGTGGAAGCTGAGGGGAGCATTCTAGCACCCAGGGATGGTAAGGGGATTGAGACTGGATATCAGTGCCGGAGGAATCAGAGGGGAAAGAATTCCTAGGGGACCACTGAGCCCATGTTGGGAGCAGGAATAAGTGCTCCCTGACAGTTGTCATTCATTATCCAGTCCTGAATCCTAGTTCCTCACAGAGTGAGGAACAAGGAGTCCTACCAAATCTCTTCTATAACACAAATAGAGCCTTGATACCTAAACTATAGAGAGTCAAAACAGAGAAAGGATGCTACAGACCAACTTTCCTAATGAGTATTGAAGCAAAAATGTAAATAAAACACTAGTTAAGGAGATTACAGTAACACACCACAAATATCGTACACTATGACTAGGCTGGATTTATTCCAGGAATGCAATATTGGTTCAATATTAAGAAAACTATAAGTATAATTGACCACATCAATAACAAAAACAAGCAAAAACATATGATTATTTCAATTGATGCAGAAATTGCTTTCAACAAAATACAACACTGATTTCTGTTTTAAAAAATACTAGAAAGCATAGAAATAAACAGAGCTTTGCTTAAAATGATAAGTAGAATCTATCCAAAACTGAGAATAAGCCTTATCTGTAATGAGGATAAAGTTAAAGCCTTCCCAGTAGGATCAGGGGTGAAGCAAAGATGGCCATTATCACCACTATTATCCAACAATGTATTAGAAATGCAAGCTATAGAAATAAGACAAGAAGAAGAAACTGGAAGAATAAACACAATCAATAAAGAAACAAAACTATCACTTTTTGCAGACGATGTGATTATATAGTCAGGGAACCTTAGACAATGAACTAAAAAACTAGTCAAAACAAGTAACAATTTTAGCAAAGTTTCAGGATATAGAAGAAACCCAGATAAATCATCAGCATTTCTATATATTGCCACAAAATCCAGTAGGAAGATGCAGAAAGAACAATTGCCTTTAAAATAACTGCAGACAATATGAAATACTTGGGAGTCTACTTTCAAAGACACACACAGGAACCATAGGAACACAGTAACAAAACATTTCACACAGAAAAGGACAGATTTAAATAATTGGAGAAATGTTAATTACTTGTGAATAGGTTGAGCATATCCATATCCATACACACACATATACACATATACATATATGTATATGTGTGTGTATATGCATATATCTTTTTTGGAAGGGGGAAGGCAGGGCAGTTGGGGAGAAGTGACTTGCCCAAGGTCACACAGTTACTGTTAATTGTCGGAGGTCGGATTTAAACTCAAGTCCTACTGACTCCATGGCCAATGCTCAATTCACTGTACCACCTACCCACCCGAGAGCCAATTTTTTTAAGTGATGACTCTATATAAATTAATTTATTTATTCAATTGTTTGTCAATCAAATCACCAAATAACCACTTTATAGAATAGAAAAACAATAATAAATCCATCTGGAGGAATAAAAGGTCAAGAATATTGAGGGAATCAACAAAAAAATAGAAAAGAAGGGGGCCTAGAAAAATCAGATATCAAACTATATTACAAAGCTTTACTCATCAGAATAATTTTGTACTGGGTCATAAATAGAGAGGGTGATCAGTGCAGCAGATTAGGGACACAATATATAAAAACAAACGAGCACAGTAAGATAGTATTAGATACTTTGGGGGCAAAAATTAACTAATAAAAACTATTGGGGAAATTGGAAAGTAGTTTGGCAGAAACTAGACGTAGACCAACATCTCACATTGTATACCAAGGTAAGCTCAAAATGGGTATAATTTAGACATAAAGGATGATACCATAAGAAATTAATGAAGCAGGGATAAATTTTCTGTCAGTTCTGTGGGTAAAGAAAGAGTTCATGGTCAAACAAGAGACAGACAGGTTCATAGGAGGTAAAATGGAGATTATATAAAATTTAAAAGTTTTTGCATAAACAAAACAAATACAACTAAAATTAGAAAGAAATCAGGAAACTGGGAAAATATTTGCCTCAGGTTCCTCTAATAAAGGTTTCATTTTGCAAATATACAGGAACTGAGTCAAATTTGTAAAAAAAAAAAAAATAAGAGCCGTTCTCCAAATAATAAATGGTTAAAGGATGTAAAGACGCAGTTTTCCAAAGAGGAAATCAAAGTTATCAATCTGTATAAAATTTTTTTGAAGTCACACATAATTGGGAAATTTAAAATAAAACAACTCTAAGGTACCACTTAACACTCATCAGATTGGCTAAGATGACAAAAAATAGAAATGACAAATGCTGGAAGGGATGTGGGAAAATGGACACACTAATGCGTTGTTAGTAGAGCTGTGACCTAGCCCAAACATTCTGGAAAATAATTTGGAACCATGCCCCAAAAGCTCTTAATAAACCATGTATACCTTTTAGCTCAGTGACGCTGCTACTAACGCCATAACCCAAAGAGATTTTTTTAAAAGAGAGAGTGAAGAAAAGGAACCATAGGTGCAAAAAATATTTAGAGCAGCTCTTTTTCTGTGGTGACAAACAATTGAAAATTGAGAAGAAGACCATGATTTGGGAAATGACTGATCAAGCTGTGGTATATAAATGTGATGGAATACTATTGTGCTGTAAGAAATGATGGAGGGGATAGTTTCAGAAAAATCTGGGAAGACTTGTATGAACTTATATAGAGTGAAATGTGCAGGAGACCAATTTATATTTTAAAAAATCAATATTGTGAAGATAAGTAACTTGGAAAAACTTAAGAACTCTGATCAACACAATGACTAGTAACAATCCCAAAGGACTCACAATGAAAAATGCTATTCACATTCAAATAGTGAACTGATAGGCTCAAGAGCATAGATTAAGCCACATTTTCTTCTTTTCCTTCCTTCCTTCCTTCCTTCCTTCCTTCCCTCCTTCCTTCCTTCCCTCCTTCCTTCTTTCCTTCTTCTTTCTTCTACATGACTAATGAGGACATTTGTTTCGTATGACTATTCATATTTATAATCAGTTTTCTTCTTGCTCCCTCAATAACTGGGGGTACAGAGAAAATTTGGAACTGAACAGGGAAAAAAGAAAAAGTATCTTGGGTGTTAAAATCCCAAAACTCAAAGTAGTCTGGGTTGCTTTGGGATAAAGTGATTTTCTATACCCCTGAGATGTGGCATTCTTTAGACAGAGTCTGGAAGGTCACTTTTCATATCTGTTGTAGAGTAGATTCTATTCTAGGCATGGATTGGACAAGATGGTTTTTGACTGAGACGTGTATGACTAGAAAAGAAGGTGAGTCAACCAGTAGCAAGATGGAAGGATAATAGAGGAATCTTAGCAATGCCCTGGTGCCTATCGGATATTAAAGACTCCAGGTTATATTCTCTTTGGAGCATCCATAGGAGGGCATGGACAAAAATTGCACAGGAAGAAAAGGTATGAAATTGCTACAACTTGTACTGGTGAAGGGGTTCCCACATTGAGGAGGCCTTAAATCCATCAAAGTATCAAACTTAGGCATTAGAACCTCCAAAAAAAGAAAGGCAACCTATAGCTACACAGTGAGCTCACTCTTCTCATGAGAAATTCTGATTCACTGTGGAGGCTAAAATGTACATTGTCACCCTCAGTGCTAATAAATATTAACGACAGTGTCCTCATGTAAGATAAGAAAGAAGCAAAGAAATTCAATCAGGGATGCGTCATATGAAAATCCCTAGGGCCATTTTTGAAAGGAATAAAATTTGAATCTTGTTAGGGCTTATGGTAAAATGGGAATCTTCTCAAAACTCTTAAAATCTAATGACCTAAATCCTTGGAGGTCTCAGCATGCAGCTGGAAGACTTATACATCTAGAGAATTGTGTTCTGTTCCGGGTGCCACATTTTAGGAAGAACTAGAGGGAGTCCTGAGCTGGGAGGCTGAACATTTCTCTCTGTGAGTCACAGGTACCAATGTGAGGAAAGGTCCTGGGAGATGCTGACTCCCCTATTCACCCCTCCATCTTGGAGGTCTTTGAAGAAGCATTGGGGTGTGTGTGTGTGTGTGTGTGTGTGTGTGTGTGTGTGAAGAAGCATTGGTGTGTGTGTGTGTATGTGTTGCATAATCACCCATCTGTCACAAAGGCAGATGGAAATACATATGGAAAGAAAATGAGGGTGACTCTCTGAACCCCAAACAAGATGGTGCTAAGAGTAGGAGACACAGTCCAGGTACTGAGGGAACAGAAGAAATAAGACAGATACACAATAAAGGCACCAGGAGAGGAAAACAGAAATCCATAGGATCATACCAGAAAGAGAGAGATTAAAGTAACTCTTTGTGAGGAAGGTGGAACTACAGGATCTGAGTGTCAAACAGTAGAGGGGTTCAAAAGAAATTCATGCACATTTTGGTCCCAGAAGTGAGAAAGAGCTGTAATGCTGTTGCCTGGGGTTCCATTATCCCTGCACTATGAACAAACTGTTAAGATTGCTGAGACTAGAACCACCTACTAGAGGAGAGCTGAGTAGCAGGGAGCAGCAATTATAATAGAACTCACAGAATGGCAATTTAGCACAGTGTGTGGATTTGCTGAAGTCTCACCTAGGACAGCACTGGGACCTCTGGAAGGATGGTTGTCTATTTAATGGTGAAAGTCTGTAGACTGTGAACTTATATGTAAATCATGTCTTTGTCCTTTATTATTATTCATTGTAAAACGGAAGTATTCTGTGTTCTGAAGCCTTGTGAGCCTAAACACTTATAAGGGGAGCTCATGGTCACCTCTGGTAGAAGACAATATATAGAATTTGATATGATATAGAATTTACATGTAAGTCCTGTGATCAAAATCCTTTATAAACTGAGAGGAGAATGGAAAGTTAATGGTTACTGGGGAGAAAGGTGCATTTGAGCTGGTACATGCAAGGACAAAGGCTTGGAACAGATGAACACACATTTTGCATTCTCGTCAGGAGGGAGAATTTTTGCTTTTGCAATCATAATTTTTCATCAGTAATAAGTGAAATAAGACAGTTTCTGCCAGCAAGGAGCCTACAGTCTGATAGTGTGATGGAGACACAAATCACTGGCTCATAGGAGGGCCCAAATGGCAACCCATGGAAGAAACAGGTCCTGAGACACCCTTGCAGATGAACTGTTACCAAGTCCCAAGGTACCAGGTGCCCTGAGCATGAGAATACTTGGTGGGCATTTCCACGACTTCTTGTAGGGCTCCTGCAGAGGGCCTGGCACTGCCTCCCTTATTAGCTTACTGTTCCGCTGGTTCTTTGATTGCCTTGGTTATGTCTTTAGGCTTATTTGTATGGGAAAAGCCATCCCCTCCTCATCTGCTTGCCTTTGCTATTTCCCCTGGTTCTTTCAGACTGTGACATCTGCTCAGCATATTCCAGAGCAAACATGACTGGGATTTCTTTTTTAGGCTTGTTCTTTTTCCATGCGCCAATACTAGGGCATCATAACAGATGTCAAAAAAAATGTACCCCACTCTTGGAAAGGGAGGCAGGTCTCTCAGTCACTCCAGCAAGGCATGTCCTTCCATAGACTGTAAAATCTTTGGGAAGGACCCATGTTTGGGGAGTATCTCCTGGAGACCTGTCTTCAGATCTCTCCATGCCTGCCAGACCAAAGAGACATCCCTTCTGGGTTCATATCTCTTTTGACAGTCCCAGAAGCCTAGGAAAGAAAGTGGTAGTTTGGGAAGCTAGCTTGGTTTTCGATATAGTATTCCTATTGATGGATGCTGAGACCAACACACAGGCACACATCTGAAATATAAAAAGGAAAGGCAGACGTCGGGAAGATATCGTTATAGGAAATGACACCCCAGATCCATTAAGGAAAGCCGGTTCTTGAGGGAAGGCACACGAATTGTCAGTAACCACTTGAAAAGCTGTTCAAACTCTCTAATGATCAAATAAATACTAAAGCAGCCTTGAGGGGCTGCCTTACCTCTCTCCAAGTCTCAAAATGTTTAAAAATGGTCAAATTCGATGCTTGCAGGGCTGTGGGGAAAGAGAAAAACTCTTCCTGGCATTTCTAGCAGGGCTATGAACTGGTCCAGCTTCTCTTGAAAGCTGCATGATATAAAATAGTAACAGTAACACACTTTAAACCCGCGGACCCGGGAATGTCGCCACTAGGACTATGCCCTAAGGAGGTCAATGATGGGGGAAAAGATCAGTATTTACCATTTTACTCATAATGCTGAAAAATAAATAAAAACCTTGTTTTAAATTATTTGAGAATGGCTGAACAAATTAATGTAATGGAACCTCATCTTTCCATAAGAAATGATAAAGAGAAGAGGAGACTAAGAGCTACAGGAAGATTCCCATGTGCTTGACATAGGGCTTGGCACATAGTAGGTATTTAATATTGGAGTGAAGACCAGGGAAGAAAGCTCTGTGGTGAGCCTTTCCCCTTGCAGGCTGGTTTACCATTAACAGCCACAAGGCTCCTAGCCTGTGCTGCGGTGTCATCAACCTTGAGAATGCAGGGAACCTGAGACAAAGAGACAGACAGACAGACAGACAGACAGAGAGAGAGAAAGAGAGAGAGAGAGAGACAGAGAGAGAGAGAGAGAGACAGAGAGACAGAGAGACAGAGAGACAGAGAGAGAGAGAGACAGAGAGAGACAGAGAGAGCCAGAGAGAGAGAGATAGAGAGAGAGACAGAGAGAGACAGAGAGAGCCAGAGAGAGAGAGATAGAGAGAGACAGAGAGAGAGACAGAGAGACACAGAGAGAGAGACAGAGAGAGACAGAGACAGAGAGACAAAGACAGAGAGACAGACAGAGAGAGACAGAGACAGAGAGACAGAGACAGAGACAGAGACAGAGAGAGACAGAGAGACAGACAAAGACAGAGACAGAGAGAGACAGAGACAGAGACAGAGAGAGAGAGACAGAGACAGAGAGAGACAGAGAGAGACAGACAAAGACAGAGACAAAGACAGAAAGACGCGGTAGGAGGGGCCTCTGGGACCATACACAGTGAGGATGCTAATGGTAATAATGGGAAGGCTCTCAAGCCTCAGCACTGGTCAAGGTGTCTGTGTCTGAAAAGCTGGAGGATCTCTCTAAGCACAGTTCTAGTGTCTCCTGCACGAAGCTCCCACCTTTGCTCAGCTGTTCCAGGCGTGTCTGGCTCTTCATGGCCCCATGTGAGGTTTTCTTGTCAGAGAGGCCAGAGGGGTTGGCCATTTCATTTTACAGATGAAGAAACTGAGACAAACAGGGTTAAGTGACTTGTCCAGGGTCACACAGCTAGTCAGTGTCTAAGTAAGGATTTGAACTCAAGTCCTCCTGACTCCAGGCCCAGCACTCTGTCCACTGCACCACCTAGCTGTCCCAAGCTTTCCCCACTGGCCCCAAAAGTCTCCCTGTCTCCAGTGCTAATGTCTCATTCTGCTCCTGACCCCCAATAGATGTATAAGGTCCTTGAGGGCAGGGACCATTTCTCTTTGGGTCTTTGGGTTTCCAGAAGCTAATAGAGCTCCTAGAACACAGCAGGAACTTAATAAATTACTGGATTAGAGAGACACATTACCCCCCCCTCAAAAATAAGATTGGAAAAGGAGATGAGTTTAACGAGACCTGTTTGCTTAATGTTAATAGGAGAGACTTAAAAATGAATCCTCTGGAGCTTGTGATTTTATGTGTGGCTTGATTTTCATCGTGCTTGTGTGGATGTTTATTTTTATTGGTGGTTACTAGGTTCATAATAAGAGCCTCTATGACAGCTTTATGTATTTTTAAGGGCAATCCAATCAGGGGGTGGGAAAGGGGCGTGCAGAGACTTGTACATCCATTTTTGTTAAACAGAACATTGCCACAGGTGAAGTAGGAGTTGTTTGAAAAGCTCCTTCACCTTGCTCTGAAACTCAACGGCTTCAAGCTGAAAGGGTCCCCGGCCATCATGCCTGCCCATCTCCCCATTCTCCCTCAGCTGAGGAAACAAGCCAAGAAAGGCAAAATGACTTGCCTGAGGTCATACAGCTAATAACTCAAAAGATGAGCCCTCTGATTCCACACGGCTCATGATCACATGGCGTCAGGTAGTTCAGAGGACAAATCACACCATGGAGATGCAACATGAGCCGGAGGAGACCTGGGTTCAAATGCCAACTCAACTACCTGCAGGCTGGTCTCTGGGACTAAGCTTCCTTCCCTACAAAAAAAAGAGGGGCTGAATGGGACAAACTCTAAGGCTGCTTCTTACTTCCAACCTTAAATGGCAAAATTTGGAGCCAAATCCAGGGTTCTTTCCCTTACTTTGTCCCTGAACAGAGAAATTGTGCTCTTCCCTTCATGTCATTGCAGTAGGGCATGCCTGCAGCACAAGAGCGCTGGGCAGGGAGTCAGGAAGACCTGAATTCAAATCTGGCCTCCAACACTTACATAATCACCGCCAGCCTCAACTCCCTCATTTGGTAAGCTAGGAAGGAGTTGTTGCTGTTGTTGTTATAGAGCCGGGGTCCTCATACCATGCTAGACCATAAGCTCCCTGAGGGCAGCCGCTGTCTTTCTTCTGCTTATCTTTGTATCATCAATGCTTAGCACCAAGCCTGATATACAGTAAGTACTCAGTAGTTGTGTTTCCTTCTCCCCTTCCTTGGGATCCCAAGGCCGGTTGTCATTGGCTTGATAGAGCCATCTCATGGTTGGCTTAAAGGTCCCTTCCCCTCATAGTATCATAGCCTATTTAAACCACACCTCTTATTTGCCTCGGCACCTGGGGACAAAAATGATGCCTGAGCTTGCCTTTGTGACACGCCTCCACCTTGGCCATGGCGCTCCCATGGACTCTGATGCCAATGGCCAGTCAGCCTTCCTTACTCTGGTCAGCCTCCCTGCTCAGCTACAACATCCCTCGGGTTAAAGAGCAATACGCAGCAGAAACAAGCCCAGGATTTGGAGTCAGAGACTCTCCGACCTCTCTGACTTCCCAACTCCCTATGGAAGGAGGGGACTCTGGGTCAACAACCCTCTGGAGGCCGGAGCTGCTGTTCCTGCCTTGCCCAGCGCCCTGAGTGGCACTGCCTAGCCCTGGGCCCCCGCTGTGGCGAGGCCACGCTAGTGCGCTCAGCAATGCCAAAAAGAAAGAATGCTTTCTTTTTTCAAGTAAACGATTAACACCCCGAAAGCCTCCTTGACCCAGTGACCAGGGGTCATTCAGGCATGCAGGCTATCAGTGAAGTGAGCATGCAAAGAAAATGTGGGCATTTGGCTGCCCTCCGGTCCTGGCAGACTTGTCAAAGACAAAACCCCTAGTGTCTGTGCATTTAATGAGGCTTTCAGTCTTATCTCTCACTTTCTCCTAGGCTCATCCAAGGTTAAGGATTCACGTGGTTTAGCTGATCTCAAAAACAAAAGGCAGGAACAGAAAGTCAACAAACTCTCACCCAGAAGATAAATATTCAGAGGTAAAGTGAGCTGGCGGCCAGTGGAGGGGCCAGTGGACTCTTGGGCGGGGCTGCCCTCGGCAGCATCCTTGGTGACTTGGCTGCATGGAGCAACCGGTGGGGGCTTGGAGATCTCCTCTAGAAATAGCAATCATTAGAACAGGATGAGGGTAATGATCATCTATGCTTATTTAGCACTTTCAGGTTTGCAAAGTAAGTGATCTGGTACTCCTTGTAATCCTGAGAGAGAGAAGCAATTAATATGCCCATTTCACAGATGAGGAAAGAGCCTCAGAGATTCTGAAGGATCTGTGAACTCCCAGAGCTCAGAGAGACAGAGAACCAGCCCAGGAGCTGTCTGTCTCACCTCTGAGCTCTCTTCTTACCTCTGAGACCTTGGCCAAGGGCTCCCTTGTGTGGATAATGGAATCACAAATCTCAGAAGTATTTGGACAACTGTGGCTACCACAGAATTCCAGGCCTGGAAGAGAGCCAGGTGGCCTTTGAGGCCAAGCCAGGAGAGCTCCCTAGAATGTGCTTCAGGAGCAGGTGTCCAGCCTGTGCCTGAGGACACCCAGGAGCAGGAGGAGCCCATTTCATTCTCTATATCAAGCCTGGATTAGCCTGTTGCTAACTTCCCATTTCTCCTCCATTGGGTCCTCCTAATACGGCCTCTTTATATCAGCCTTTTAAATACTTGAGAGCAGTTCTCACAGCCTGAGTCTTCTCTAGGCTAAACCTGCCCAGCTTCTCCAATTGGCCCTCCTACAGCACATGCTTGAGGCTTCTGACCATCCTTAGGTCAGAATTAAACCCTGTAGTGCTGGAACAGCAAGGCTCTCACCTCTTCCTAGAAGCTGGGCTTTTCTTCCTACCATCTGGAGTCACATCAGTCAGTCAGTGAGTCAGCAAACATCTAAGTACCTACTGAGTGGGTGCTTACCTATGTGTTGAAGTCTGAAGACCACCATGATTCTGAGAGCCTTTTCAGACACTGCCCAACTGTGCCTCAGACAACTAGGATTTGGAAAGGGACTTTTAACCCCACTGAATCTCACCTGACTGGACTCAGCCAAAGCTCACCTGTGTTGAGATCTGTTGGGGTATGTTTGCCATTGCTGCCAGCTTGATTGCCTTATCTGAAAACCCTGCAAACCTTGCTTTTATCCAGTAGAGTTTATCCAATATCATTTACATTGAACATAAAAATGGTAAATAGCACAGAGCCTTGCCCAGGCCCCAGGGGCACCCCCTGGGAGCCTCCAACTGGGTCGATATTGGACCATTAACAATAATGACTTTGCTGTTATTTAATCAGTTGTTACCCCAATCTGTCTATATTTCCATGCCCCAGCACAACAGAGTCAAGGCAACTTCCAAACAGTAATGCTGTTGTAGATGTCCTGTGTGCACATGAATTACCTCTTTGTCTGGAACCCGTTTTTGCAGTTAATAGAAATTAACTCCCCCCCCTCAAATTAGTCAGGATAACAGGATGTAGCCCCACTAGTGGCCCATGGGTGTGAGACACCTTCCCCCCAGAGTCCCTGCCTGGCATCTCATTGCTAAGTGGAAGAGATGATCTTCCAAGGCCATGGACACCCTGCTGCATTCTGTCATGTGGAGAAGCCTTAGCCAGCAGTTCTAATCATAGACAGCACCAGGAATCTCAACAGTTCGGTAATTCCATTAGGGTGTGGGGGAAAGGGGTAGGAGTATGGGGGATACATGTCTGTGCATCAGGGAAAAGGGTGGCCTGTCTGCCAGGAAGTCCAGCCTGCACTTCTGCGAGCATTGAGGAGTCTCACAGGAGTGCAGGCTGGACTTGTTAGTAGGCATCAGAGAGGGGTGGTGCCAGCCCATGGGTGGCTGCAACCTGTGGAGAAGGAGCTCAAGGGGAGGCACAAGAAATGACGATGCCTCCAAGAAAGGCCTCTTTGTTGATGCCCTGGGCCCAGGACTCGTTGCCGTGTGCCAGTGAGATGGGTCCTTAGATGCATCTCAGCAGGAGGGGAAAAGGTCCCTGGCTCTAGCTGCGATCCATTGAACAAAGAAAGCAAAAAGGCCTCTTCCGCCAGCCGCTGAAAAAGGAGGCTTTGCTGCTCTGCGGCTCTGGCCGTGGAGGAAGGGGTTCCGTCTGGGTAGCCCAAGCACTCAAAGACGCAGGAGGGCCCGAGCATGGCAGCAGGACCCGACGTTCCCAATACACAAATCACCCCCGCTTCACTTCCCACGTCCACGTCGGGGCTGGATTCTGGCCCTCTGGGGAAGCTCCCGGGTTGAGCGCCCTGCCCCGTGCCCTCCCCAGACTGGCCGCATTGGGTGCGGTGCACTCACCACTCAGCGGATGCGGGGTGGTGTACTTCTTCTTCGCCGAGCGGAGAGGGAGTGGGCTCGGTTTCTTCCTGGGGCTTTCGCCTGGTTGGGCTTTCCTCTGCTGGGCCATGCTTTCGAGTTTTCTCAGCCGTTCTCGTGAACGAGAGATAAACTGAGGCTTGTGGACCTCGAGAGCTTCCTGAGGGTCACAGAGAGAACATTTATTGTTGTGGGAAAAGACCCGGAGAGGTCAGAGCTCTGTGGGACTCAGCCTAGCCGGGGGATGGCCAGAGAGCGAGGCACGGGGCTTACACAGTGCCCCCTCCCAGCTTTACCACGGGTCGGGAATGCAGGCCAGGGCTGTCCAGGCCGCGGCAGCCCCTTTCCCTGTGGCCATCGGGTCCATTGGAGACTCACATCTGGGCTAGGAAAGAGAACACCCATTCCCACCTGGTAATTTCAAGCACATTGATCATGGACCATGGACAAGCCTGGGTGGTCCCTGATTTTGTATGACAGAGAGATGGGTAGGGAAGAAAAGAAGGCATTGGGAGTTCTCCAGGGCTGCACTGGGTGGGAGGCACCTAAAAAAATGTGCTGATTAAGGCAGAGAAGAAACTTTGGAGCTCTAGGAGCCATGGTGTCATGGACATGGGCGGGGAGGGGCGGCAGAATGACCTTGTTTCTAAAGGGAGAAGCCCATTTGCTACTTAACCAGACAAGGAGAGGAAGATGGCCCAGTTGTAGAGGACCCCATTCAAACCCAGCTCCTTCTGAACAAGCTGTTTGCCCTCTTGGGTCTAAGGTTCCTCATCTTTGAAATAAAATTGGGGGAGGGGTTGAAAGGAGCCCATTGCTAATTGGCGGCTTCACCATGGGTGTCAGAGATCAGAAAGCTGAAGAAAGCATGATGATGGCTGGGTCGGATGCCCTCAAGGACCCAGACACTTCCCAGAGAAAGGGGCCCTGCAGCCTTTACCCTCAGGGTCAAGGTGTGGGCAGGAAAAACTTCAATCTCAGGCTCCAGGCTCTCATCCTGCTCCAGGGGCAGTTCTGGCTTCTTCGGGTTGATGGGCTCTGAGAGGGCTGATGGGGACTCTGGGGCCATTCCTCTCTCTTCACTGGGCCTCCGACACTCCTTCAGTTTCACAACGAGGTCACAGCATCTGTAATCTCCTAAAAGAGAAAGGCACAAATCCATTTAGGGCACCCTGGGAGGTGCCGCTGGCCTGAACTCCATTAGACACAAAAAGCTGGCAGTTCATTAATGGTTCTTGTCAAGCAGAAGGAGCTTGTCAAGCTGGATCCTGGGGAGCACCACTCACCTGAAGCCTGACTCCAGGGTGTGCTAAGTAAGACCTTTCTGCTATCTACCTCCATTTGTGTTTAAAAACGGCTTTTTGCTTTCTCTGAAAAACACACTGTTCTGTGATTCATTCCTGAATGAGCCTTCATCATCATTCCGGTTCACTTGTGGGGGACAGTATATGAATCTCTCCTCTATTTGCTGTTCACTCTTATTCCTCCCTCCTCTTGGCTTGTCCCAAGATTATCACTGACTTGTTGTGGTTAATGGGAATGATTTTCTTCTGCAATAGTGTTAATGACCTCTTGAGGGTCTTGTCTGGTATCACTTTATGGAAAAGTTCAAGAAATCAGTAAAGTGAGCCCCTGTGATTGGGCTTGAGCCTGGTCTTTGCCCAGAGGGGGAGGGGGGAGAACAATCGACTCATTCACCACCAAAAACAGATTAGGCCCTGACAATGGGCCCCAGTGACAGGAACTTGATGGATAAGAGAACCGGCAATGGAGTCAGAAGAGTCGGGTTCAGGTCCTGCCTATGGCTGATAGGACCTCTCAGTGGCCTTCACCTATCCTGGGGGAGGGGGCTTGCTCATCAATGTGACTGACGACACCCATACAGTACCCAAAACCCACTCCCCACACTACAGACCTCTTAAGAGGTAGCATGGCTTCCTGGAGAAGCTATCCTTAGAGTAGGAAGGGGCAGGGAAGGGCTGGATGGGGCTTTTGAATAGAGAGAGAGACGGAGACCCAAGATAACTCAGGCAGTAAGTAGTGGAGTAGGGATTTGAATGAGACCCTCTCACTCTGAATATCTCCTCTCCACAGAACAGAGGTTGCAGCCCTACCTCAGACACATATAGGTTCTGGGAACACAGCGAGTCCCATTATCTCTAAGAACTAGTGTCACAGCTAAGTTGGGAATCTGCCAGAGTGGAGGGAGTTTTTACACTGGGAGGTCCCTATGAAGGTGAAACTGCCAGAAGTCCCAGCAAAAGGCAAAGAGCCTAAGGCTCTGCGAGATCGGAGTCCAGTCCAAATCAGGCTCTGCCCCCCAGGAGCTTCCCCTGGAAGGCTGGGTGAGAGCTCCTGCTCCTGAGGCATCTCCGAAGGGGCCAATCTTCCTCTCCTCTCCATTCCCCAGAAGGGCAGCAGGAGTCATGATCTCTGCCCATCTGGGGATGGTCAGCAGCCCTGCTGGCACCTCTCCCATTTGCTGGTAGTGTGTGACCTGCTGGGCCACGAGTTGCTAAGTCCCTTTCTCTGTCTTACCTCCTTTTGCATCCCCAGGGCTCAGCACAGTGCCGGGCACACTGAAGGTACTTAATAAATGTTTAATGCTTGATTGGTGCAGGGAAGGATCGTAGCCCCTGAGGCACCTTGTGTGCAGAGCCGGGCCCAGCTCCGAAAAGCTTTGCTTACGAACAGGTGGAACAAGGTTCCAACCACGAGGCCATTGTTGTTGCCCGAGACTGCTTCTCACCTGTCCTTCTAACCTCCCTAAATCACACAATGGGGTTCTGGAGGTGAGGGAGAACGCTCTAGTCTCTAGCTCAGCATGAGCCAGAACACCCGACCCTTGCCACAGCCTCCCATCTATGACCTTCACCCTGATGGAGATCTGGGATTTCATCAGGCTGCATGTTGAAGATAGCCGGCTCTCTCACGGCTCAGCTGATGGTCTTTGAGAGTAGCTGTGGCCAAAAAGCTCTAGGGACCACCTTTAGGGAGCTTCTCAGAGCTCAGTTGGGCCCTTCCCATTTCTGGGTTTATACAGGAAGTCTTTCCATCTCCCTAGGAATTGCTCTGGAATGACCTTGGAGGCTCTGGGGTCTCCTCTACACCACAAGGAGGCATGAGGGATGGGGAGGGAATGAGAGAGAAAGGAAAAGAGGAAGAGGGAGATGGAGAGGGATAGGGAGAAAATGAGAGAGAAGGAGGGTGAGGGAGAGAGGGAGAGAGAGAATGAGAAAGAAAAAGGGAGAGGAAGAGAAAGAAGGAGAGGAACAGGGAGAAAGGAAAAGAAGAAGAGGGAGATGGAGAGGGCTAGGGAGAGACTGAGAGAGGAGGAGGGTGAGGGAGAGAGAGAATGAGAAAGAAAAAGGGAGAGGAAGAGAAAGGAGAGGAAGAGGGAGAAAGAAGAGGGAAGGAACAAGTGGGAGGGAGGAGTTAGAGGGAGAAGGAGCCTGGGAGGAAAAGAAGACAGACAGAGACAGAGACAGAGACAGAGAGACAGAGAAACACAGACAGAGAGAGAAAGGGAGGGAGGGGGGAGAGAGATGGAGAGAGAGAGAGAGGGAGAGACAGAGAGACAGAGAGAGAATGTAATCCATAGTCTAAATGCTGTTTAGAGGCTCTGTGAACCTTGGTGGCCCTGGTCACTCTAGGTGGCCTTCTGCAGGAAAAGACAGACTTTGTCGGTCCCCCAGCTGTAGGACCTTTTCTCCGAGATCACTTTCCGCCCATTCTGCTCATGCTGTTTCTATTTAACTCTTTGGCCATTGTACCCTGCCCCCTTCCATTAGCCGGTGAGCTCGAAGAGGGCAGGGACCGAATGGGCACCTGTCCTTGGATGCCCTAGCACAGTGCTTGGCACAGTATGCACTTGAACGCTTGGCAGCTGACTGACGCAGACCCCCCCTTGGGCTGCCTGCCTGGTCCCCCAGACCTTTGGGACGTGGAGCTCTGGAGGGCCACACCCATTCCTGCTGCTTCCTAAGCCTCAGGCTTCCGCGCTTGGTGTTACCTGCGCGGCGGTGGCTCAGCATGAGGCTTTCCCCAGGGTATCCCAGTGCCACCCAAGCTGGGCGAAGCGTCAGGCCCTCCCTCAGTTCGTTTACCTCTTAATACACGTTACCGACAGGAGTATTCTACCGCCTACCTTCTTGGCCGCTTACCTTGGGAAAAATGGCTTTTTATTGGCACCTCAGTCTCTTCTCGGGCAGAGGGAGGCAAAGCTTTTAGGGGGCAGAGATACTCAGGTAAGAGGGGCTGGGATTTCAGATAGGGCTGTGGCTGGCTCTCTTGAGGTTCCAAAGGCTTGCTAGACTGAAAACCATCTTTTGGAGAGCTGGCAACGTCAGGAGCAACCTCAGTTATGGGGGACGGTCCCACTGGGGACGCAGACAAAGCCACACACTGCTCTCCTTGCTGCATCATGGTGCTTCCAGAAAATGCTTTTGTTTCTACCAAAAATAAAACGAAAGTCATGCTAAAAAAAAAAAACTGCAGGAGACCTCTTGTCTTGCACATTTTATTCTAAGGGCTCTACCCTGATGTCCCAGAGCTGGGCGCCAGGTTCTCACTAGGCTGCGCTCTGGCCCCCAGTCCACTTCCCCATACATTGTCTGTACAGACTTTCCCTGAAATTCTATTAGGGCCGAAGGACAGACCACAACACTCCAGTGAGATGATGGAGGTGAAGCTTTCAAGTTCTCTGCTCTTGGCTGTAAAGACTCGGGGTGAACCTGAGAGCTTAAACACAAGCTCTGGGGCGAGGATGTGGCTGGGGAAGGGAGGAGGTGGCTGGGGAGGAGAGAGGGAAGGAGTGGGGGAGGGAAGGGCTGTTTTCTCTGTCACTTTTTTTACACCTGGGTAAGGACACAGAAAGCCACAATATGGCAAATGATTCCTGGCAGATTGCATCCAAACCTTGTCAAACTCTTGGGAAGAATAGCTGGCGAAATTAATTTTTTTTAATGTTATGAACACGAGAAGTTCACAAAACCCCCACGTCCTGCTTGAGCTCTAGGCTCCACTGTACTGTGTGTCAGAGAGCCGGCACTGCACCGAGAGTGCCCAAGAACCAGGAAACACCTGGCTTGGAATCCTGCCACCAACACTGTACTTTCCTGTGGAAAATCACAGGAAATCCGTTAGCCTTTCTGAGTCTCAGTTCCCTCATCCATAAAATGGGGATAATTATAGCTGGTATGTCTGTGGCTCCCTTGAAAGTCTGTGAAGTTCCGTTACATATTTGGGCTAGTGACTGCCGACCTGTGGAGCCTTGGGCCAGCCTCTCTTGGCCACTCTCAGGTTCTATGCTTGGGAAGTCTGGGTAATGCCCCCAAAGTGACACAGTGTTACAGGCTGTGTTTGAGTCCTCCAGTCTCCAGATCCCTGACAATAATACCTACAGTACCTGTTGTGTTCACTCCCAGGGCTGTTGGAAGGCTCAGGCTCAGCTGATGAGATGGGTTGAAGGACTAAAGAAGGACAAAGCACTACAGGAAGCCTTCATGCCCTGTAGGAAGGCCGACTACTATTACTCTTGTTGTATTTGTATCCGACCATCATTTTGTCAGTATAAGGTATTCGCAGGTGAGGAAAGTCCCTCTGCCAATGAAAATCAGCCCCTTTTCTGCAACTCAGTCTTAGAGATTTGTCTGGATACCCAGGTGGTGAGAGACTTATTGGAGTCACACAGGCAGGATTCGAACCCAGGCCCTCCTCACTCTGAAGTCAATTGCTTAGCTACTACACTATGTCACTTCTCTGTTATCATCTCCTTTCCTCGTCAGCAGTTTGTCCGTATTTGTTTGTAGGACCTTTGAACCGGCGTGAACTGACCCCGCTCCTGGGCAGGTGAATGGCCCTGAGAACTTTGCACCTGGCTTCTGGTGCGCCTGTTCCTCTCACTGTAACACGCCAGTGACCGGAAGGACTAGGTCTGCTCATTTCAACCCAAAGTATCTGCTCCCTGGTCTCTCCGGCAGGACTCAAACCCAGGTCTTCTTGGCTTTGCTGCAAAGCCTCTACCCACAAGGTCACAGCTGCCCGTCTTAACTGAAATGCACAAAATATACAGACAGTTCTTTAGCATGAAGTAATGCATAGAGAACTAGCCACGGAGTCAGGAAGGCATGGATCAGATTCAACCTCTGACACCTACCAGGCATGTGACCCTCTCTGTGAGTGCCCTGGCAATGATCTCAGCTGCAGGGGAGGTGCCAACGAGCATTAGTAGAGGGAGTTACCTCATACGGAAGTTTCCTGTGACAAAGAAAAGACAGGTTCTCCCCCTCTCTCCTGGACTATGCATCTCATAGGCTCATAAGCGGTAGGGTTGGAAGGGGCTTTGGTATGTCCAATTTCTTCTTTTTATAGAAGAGGAAACAGAGGCACAGAGAAGTTATGCCTAAGGTTACCAAGAAAGGCCTTTTCTTTTTGACATGAACTTTCTATCAAAATATGTTTCAGTGCTGACTCTCCAGAACCTTTAGAATATGTGCTTCTACAGATACTAAGTTTGGGTTATACTGGAGGGTCCGTCATAAGTCTCAACCTTTATTTTAAAAACATAAACCATTTGGTGAAAGGAAGAAAAATGATGACAATAAGAAAGGCCCAAACCATGGGGCTGAATGTGGTGTGGCTGTAACGAGGGGAATGGGTCCCAAACAGGCATCTCCTTCCTTTCTTCTCTGTGGAGGGGGAGAACTACGGGTGTGGATCATGAATACATATACTGGCAGATGCAAGTGTTGTATGATTCACTGGTTAGTTTTGCTGAGCTGTTTTTTTTTAATCTCTTGTCTTAGGGGACAATTGTCAGGAAGAGGGAGGATATCAAGAATTTTCTTTAATCTTAAACACCAAAGAAAACATATTTATAACCTGTGGAGGTAGAAATCTTCCCAACTGTCCCACCTCCTGCCTATCTGAACAGCTCAGCCTGGGAGTTATCTGCATAGGAGGGGAGAATTACGTGCAAGGAAGCTTAAGAGGTCACCAGGAGACAGTGGAGGTAGAAGAGTCCAGGACAGACCTTGTATTAAAGCTCATGCCCTTTGTGCCAAGGCAGGGCCCTCAGACTGTTCACTTCCAATTTGAACAGCGCCAGATCTCTGCTTTCCAAGCCCACAGGAGGGCAGAATCAGCTCACAGGCAGAGATGGGCAGGGATCTACAGCCACACACTAAAAGCTGTGACGAGTGGCCCTCAAAGGCTAGAGAAGAAAGGACTCTGGGCAGGGGAGAGGGAGGGCACAGGAACCACCCTCGGGGATTTTCAAAGCTGCGGTGGGGAGGGCTCCAGAGGACCGAACTAAGAACAATGGAAGAAAATGACAGGGGTCAGCCCCCTCAGGATGACTTCGGAAACCTTGCTGGAGATTTGAGTGCTCAGAAGTGCTCCCAGAAGGGAGGTGCCCCTTCCTCATTGGTCTGCTGGTTGGCTGATGACTTATTGGGAGGTAATATTACACAGATGCCTTTCCTTTAAGGATGAGACTGGAGATCACTGAACCCCCTTCTAACTCTCAAATTGTATGATTCTGGGATTTTGTGACTATAAGAGGAAAAATATGGAAAAAAAAACTATTAAAAGCAGACATGAGAAGTCAAAAACCACAGTCCTCCGGGGGCAATTCAACATGGAGGCCAAGAGACATGTGCTTCTCAATAGGTCCTGAAGGCATTGCTGTTTCACAGAAAAAGACAGGCCATGATTGATACTTTTGACCAAGAATCTGAGATTTGGAAGGAACCTCTAGGCTATTTGGGCCTCACTTTTATCTCTTCTGCCACATATCTCATCCAACCCTTGGCCAAACACTTTCCAAGGAGGGGAGGGGGCAACCCATCCCACTAGGAAACACTTTTCATTAGTCAGAAACATTTCAGTGATGTGAAGCCTCAGTTTCTCTTTGCTGCTTCTACCAGTACTCCTGACTCTGACTTCTGGGTCAAGCAGAACAAGGTTATCCCTCACCCACTTGAGGGTCCATTCTATTGAGGACTAGAGTTTTCTCTGGGGAAGGCAAACTTTTTGGGCTTATAGACCCCTATGAAAGTCTGGTAAAGCCCAATGTTTTAAAATTCATAAGATAAATTATGAATTATGTGGAAATACAAATACCAAGGTATTTTATTTATTTATATTTTGGAGGGGCGATTGGGGTTAAGTGACTTGCCCAAGACCACAGAGTTAGTTTTTTGTGTTAAGTGTCTGAGGCTGGATTTGAATTCAGGTCTTCCTGGCTCCAGGAGTGGTGCTCTATTCACTGCCCCACCAAGGCATTTTTAAAAAAAGAAGTTTGGAGTCTCCAGGTGAAGGACCCCACCCTAGAAGAAGACTCCCAACATAGCGATGGCCCTCTGTAAGGATTCTATGGACCACAGA